>JBAMNC010000765.1:0-433048 GCA_037902135.1 Cetoscarus ocellatus
AAAAGATCTGGGCAAGGAACTGTTCCTGATAATATTTAGCTGTTAGCTAAGGGAAATGGTCTGGCACATTACTGAGCATAAGGGGCAGAGGGGCTGGCATGGACCAGAGCCATTCTGTTTAACTGTTAGCAGCAGGGGGTATATTGTTGGCACCAAACAGGACAGCAGACCGCACCCAGGACTGGGCATGAATACAGGGAGAGGGAAAGCAAGCATGTGGCTGTGCGCTTCTATGAAACCCTGCAGGGTGCCTGTTTAGGTGCCTGTCAGATCTGCTGGGGCTGCCAAGTACTGCTGGTACAGGCTGATTGCTGCATCTGTCCCTTTTTAGGCAAGACTCAAAGTGAAAACAGCAAAGACAAGCAAGAAATTGATTGACTCATCAAAGTGTAAATATGCTGGTTATGTAAAGACGGAAAGAAAGGCTCATGCTCTTATGAACAAAATGTAAATCTTTGTGTCTGAGTGCCTTTTCATTCATTGTCCTTAAGCTCTTCACAGAGCCATCATTTGATTCTATGGCTGTGTTTATTCTACACTGGCGGCAGGAGTGATTTAAGCAAAGCTGTCAATGCTGATAGTTTGGTGGACCCCTGACAGCTGCTCCTTCTTCCTCAGGGTCATCTGACAATCCAATAATGAGAGCAATTTAAAGATAACAATTTAACTGAGCCTGTGAAAGTAAAACTTATCACTGCCAGTGCAAATTGTGGCCAATTTGCAACAAACTCAACAAGCGTAAAACAGGCAATCAGTTGAAAAAAAGTGGAATTCCATGTAATTGCATAACATTTTAAAATAATAGTCCTTAAACAAGTATGAAGTACTTGTCTTTGACCATTTTATGGAATTGGACCCAGGTAAACTGTAACTCATGACCCCTGGTGTATTTATAGTGCATGTAATACAGAACATTTTGTCTCTGCAGATTATTTTGAGCTCTTATTTTGATCTTTGAGTCTGGCAAAGGAGTTTTAAAAACAGATGTTGTATGTTTTGGCACTAAACAAAAGCAATTGTGAAGCAAAGGAACTCTGAAGAAATTTGAAATATCTTTAAAGTTGTGATGACCTCAACCTCTACACACGATAGAAAAATATCACAAACTCAAAGATTATGGGCATTTCGGATCCTTCTGTGAAGACGATAACCGTCCTTTCTGTTGCCAAGTAACAAGGGGTAAAGTACTGGGGTAATTCCAGTAAGCTGCTAAGCCCATGATTCTTACAGCATTAGTGGAGATGATCTTTTTTGGGGAATCAGACAAGCTGTTCTTTCTCTGAAATGCTATTATTTGCAGAGGATATCTTCCTAAATGTTGAGAGGGTCTATGAAGAACTTTTGTTTCTAATTTAAATGGCCAAGAGAAACAGGTGCTTATGCAGAGGCAAGCCACTAAAACAATATTTTATTCATCTCAGGTTTTCTTTGCTATATTGTAAATGGGATGAATCCTAGCAAATTTGTTAAATATCTTCTTTTTTCTTCTTCAGACAAATGGACAGACAGACAGGCAGGAAGAAAGACAAACCATGCCAGATAAGGTGAGTAAAGTAAAGAGACTGTCCCCTGCATGGGGCTTTTTTCTATGATTATTGGCAAGACATATTTACAAGACAACCCTGCTGATCCTAGCTCAGATGCAGCAAAGTTAGTATTCTATCATGCACTAATTAATCCATGCGGTGAGAACTGTCAACTAATCACATCCAATCTCTCAAGAGCCACTTAAAAGTATGAATTAATCAATAAAGTTACCTTTTTCATGCAAGAGCAAGAAATAAGTGGCTGCAGAGGTGCACCAGAATACCATCATAATGAAAAAAGTTTGGAAAAAACTTTTGATTATTTCTTCCCTTTTAAATACCAATTGGTATCGTATTTTATATTGATGGAAAGCCTGATAAGTGACCCTTGCAATGAAAAAAAAATGTAAGGATCATGCATTCCTGGAAAATGCAACACAGCTAAATGTGTGGGAAGTCCACAAAAATAATTGTCAAAACCAAGAAATGATGCGACCATGAAATCATGTTCCAGTGCGCAGAGTGGCAGCTTGGTTGGTGTCAGCCCTGGTATCATTTCCAATTTTACTGCTTAAGTTCTGTGGGACTGGTGAAGTCAAAGACTGATCTCAAGGTGGGCATTCCAGAAAGACAACAACCCACGAAGATGGGTTCCTCATCCTAGTTCCACCATGGAACAGTAGGCTGTATTCCAGGGAAAGAGGTCATTCAGGCACTTCTCTTTGTGTGCTAACCATGCGTTTGGCTTTGTTGCTCATTCCATGAATGCACGATCCTTACAAGTTGTACCTCAATGTTAAGGCAACATTGGACATCTTAATCAAGAAATTACATACTGTCCTCTTCCACTTAGCCATGGTCGAGAAGAAGACAGTACAGTATTTTTTTCTTTTTTTTTTTTTTTTGTTTTGTTTTGTTTTTTTTGTAAAACAGTAAATGTTAAAATTTATGGATGACAATAATAATTCTATTTTAGCACTTAAAATATCAGTTTGGTGATGAAGAGCTTCTACATACTGGTGTAATAACCATCATAGAAACAATGCTGTTAACTCAGGGTAGCTTTGGCATAAACCTTACGTTAAGTGGTGGTCTAATTAACCCAGGACAGAATTTAGGCAAAGTTTATAAGTAAATAGAAAATAAATTAATATTGTGATAGATTTTGTTCAGAAACAGAAGAACTAAGCTCTTTTTCCACATACATTGTCATGTCTGCTTGATTGCCTGCTTGTTTGCCTGGCGCCGCTTAGTCATGTGACAGCTCAAAATCAAAATACAAGAGGAAGGAGAAGCAAAATGTGCCTGAGCCACGCTGTGACAGAAGCGGCATGTGAAAGCAGTGGTACTTACACGAACAAAGACAGCCAGGTTGCCTCTTTGATGAAATGCATACAGGAGAGAAACTGTAGGTAACACAATAACCAGAATTAAAAATAAGAAGTGAATTCTCAGGACATTAATGCAATCCTTCTTCTCTGTGAAGGTAACTGGCAACTGTTTTTTCTCTGACACTTACTGACTGTAAGGCAGTTGGGGGAAGCAGATATTGTGTTACCTGCTGTGATTACAATCAGGGACTGGATGTAAAGAACCCTTGAATATACTTTTCAAAGTAAAAGCCATTTTTTAATTATCAGACAACCTGCATTGTTTTACAATGCTTTTGTTGTTAATTCAATTTTTTGGGCAGTTATTTGGTGGTTGGAGTCATTTGCATAATTGTGTGGCTCACTTTTGGGTTTCCTGCTAAATTTATCTGAAAACAAACTCTCACAAACACACACACACAAACAAGAGGAATAGTTATCCATCTGAACCTCCCTATCATTCTTTGATGCTGATTTTTGATCTTTGTATGCAGCCATTTTGCATATTAATAGGTAAAGAAAACATTTTCAATCTCAAGACCTTAGAAAGAACACCATGCTATAACCGCCATAAGAAGACAAGCTCCTGTTACAGTGACAGACATGAAGGATTTCACTGGAATTAAAACTTTTGGAAAATGTTGAGTTGATGTAAGGGTTCAATGTATTTAAATGTACGTCACATGATTTTTTTTGTAAGTGATCCAGACATTTAAAAAAAAAAAAAAAAAAGACCATACATTATAAATTTTTCATTATGGGGGTCCTTCAAAGGAAAAAGAACAGAAAATTAAAATGCCAGGTAATAAGACTTTACATAAGTCAAGAGGCTCTAATTTCCTGGCGCAACTCAGGGTGGCGCAGGGTGGCGCACCCCCCGCAGTGGTAATTTTGTCCGGTGCACCACTGTGCGCAGCCAATTTGGCAATTTGGTAGACCGGCTGCGCCGAAATGGGTGTGACGGCGCACCAGGGGGAGGTGTCCACAGATTCAGCTTGGCGCAGTGACAATTTGGTGCCAAAAAACCACGCGGAAGGTGCGCTGAAAACTCGCCAGCTCCAACCTGGTCTATTCTCGGCGCAGACGAGGCGCACCCCGGGCAGCGGTAATTTGGCTGACAGGGGTACAGTGCGCACACATCACCAAAACCTCACAGGCAGGTATCCGGAGTGTCAGGCACATTTCAATGCAATAAACAATCACAATAACCACTATTTAATGTAACCGTCTGAACCAGCATATACATTTGTATCTATATTAATTGTCCCGTCACAGCTGATGTCAGATCAGAGACGTTTGTCATAACTAACGAGTTCACATCTCTCAGCCAACCACAAACAGCCACATCATCCGATACGGAGTATCCAGCTTCTCTCATCTCATGAAATTCAAAAGAAAAGAAAAAAGAGAGAGAAGCTCACTGAATAAATGTAAGTTACTCGGTGTCTATAGGATTTACCTGCGATTGCCCATATTTCTCTGTTTTAATCTTTATTCGTAATGCAGGTGGATCACAAGCATGAATGGATTAGCCTGCTGCTGTGTTTGAATGTAATTGTCACTTAATTTTGTACTCCTTTTATGACACAGGAACAAATTACATCTGTCCCGTGAGGTGGTCCACACGGTGACGCGCATCGTGGCTCCGATGCGTGGCCCGGAGGCCCCTGCGCTCTCCCAGTTGCTGTAAAAAAGACAGCGGCTCTGACCTTCTTCGCCACTGAGGAGAAATTGTCACTGTGCCTCGCCCACGCCGCATTTAAAGGCAAGGAGAGGCGTTCATTTGATTGGTGAAGATCACACTCGGCTATGTTAAACCCACTCAAGTCTTATCTCCTCCCTCTCTGCTACGTGCGCCGGTAGGAGAGATGGAGGCATGGGTGCACCTGCCTGCGCCTGCCTGCGCCGTGCATGAAACTTGCAAAATGCCCTGGACACACCCTGTTGGCGCGGCGCAGGCGTGACGCAGGGCAGGTGCGCCCCGCCTGCGCCTGGTCTACGAAATTAGAGCCCAAGGTCTCTAATCATTTGTCAAAGTTTTGATAAGTGAGGTTTTGTGCCCTATATCCTCAACATTTCAGTTTCCATTCTCTTATATTCAAATAAAATAACGTATGGAGTCAAACCAGGATTTAATGGGTGAAATGAGCTTCATTTTAATTTGCTTATCTGTTGATTGACCCTACCTGCATTTCACAGACAGCCCATCATAACCATGACAGTCTTGGCCATACTCTCAGGTAATATCTAAGGGACAAATGACTGCTAAGCACATGCAAATTATATGTATGTCATATTGTCGTGAACTACTAGCTTACACTTTGTAAGGGGGTAATAAAGGAAGGTTTATCTTATGATTTTTCTAGGTACATAAGGATATGTGAGATAGCTTTGACCTGAGTGTTGATTGCTTTAATGTATTAGAGTGAATATTGCTCTGTAACTTCAACTTCAGGTTTCAATGGATCAAGGCGTTGCTAATGTAACCATCATTGTACTTAATAGATGGAAACATTTAAATAGCACAGGTATCCTAGAGCTGAAGACTCAACATTTAAATTACTCTGAGGAATATTTTTTTTCATCTTGTAAACCACCAGTTATTCCTGCCTCCCTCCCGTACTTTGGTCTGTCTTGTTTCTTGAAAATCAAAGTGTAATGTAATCTGAAAAAAATGCAAAACACGCATTGCTCTAAATTGTTGTCTGACAGTTGGAATATTCTCTTACATCTTCCACCAAAACCATTTCCTTTGCCCCCCACCCACATTTTTTCCCTCACCAGGACCATTTTCTCTCCTCAGTACAAAAATAATTGTTGATGATTCAAGGTAAGCCCCTTGTGATTTTAGTACATTACATTAAACAGGGTGCTCATTTGCAAGCCAATGATAAATAATTAGCATAATTGCCACTTTTTGCAAAAACCCTTCCTTTGTATGCAACAATGGGGTAACATTAGAGAGGAAAATGCTTGTCATCTCCTAACCTGCTGCTTTTATTCCAAAATCATGTCTTTTAACAGCAACAACCAGGCCAGAATTACAACTGCACTACAACATTGACCCTTTTTGAAATGTTTAAATTGCACTATAAAAATGAACCTGGATCCAAAGTTACTCCATCAAACACAGAACATAATGCAATGGATTACTATTATGTAAAACTGATCAGGTTTCCAGACTCATAGCTTGTGTAACACTTTACTTTGGTCGTTAGACTTAACAAAGTCCTTTAATTCAACATGTCACATTTCCTCATTTACACCATTCACACACTGATGACATATGACAGGCATCATCAAATGGCAGACCTTGGTCCGGATCCAGACCGAGTAATGGTTCTGTGGACCCGTGACCAATCACTAAAAAATTCACGAGAGTAGATTTTAATTGTGCTTTTTTTTAGACTGTTGGTGCTGCTTCTCAAGTTAACACTAGAACTGCTATGGCGGTCTGATCACAAGCCTGTCATACCATGAGGTTTCCTACATATATGTTCTGTATGTTTTCTTTAGCTTAAAAAGGTGTTTAATGAAGCTCCAAAGCTTTCTGAACATTTATTCCTCCAACAGCTGCAGCAGTCACCCAGACGGCTGAGGAATGAGACATAATGACATGTTTAGCGGCGGTGATTTCCCTGCCGCTACTGTGTTTGCAGCACAAACTGCAACCGACCTGTTTGTGGGAGTGTAAAATGCTGATGAGGACTGAGAGCTTTAACTTCCTATCACTTTCTTGTATCTCTTCTTCCGTTACATAATATTGCTACAATAGCATAAAAGCAGTTACAGATGACAGATGATTGTACTTTAAAATGTTAATTTCTTGTTTTCTGAAGATGTTGACTTTGTTTTTACTTGAAGTGTAAACCTTCAGTTCAGAATTTGATGTCTTGCACCAAGAAACATCAACATGTGACTGCAGGAGATGGAACTGAATCCCTAACTTTTTGTAGTTTTTTTCCCCCCTTTTTTTCATCTGACTCCACTCTTAAGCCACCATAGCAATTAAAGAATGACATGTCACTAAATAGGTGTTACCTAAGTCTAAACACTGTTCAAATATTTTATTTTCCATAAATAAAGTTTACAATTCATGGGCATTTGTGTGGTATTAATACTTGCAACTAAGACGCCATGATTTTTGACCAAGAATATCAAAGAGTAGCTCCAATTTATCTGTTGACACTCAGTTCAGCTTCACAATATATAAAGTCCCCAGCAATATCAAAGCTCCTTCACACTGAATGCATTATACTTGTGGCAGCTGTATGTGAGTGCTTCAAAAATGTTTATATTTTGGCAAGTGTGTTATCAAATCAGAGCTTGAAGACTGCCAGCTTGAGCTTGGATATCTTCCATGCCCAAAAACAGGAGTGTTGCCTATTTTGTTATGCAAGCCGAATTCGAATCTTGGCCAAAACAGAAAGGAAACTGAAAATCATGGAGCCATATTTACCTTTTTTTAGCCAAGAATTACTTAGCTAAATAAAATCTAAATAATATTACAGCTGAGATTCACCGTGTCTTTCTAAACTTCCCATTGACAGGCAGATGCGACAATAGCTGTAGTTACAGCTGCAAAAGCTAGCACGAGAAATTTTAAAATACGACCAACAATTCAAAACATGATTAATATTCACTTAATGATTTCATAATTACTTGTAATTATGTGCTTCCTTCGGTCTCCACTCTGCCTTCTTGTCAGTGGGCGTGGTGTATTATGGGAAATTCTCATCCCCCTTCCTTTCAAATGAGGTTCTGGGCTGTCTTTGTTTCAAGGACTGTTTAGCCCTTCGTCATTTTGACAAGACTGCATATGAACTTTAGCCAAGACTAACTTCAGCAGCACCACACACACCTACGCTGTTTAAACAGTCTGAAATTCATTGTATAGCCTGATCAATTTTGTCTGTTTAATAATAAACAACAGCAATCACAACCACACACACACTTGGTGTCTTTTGTGAGATTCACTTAAATGTATATAAATGGTTAATCCTTTATAAATTATCATACCCAAAGGCCTGCATCCTCCCCTGCCCCATCTCCATCGCAAGCCAGCAAAAATCTCACTCTGACCATTGCAGCTCATTTTTATAGTAAGGCTAAAGTACAGAACAAAAAGACTGGGCACAAATCTCAATACTCAAGTCTGAGTCAAGTTAGAAGTCTTAGAGGGTTGAGTCCAAGTCAAGTCTTAAGTTACTTTTTGTGCAGCTTGAGTGCAACTCGAATCTGAGTCTCTGGTGAATGTTACTTCAATGACCGACTGAGGTTTATTATGTGTTTTATTATGCATTTCAATATTCTAAGTGTTTTGTAGGAAGACATCCTTATATCATAGTTACTTGAGGGTAGGTCTGCTGAATATTGGCTTCTAAAAGGTAACACTTTACAGCCATGGTACTTGTTAGTCATTCTACTCAGTTTGTTGCTCAGGCATTAAAGAAGGATATTGTTCAAAGAAATCTCTGCTCAAATGTTGCCACAGAGTAAGAGTACAAAAGGGTAAATGGATCCAAAAGCTACAACTGCATGTTTATCTGTTAGTCAGGGCTCACTAAGCTGAATCCAAATAAAAGCCCAACACTGAGCCTTTATCTAAGTCTACTGATCAATGAGTTTTTTTGTGTGTTTATGTATCTCTCTTTCCCCCTGAGTCTTACTGTCAATTTCTAAAAAAAGAGTAGTCTCTTTTCATGGCCAAAGGTTAGCTTTTGATTTTTAGAACCATTAGTGATGAATCAATTTCTTTTAAAAGAACTAGAAGGAAATAAGAAAAATGACTAAAGAGCCCTGAGAGGAAAACGTTTCCTTTGCTCTCCTGATGTCAAACATCAGAAAAATTTTCAGCAGCCTATTGGGTTGGATAAGAAGATTGAAAGTGGAGCTTCTGCAGGTGAGGGGAAATTCATGCAATACTTGTGTTAGAAAAAGGGCAGTCTATGTGCATAACAGGGCAGCTTATTATTAGTCAGTCAACCACAGATCATCGGTGGATGTGTCCTTGGGCAAAGCACTTCATTAGGTCCCACTGCTCTGGTGCAGGTGTATGAAATGATTGTAGATGAAAAATTTGAAAATAAAGCTCTAATATAAATGTGTGAATGTGGTGTGAATAAAAATGACCTGCGGTGTAAAACGCTGCTTACAGCCATACCATCCATAGCATCCCAGTCTCGTCTGATCTTGGATGCCAAGCAGGACTGGGTGTCATTAGTACTATGATGCGAGACCACCTGGAAATACCAGGTGCTGTAAGCTTTGGAGTCCATGGCTCAGCCTGGTAGTCTGGTGTCAGTAATCGGTTGATTGTGGGTTCAAACCCTTCTCCAGCTGTCACATTCCAATGTGTCCCTGGATAAGTCATCACAAGTTGCTTCCACCGCTGCATCAGTGGTGTGTAAATGGGTATGAAAGGGAGAGGATATGTTGGCAAATGCCAATGGACAACTTACATGGAAATTTCAGCCATCATTGAATGAATGTGAAAGTGAATGGGTGTGAATGAGTGGATGTGGCCTGCAGCGTAAAAGCACTCTGAGTTGTCAGAAATACCAGAAAAAGTGCTTTATAAGCTCCGGCTCATTTAATGCTCTGAGAAGTCCAGTGACAAAAAAGCTGTCTTTATCCACCATGGAGTCAATTATGGCAAAACACAAACAAAGAAAAAAAACATATCTGCTGAAAATGTTTAGAATTTTTCAACTTGATTGTGCTTTTCATGTTTCTTTTAGAAAAGATGATTAACAGTTAAAGTAGCTTTATTTTAACTGATGAACATCTCTCAGCTCTGGTGTGATGAAATAAATCTTTTGACAAAAGAGACAATTAAAAGGCCCTTCAGGCAAGTCAAGGAAATGCTGATCATAAAACATGATGACATGTAGGGGGTTAAATATTAAATTACTTTTATTTGCAGCCATGTCATTTGACTTACATGTGACGTTTTTTTATCAAACTTTTTCTTACTCACTGTAACAGACAAAGCCCTGTCATTTGTTTGTCATTTTAATAAATATAAATACCTTGCACTATATTATATCATTACATTTTACAGCTTGAATGCTGAGTTGATTTTGGTTTGGATGATTCAGGATGGCTGGTAAAAGTTTTTGTGAAACAGGGTATATTCCAAACAGATCATTCATATAGGGAGAAGAAGAGAAGAATTTAGAGAATAGAAAAGTTGATGAAGTATCAGAGAGACTCTATGCCAGATAAAAGTGTCATTGACCTGCCTCTGACACACAGAAGTGATTAGACTCTTGGAGTAAACAGACGTATTTCCACTGATTCTACAAAGACAAAAAAAAAAAAAAAAAAAAAAAAAAAACCTTCATAAATGCTTTACCAGATACGCTTTAGTATAAGGTCCACAAATTATCATGAATTTCATTCAGAAATATTTGTATGAAAAAAAAACCATATATTTGTGGATGTTTTTCATTAATAATCACTCTTCAAGTCAATTAAGTCTGACTTTGTATACATGAATCATGCATGACCTAAAGTGTTTCAGTCATGAATAATGAGTTATCAATAATATTCAAGATTTTTACCACCGACAGATCTGCTTTAGCAGGGGGTCTACAAACATGAATTCATCAAAAAGAAAGGCTGAGGTAATCATGTTTGCAGCACAAGATATTCAGCAGCCTTTTAACTGCAAACTTACCTGTACAGGACTCAGTCTACTTTTGTGTACTATAATCTGATATAATAACTAAATGATAAATGGTAAATGATAAATGGTCTTGAGCTCATATAGCGCTTCTTCAGTCTTTCTGACTTTTACACCACAGGTCACATGTACCATTTCACACCCATTTGCACTCAGATCCACTCACCGGTTAAAGTTTCTATGCAAGTTTTCCATCAGTGTCAGCTAACACATCCACACCCTATTTATACCCATTTAATATTCCGTGTTATTCAGGTGGAAGTAAACAACCGACGACACCGATGGCATTGAAATTTTGATTGAATCTCAGTCCTCTGGACCCACCTGATTTACCACTCTTGATCCCAGCTCAACCATTGTCTCATTTACATTTACAATATTATAGTCAACTTATGCTCAATATTTTTTTCCCTTAACACTAACATGAATTATTCTGTCTCTATCACAATAGTTTCTTGTACAAAAGCAAGAATGTGTCAGTGCCAAAGAACAAATTGCACTGCCAACAACTGTTTTGGTGGAGTAATGCAGCAAAACACTGACGCATCACAACAACCTGTAATATCAGTAAAATCAGTTTCCCATTTTTAACACTTGAAAATTTAACCCTGTCTTTGACTTTTACATTTGTATGACACAGCTAGCTTTTTTAGTCAAAGCTAGATGCATCAGATCTTGCGAATGATTCAAATTGACTGCAAGTTGTTTCAAGCTAATTTTTGACCTTTCCACAAAGCAAACAAAAACATGGTCTGTTCACTCACTCTTAATTGTTTCCACAATTGTCTGCTCTGTCCTGGTCTGACTTTAGATTAGGTGTTGGTCTTTTACATCTATATTGTGTCTGGTGCAGCTCAGTCAGACATTTCATCTTACATACACTCTCCTGGGTAAAGTCTGGTTAAGTTGAGGGTTGAAGTGCATGTTTAAAAGGGGCCTGACACACAGTTATGTGTGAAAGCCCACCAGAGCAAGAGAGTGTTAAACACCAGCCTGGTCTGGTGATACAATGACAGCATTAACACCACCGTCAATGCCATAGAGGTCCCCACTGGATTCACAGTTCATGTGTTTATGAATGTCAATATTTTTGTGCAGGCACAGAATCTGTGTGCACACAAACAGCCAGATATGTTTTCCTTCTTTATGTTTTGTGTAGATATATGTTAGGGAGGGAGAGAGGTTAAATTGAACAAATCTGTCAAGTGAGCTGACATGCCGCAACCTCAAGTGTGTGCAGATGTGGTGAAAAAATGAGAATAACTAGGCAGGGGGTGTGTGTTACTGAATGTGTGTGTCGGAGTGTATCCCAGGATTAGCCCCAGGCGAGGTTGTGGTGGGGTGAGGTCTGCTGAGGCCAAGCTGCCAATGGAGGTATACCAGAAAGAGGGGCTTACTGTCGGTTTAACATGAGATAGAACACACAGCATACATCCGCGCACACACACACAATACTTGGGCTGCACCCCGACTGGAGGACTGCTGCAGTGTTGTATTGGTGAGTGAGCCTGTGCATACAGCATGTGTGTTCAATGTGTGTGTAAGGAGACGGGGAGGGGTGAGTGTTGGGATGATAGAGTCGACTTGTCACCTCCAACCCATTTGGGAAGGCCAGAGAACAGCCAGAGGGGTTTTTAATTTGTGAATGGGGGGAGGAAAGGAATGGGAATAAAGGGGATGTAAAGAGGTAGGAAGGGATAGAGTGATTGACAGAGCAGAGGACAGATGGAGGAGCACAATACGGGAGGGGTTAGAGGGGGCCCCGTGATTTTTCTTAGCTACCCACATCTACATAAGAGTTGAGAGGAAATTTAGGACTTTATGCTTAGAGTTTAGCATTTTAAAGGGCCACCTCCCACCCAATAGAGAAGAAGTTCATTGTCTTTTTTAAATCCTCATAATAAAAATAAATAATTGTATGAAAACGTGTTAAAATATGACTTGTAAAAATGAGTATTTACTATATATATACACACCAAAAATCTTTGTGTTCTTCACAAGCATGTAAAGGCTTGTAATAGAAATTATATTTTATTGCTAAAATATATTGACAACTGACAATCTGTAAAATTTTCAAATGCACATTTTCACAAAAAAAATTGAAATCAACATTATTTCTTCTTGAGAAAAAAAAATCAATAAATAATACTCATATGTCTAGTTTATTGTCAAGTTATAATTATTTACTTCCAATTCTGAACAAAAAAATAGTTTTGGTTGTTGAATGTTATGCTTGATTCATTTCTGACTTCTCTGAGAAGCCCAGTAGGTGGGCTTATATTGGAGTATAAAAAGATTAATTCAGTTAGAAATTCCTCATCCCTGTTCAAAACATTAACAATAAATAACAATATAATTTTTAGCTTAAACAAGTTTTTCAAAGATTTCTAAAATATTGATGTTTTCTCATTTTTATTACAGATGGTCTAATGAATTTGTTGAGCACTGTATATCAATTAAAATACATTTTAAGCTTATGCAACGCACAGCAGCTTCGAACATTACAGCTTTGCACTGAGTGTTAGGAAGGGCTCGTAATGTCACAGCAGAGCTCTAGAAGAAGAAATAAAATATGTTTCTCAACCTAAAGCCTGATGGATAGCATGAATGAGCAAGCTGGGAAAAGGCAAGAGAAACTGCGTGTTAATAGGCCATTAAAGAAAATCTCTCTCCAATTTCCATATAACAAGGACTAATGTTTTCTCAGTGCAGGGAGAGAAGGAGAGGGGGAATGAGCATGTGGCACACTGAGTGATGGAATGATATTGCTCTCTCTTTTAGTTCATGCCGGGGTTACCTGCCCTGAAGGCAGGAGCCTTTGATTAGCTTTTTGTCTTACAGCTGAGAAAGCTCCGGCAAAGAGGGGAACATAACTCAGGAAATTTACTGGCACCTGGTGAGAGAAAATAGCTCTGTCTCTGCGCCTCCTCTCTTCGCTGAAAAGGAAAACTGAACACTTCATTCCCGGAAATAACAGCAGTGATGGTGAGATGGATTGTGTGGTTCTCTTTCTTTGCAATGTGGCTGGATTTGGAATGAGGGCCACTCTGGTGATTTGTCTTTGTGTTTCTTGGTGTAAGTCTCCTGAAAATAAAAATGACACATTTGGTTCATTTGGGTTTCTACCCTGCTTTTGTTATTTCAGAAGAATCAAAACATTCTCTCAGAACACTATTATGTATGTTTTGCTTGTCCAAAGGAAAAATTTATATTTCATTAACAGAAAACGGAACATTTTGGTGTCACCTCCTTTCAGCTGCTGAGAAAAGCCAAAGTGAAAATAGCCTCTTTTCTTTCCAGCTCTGATTTAGTCAGAAATGTGATGATGAAGCCTTCACTTCAGTTCTGCATGATGATTTATATCAAAGAGTGAGACGATAATGCAGTCACTTCAAAGTGTCTGACAATAACAAAAGCAGACTAGCTCAACAAACACTCCATTCAATTCAGAATCAAAGCTGATGGGGCAAAGGGAAAATGCTTGCTGAATAGTGAGGCAGTGGATAATATTCTGAGGATTATTAAATTTGCTGGGTGATTCCATTAAATAGTTTTTTATGGTGGAATGAGGGGTGGTGTCAGTGCACTCACAGGCATGAGCGGACCCTTCTCTGGAGTGGAGTGTCGGCTATGAAACGTTGAACCTCACTTGGCTGATTGTATCCCCATGCTCTTGTACTCTAGCACTCACAGCTGATTTAACTGCAGAGTGCACAGAGGGAAGAGTGCGGCATACGACTGAATGCACTCCAGCTGGTGAAACGGCCTGCAACCCCTGAGCAGAATTAACAGTGCATACGCACGAGGAGAGGCTCTCAGTCAGGAAGTGAACTTGATGGAGAGATGTGTTCAATCAACAAATTATAAACATGCACACATCAGTTTGCACAGGCACATGCAAGTGTATGCACAGACAAACACTTACATTGTTATAATGCATAATCAAACACATGAAAAGGCCAACCAACCAAGTTCAATCAAATTAGCCACCATCAACCACGTTCAAATTGTTGACAGTTGGAGTGAGATTGTAATAATGATATTGATCATCTGAAAACTGAAGTGCATTTGCAATTAGCTAAAGATAAGCATATACAAGGCCCCCAAGTGCTTTAGGTTGCCTTCCAAAGCTACGAATGAAAGTGCACTGACAATTTCTCCTTTTCCTTTGGGCTATTTGTCTTTTTACTGGTTGAATTTTTGGATTTAAAACATAACAATAATAATACCATCATACATTGGATTGGCTACAGAGACATAAAATGTTTGTGTTTACTTATTAAGATTGAATTAAATAAGCTTTTGTAAATGATAGATTTTAGGAGGTATTTATACCTAGATCACTTGGGAGATTTGTTCTGACATACATGTCAGGGCATTCCCTGCTTACCATGGTTGGCTTATATATATATATACATATATATATATATGTGTGTGTGTGTGTGTGTGTATATATATTCATATATATATATATTTATATCCATGAGTAAGTTATATGGGGATGGGTTGCTAGCCCCAGAGGACCAAAATTTGGATCTGCTAGGGCTGAAGAGCAAGCTCCCCGACACGACCGCACAAAACACTCAACTGTTCCTTGCAGACTAAAGTCATGTTGCACATCAAATTAAACAGGAAAAACTCAGCCACACGAACATACAAGCCATTATTACATACACCAAACACAATTAAAACACCACGCAAATTAATCATCAAAAATCAAACTCTTTACAGCGCCCCCTGGAATCCCACTCGACACATCTTTGCCTCTAGCCCTGGCGTACAGCGAGCTACACACAAAAACGAGCCATCTGCGGAAAGCTGAGACTGAGACCTTTCCATCGACACCAAATACGTTGTTCTACAACCAGAACTCAGGACACCAGCAGCCAAAGAACACAGTAGACCATCATGGGAGTCCAAAAAACGTTTCTTACCTTTGATATTTGTCATAAATGATTGAATTTGAGAGCTTCTGATCATCCCAGAGCCTCTATGTTTGTTTAGTCAAAAAAAACTACATTTTTATATGCGAGGCGAGCGAAGCCGAGTGAGGCGAGCAAAGCTGAGGAGGGCCGTATCCAGCTGATTTTGGCGGTTCTGGTTGGCCAATGATGCATCTGGGAGGGAGTTGAGCACTTTAGTGCATTTCTATTGGTTCAGATGAGTCGAAAGAGATGTGAATCATCCAAATCGGCCAATCAATGGCCGAGATATAGCCCTTTGTATTTTACCGCATGAGGCCGCAATTGAGAGGTCGGATCATCAATTTTTACAGTTTTTAGGATTATTTATTGGCATTTTTGAGTAAAAATGTCAGAACAACGATCTAAAAGAGGTTATTATGTGGAGGAAGTGCTGCATATGCATTTTATACACTACATTTATTAATTTTTGCTTTTATTTGACAAAATACATATATTTTTTACCTTTGGCTAAATATGCAGTTTTGTTCAATATTCTCGCCTGACCATTTCGTTATAAAACCTCTCTAATTTTGTTCAGCATCACTTTATAAGAAAAATCCTTTGCAGAGATGATGTTTACATATTCTATTATTGATTTTTAGAGTTTTAAAGCTGCAACTGCCTCATTTCTAAGGGATATTCACTATAACAAAAGTGGGTTTTTTGTAGGCGAAAATGAAATCTTCCAATTATTCTGTGTTCTATCTTCATTTACTCTGTCCATTAACATATATACTGATAGTTACACATCTGAACAAATCTCACAAATGTTGCTTTTATTATGACACCAAAATTATTCAAATAGAACTTGTGGTTGCAGAGATATACTCTTTTCTTTATGTGCATGTCATTTTCGAGCAGAAGGCTCAAAAAAGGAGCTGGGGCTGAACACTGATCATTTATCTATTTTTCATATCCAAATATTGGCAGGTATGTTAATGTATTTGTTCTACACAGCCTGATCCAATTGGTCTACAAAACTATTGTTGGACATACAACTGGTAGGTCTATTGAGGAAAGAGAACCATTTCAATCATCTATTGGTACTGTAAAAATGGGGATAGGGATAAGTCCTGATGCCATGGACTTTTTGTGTTGAGCACAGAATAACTCTTTAATGCAGAGGACATACATAGAACAAAAAAATACTGTATGACCACTTCAAAAGTAGCTACATATGAAACTGTAAAAATGGTGTTCCATAAAGTGTTCTTTATTCAACAGAATAAAGTTCTGGTCCAAAAACTACCCCACTTTGTATTCACATCACATTTTCAGGCTCCACTTTTCGGGAAGGATTTGATTCACTTCATCCCCATATCCTATTAATCACCAACAGTGCATTAACAACCTGAATTATGGCTTTAAAAATGCAATCATTCTGCCACTATTCAAGAGTCCTTCATTAAACTGTAACTCCTTGAACATTTTTGACACTGAAAAATAATGGCAGAAAGGTTTGCTGGGTTGTATAATTAAACATTCTTGTATTTTCTGCCCTTGTTTTGATGAATGGTTAGCTTTAAGGGACTGATGAAGGAACGTTTAGTTTTGGTTATTTTTAAGCTCAGATTAATTTTTGATTCATTACTGTAAACTAACTAGAGGCAAAAGAGTGTTATTCATTATATTTTATTCTGACTGTTTGATTCCAACTTTTCAATGAAGTGGCTGTATGTTATGTAGCTCATGTGAGATGTCTGTTATCAGTCATAGATGTCAATCATGCAACCTGCCTCCTGTAGAGAGAAGATTCAGTTAGCCTGGAGCATCCGGGAGTGCACAAAGATCAATTTCAGCCATAAAATACAGAATCTTTGTATTTATTTAACTTGTAGACACCCTTTGTGATTAAAAAGCACAATCAACGAGAACAAGCGGTAATAAAACTAGACTAATAACAATAATCATTTACACAAAGCCCACATAACAAACCTTAAGCCTTTTGATACTTTAGTGTGCTCTACACTCCTTCTATTTTACAGATATTTTGTCCAAGCATAATATAAAAGTTTCATTCAGCCTCCATAGAAACAGATATATGTAAGTTCATTTTTAAATGAACAACTGAGAAAGAAACAAACCTTGTCAGGTGACTTTCACTTAGAATGGGCTGCATAGTAGGTAGTGTGTCTCACAAGAACATTGCCGAATTGACTCTCAAGTTTCCCCGAGGAACTTTAGTTTTCTCTCATGGGCCAAAACCATTCTCATTGGGTTAAGTGCAGACTCTACATTGCCCTAAGGTGTGAGTGTGTGGATGGTTGTGTCTACCCTGTGATAGGAAACAAACTCAGGGTGTACCTCATCGATCACCCTATGATGGCTATGATGGGCTCCAGCCTCCCTGCAACCCCAAAAGGATGCTGATTGGGCTGTGCCATTCAGGGGCCAAACACAATCGTTGTAGACTGGGGCTTGGAAAGATGGATCTGACTGATGACAGACATTGAATCAGGCAGATCCAGCTGCACTGCAAGGTGTAGGTATGATAAGGTGCTAGGGGAAATTTAAAGCACAAGTCTTCTTTTCCTATTTTCCACCTAACTGGTACATTTCTATCTTGAAGATGTTGAATACAACCCTGCCTAGACCACCTTAAACCTGATCTTAAAGGGATAGTTCAGTATTTTTGAAGTGGGGTTGTATGAGCTCCATATGGCCACTAAGTACATTAGATGCAGTAGAACGTTCGCTCCTCTCCCTCAGTAAGCCACAGTCTGTGAGAGTCTGTAACGCAGAACTAGCCTCAAACAGGGAAGTATGGTATCAAGTACAAAGTGTATTTTCTCCTCCTAAAAGAACTCCCAACAAAAAACAATACCAGCAGTTTAAGAGTACACTACCTAGAAATGTTTTTAAGTGCATTAACTTTTTGGAAATATGAAGTCTATCTGGAACTAACCAACTCACGTCACGTATTCTTCTGCGCAGCGCTACCACGAGCTGCTGAATCACTCCGCCGCCCTCTCAGCTGTTGTCAGCATAACAAGCCAGCGACTTCAGATGCTGGTTGTAGCCTCATGTAACTTGTATCAGGTATTGTAATTATTTTGTTGTGACTCTTAGCGGTGCAGTGAAGAGCGGTAAAGAGACAATGCAGGATATTAAGAATGAGTGATTATGACAGTGACAATGAAGTTCCATTCACTTTGGAGCCAAGAGGATATCTGTATGAGCCTGAGTTCACAGAAGAAGAGTTGGTGCAGATGGAGACTGAACAGGCCGAAAGAAATACAGAGGAAACATCAGTGGAAACTGGAGGTCAAGAAAGAGTAGGAATTACACAGTGGTGTGAGTGTATGAACTGTGACTCAATGCCCACGGACCGCGAGTGCTACTGCTGCCATGAGTGGACCTTGGTTACAGACCGACCTCAGGATCTGTCTGAGTCAGAGGATACTGGTGACTCTCAAACCGTCTGTATCAATTATCATACAGATTTTCCTGCTTTTCTGAATCCTGAAGTTTAGCGGACATTCTTCAATTTCCCGAAGATAAACTGGAAAAAAATGTCCCAAACCTGAAGGACCTAATGACAGTTTATCCTCAAAGTAAGTAATAATGATATGTCAGAGACAAACAAGCAGAGTAGAGGTGGCTGTTTACCATAACATTGCAGACTACTTGTGTGTGTGTCTCTCTCTCACACACACACACATGCACACACACAACCATTACTGTGTATTAGCCTCTTACTTCTGCTACAACACAATCTTATCTATTTCTGACATAATAATATAAATATACCATCTCCTAAATGCAAGAATATATTTAGATTTTGGCATGACTTTATATAAATTGTATATAGATGTATAGATATGTACACACAATCTGTCAGATAACGAGAGATGTAGGCATGTGCTGTATATGATGTTGCCGCATGCCCTTGTTACGCAGAGAAATACAGCGAAAGCTATGAGTGCTCCATGATGCACATCTGTTTCTGCATCCAGGGAATTAACACAAAAACTCCATCTCCAAAATATTTGTCAAATAACAATCTGCTATCAATCAGTCTACAACCAGCGTCTGAGGTCGCTAGCCTGTTTTGTTTACAACAGCTGAGAGGGAGGCGGAGTGATTCAGCGGCTTGTGGCAGCGCTGCACGGAGGAATACATGACGTGAGTTGGTTAGTTCCAGATAAACTTTACATTTCTGAAAAGTTAATGCACTTAAAAACATTTCTAGGTAGCGTACTCTTAAACTGTGGTATTATTTATTGATGGACAAGAACTTCTTGTGGGCGGAGAAAATACACTTTGTACATGATACAATACTTCCCTGTTTGTGGCAGACTCTTACAGACTGTGGCTTACTGAGGGAGAGGAGAGAACTTTCTATTGCATCTATGTACTTAGTGGCCATATGGAGCTCATACAGCCCCACTTCAAAAATACTGAACTATCCCTTTAAGTTCAACGTCAGTATATGTTTCAGTGTATGTTTCTGATATCAAGAAAAGACATATAAGAAATATAGACGTACACCGTCTGTCTCTGTTTGTTACAAAGTATTTTTGTATGGAGTCACACAACCTTACACTCTCATGGAACATACATTTGGATTCATGATTTTTTTTACATCATTATCAGGGCCACTTATAATACTACTCACAGATGTTCTGTAATAGATAAACTGTTCATTGTACTTTAGGAGATTGACAATAAAGGCCCTCTATTCTATTCTATTCTATTCTATTCTATTACATTCTATTTATTTTATCCGATAAACAATTAATCAAATTTAGCCAAGGATTTCAGCATGAAAAACATTAGTTAATAAATTAATAAGATAAATGCTAACAGAACAGGTTCATTAAATGTTGAAAACACAGACCAGCACCTAATTCATTTATAGCATAGAACAGTTCGTTTAACATCTGCGGCAAACTCCTGCGGATATTTTACCAGTCCATGGTAGCAAACATCCTCTTCCACTCAGTGGTGTGCTTTGAGGGGGCAGCACATCTAAGAAGGATGCAACCAGGCTGGAAAAACCTGATCAGGCGGGCCGGCTCTGGATGGCATGATGCTGGACTCTCTGGTGACGGTGGCACAGGAAAGAACACTAGAAAAACTGCTGGACATAATGGACGACGCCAGTCTCCCTCTGCACACTGTCATCAGCAACCAGAGGAGCCTGTTCAGGCCAAAATGGTTCCTTTCCAAGTTTAGGACCAACAGATTGGGAAACTCTTTTGTCCCTCAGGCCATCAGACAGTACACCTCCTCAGTAGGGGGGAGGAGGAGTGACAGGAAGACAGAGGACAGGAAGGAGCAGTAGCCAGCCAGTAACCATCTTTTTAAATTTTTGATTTATAATTATTTTATATTTATTTATATTTCTGTTTATATTTCTGTTTATATCTTTATCTTTATCTATCTCTCTATCTATCTATATATATATATATATATATATATATATATATGTCTTTCTATCTACTTTTTCAAACTGCTATTTGCTATTGGAATCCTAATTTCCCAGAGGGAGCTTCCCAAAAGGATTAATTAAGTTCTATCTAATCAAATCTAATGGTTAAGGTTTAGCTTAAGGTCTTTATTTCATTCTGTTAGTATATAAAACATTCAATACAAACAAAGAAAAATCTCAAACATGTAAATGAAAAGGAGCAGAATGAAGAAAAATCTTATAGAGTCTGCCCCTTTCTCATAAGATATTAATTAACTAAACACTAAAGCTAGACTTAGATTAACACATTTCCCTGGATTTACTCAACATACTGGCTTTGATAGTTTTTTTGAAGATAAAATATAATTGAGCTTCTTTGGTTTCTTTGTTCAGATTGTTCCATAAACTGATTCCTCTCACTGTAACACAGTGCTCCTTCAGTTTAGCTCTGAATCTTGTTTTTTTTTTTTTTTAATATTTCAAATCCTTTTAAATTATAGCATTTTTTTTTTTTTTTTAATTGGTTCTGGATGTTGATTGGAAAAATTTTCTTATGAGCTTTATACATAATCTGCAACATACTGAGATCTACTAACTCATTGAATTTCAAGAACTGCAATTTAACAAATAACGGGTTGGAAGGATCTCTGTATTGACTTCTCGTAATAATTCTTATGGCTCTTTTTTGTAAAATGAAAATTGGCTGGATGGATGTTTTACATGCATTTCCCCACACTTCAACACAGTAGTTCAGATATGGAACAATCAATGAATTATACCAAAGGTACAAAGCTTTATCATCTAATTAATCATTTACTTTGTGTAACATAGCAATAGTTTTTGCTATTTTCACTTTCATTACATTAATATGTGATTTCCAGGTCAGATTATCATCAATAATAACACCTAAATTTTTTATTTCATTTACTCTATTCATTTCAATACCTTCTATACTTACTGAAACATCAGTGTTTTTGCCTTTGTTACCAAATAGCATGAAGTTTGTTTTTTCAATATTATATTAAGGGATAATTTATTTACTTCAAACCATTGTCTAAATTATTTCATTTTTTTTCTGACCACCTCCAACACACATTCTAGATTTTCACTGGTATAAAAAAAGGTGGTACCATCAGCAAAAAGAATACATTTTAACAGTTTTAAGACATTAACAATATCATTTATAAAAAAAATAAATAAAAAAAAAAAAAAACAGTTTGGTCCCAGAACTGACCCCTGGGGCATCCCACATGGTAAGTTGCATATTTCAGATTTTACATTATTTATTTGAATAAACTAATTTCTGTTTCTAAATAACTTGTAACCCACTGATGTGCCACCCCTCTGATACCACATCTGCTAAGTTTTTTAAGAAGAATAGTATGGTCTATGGTGTCAAATGCCTTTTTGAGGTCTACAAAAATGCTTACTGAAACGTGTTTCTTATCTATTGCAGTGGATATTTCATCTGTCAATTCCATAAGTGCCCTAGATGTTGAGTGATTGGTCCTGAATCCATAATGACTACTACTCAAAATATTGTTTCTGTCAAGGAATTTGCCCAGTCTGTTTACAAATAATTTTTCTAGTACTTTTGAAAATTGTGGAGGCAAAGATACTGGTCAGTAATTGGAGAAAACATGTTTATCACCATTTTATATAGTGGAATTACTTTAGCTGTTTTCATATTTTCAGGAAACACTCCTGTAAAAAATGATAAGTTGCAAATATAGGTGAAAGGCTCTATTACACTTTCTATTATGTAAGTATTTCATCCTTTTCAACTTTACCAAGAAAAATACTATTTACATTATCCATTATATTTTCACCCGCATTATTGTTGCTCAGGTTTGGAATATTCATAGCCAGACTAGGACCTACATTAACAAAAATTGTACTGAACTCATTCACTATCTTCTTAACATCATGTATATCTACATTTTCTTTCATGAAATAATTAGGAAGAGTTGATGTTACTTTGTCTTTTTTTACTGCACTGTTTAATATTCTCCATGTAGCCTTCATGTTGTTCCTTTCTTTATTTAGTAGATCACTATAATATCCTTTTTTATGCATTCATATTATGGCTACTAGTTTATTTTTACATTGCTTGTACCTGTTTTCTGCCTCTTTTGTTCTTAATTAAAAAAAAAAAAAAACATCTGGATAAATATTTGTTTTTCGTACAGGCATTATGAAGTCCTTTTGTCATTCAAGGTTTGTCAATGGCAGTCTTCTTGGTCAAGGTCCTTGTTTTACAGTAATCTAATCTAGTCTAATGTAATCTAATGTTTATCATATCTGATCCTGCTAGTGCATCTGGATATCTTAATAACATATGATGATGACTTATTTCTAACTTTCTGATGTTGCCATAATCCTTTAATGAAATATAACTTTGATCTGGAAGTCAAAACAAATTGTAACATGTCCAGTGTTAAATGAAAAGAGGTTAACTGCCTTAAGATTGATCAAACTGAGAAAAGGGTATGGAAGGTGCTTTGTGCGTACAAACTAATTCCCCAGCCTGCAGGCAGACCTGTCTTTCAAAGAGAATAAGAGTGGATACTTTGATTGGTTTGATATATGCAGTGACCAAACCGCACCTGCAAATATCAAAGCAGGGTAATAAAACCTTTTTGCACAGTATGGGCCCAGCTTTGCACCAAGAGTATGCAAAGTGCAACTTATAATGTGTTAATTGTCAAGCTCTTAATCACATTTTACCTACACTTTAGAACAATGCTCCCAAACATCTTTTTCTACAGCAGCCAGTTTTATGTCACACAATAAAGTTGTGGACCAGCTTTCACATAGGAGCTGAGTTAGAGGGGCAGCAAAGACAAACAAACCTGTGTGTTGTACATAATGTCACTCACCAAAATGCAGGATCACAGGGAGCTATAGGCTTGTTTTTAAATCCCAGTAAGGATGGATTTACATGGACTCACTCTCTTTTCATCAGCTGTTAAACAATGACATTTAGGAATTTAGTTGGCTGAAAGCTACAAGTTGGCAGGGTAACTAATTAAACCACTACACTTCCCAGATGTAGAGAAAAGCTTTAAAATTCTGCACAGTCAACCTACAAAGATAGTTATGTGATGATCCAGTCACCCTTTCAAAATTAAACACTCTTCAGACTCCATTTTTCAAAATGGGTACTCGATTAATCATTTTAATTTCTCTGCTGCCCAGTACCAAATGATCTACAGCCCATCATTTGTCCACAGCCAGGTGATAGGGTACCCATAACTCTTTCTATTTTAAAAATAAGGTCTAAAATTTTTGATTTTGAGTGTTAGAACATCTGTTTCTTTGTCTGTGAAGTTCCATCAATGTTTGATCAGTACTCAGACATAAGTTTCATCTCTGTGTCATTAACACAACAATATTTTTTTGTGAGAAACACTTGAACAAATGAAGCTAGTTCAGAGTTTTAAAAAGTGATTTTGCGTCAATCCCAGTTAACACTTTTTAAATACAAATGCTAATTCACATTTAAAACAGGAAGTCAGTAACTAGAATAATGAAGGCTTGATCTCCAGGAGAGTATGTTTCCCCACAGAAAAAGGCGGCAGTCATATACTCAGCATACATATTAATACAATCTTGGGGTTACCTGCTGCACAATGCTAAGTTTATCCCAAAAAAGTCACTTTTAGAGAACTTTACTTCTCCATCAGGACATGTTGCACTGTCAATCTAGCA
Organism: Cetoscarus ocellatus; assembly: GCA_037902135.1. NCBI lineage: Eukaryota > Metazoa > Chordata > Actinopteri > Labriformes > Labridae > Cetoscarus > Cetoscarus ocellatus. The sequence goes on from JBAMNC010000765.1 coordinate 24,672, forward strand.
TACGGATAGCTGAAGCCCCAGGGAGGGAACTGTAACAGGAACATAAGGCTTGTAAACAAAAGCAGTACAAATGGGGGCTAAGTTGCCCAGGATCTGTGCAGCCATTAATTCTGTAAAACTCAAAAACAGATTGAAACAAGATGTGAAAAAGGCTCATAGGAGATCAGAAACTGAACCTCTGTACCACAAGACATGCACTATGGTTGTGGATCAGTGGTAGACTAGGTCATCTTTCAACCTGGTGGTCAGTGGTTTGAACATCTGCCGTTGGAGTCACTTGCTGATGTGTCCTTGAGCAAGATACTTTACTTATCGGTGGAAAACATAATTTTGCCCCTCTCCCAGTTTTGGCAAGAGTTTTCTGTACGAATTGGCTCGTATTATGAACTTTACTCTGTGGCTGCAGTTTACCGCCTACTCTATCATATGGTTGGTCTGAAAGTGACAGATAAAACATCCATTCGCCTACCGGATATATTTTCCAGCCAGTGGTCCATGGCTCAGTGCTGGTCTATGAAGAACTAGAAAGCACTCGGAGAGCACAAACCTTCGCCAAGGTAGCTCATATATTGCTGTAACATCTACAAATAGTGGTTCCATGATAAAGTTACCATCATAATATGATTCCTTGACCCTGAAAATCCACACCTAGCACTCAGAATCCTGTTAACATTATTACTTAGTTATTGAGCAAAAATGATCAAACAAACGACGCAGAGGTAATTAACAGTGAATAAATCCATATCCATTTTTGTGTAACAGAGCCAAAAGGGAGTCTGATTTTGAGAGAATAATCAAATCCTTACATAGCCATCTGAGTAGCTTGACCATGCAGACTGATGACAGATGGATGATACATACACCCTCAACACCATTCACATGATGTTTTTACAATATATTGCCTTGTGCTTGAAGGGTGTTGCAGGCTAATTGTTATCATGTTTACTGGTGACTTCCAGCTGATTATGTCCCTAAATGTCACTGTTAAGCAGGTGATGAAAATACATTGAGTCTTCATGAATGTCTCTTTGTTTTGGTTTAGAAACATACCACCTCTCTCTGATCGCACATTATGGTGAGCTATATCATATACAGCATGGGTGTTTGTTAGTTGCCAACCACTGGCAAAGGCCAGCCTGTGGCTTTGTTGTCTTATACAAAAAACAAGGTATAGTACATTAGAGGCTGTGTGCCACTGGTCTAGATTAATAGGCATATATTGTGTCCATAACCTACCATGCTTGTAGCTTCCATGTTTCTCTCCTCAAAGGACACTTACTTTCTGACTGAGAACAAATGTATTAGCTTGATATTTTGCCAAATGGATCTGACTGATGACAGACATGGAATTTGGCAAATCCAGCTGCTTTACAAATTTAACTGACTGTGAAAATGCCCCATATTCAAACAGTAATAAACAAATATCACATATCACGAAATACCCAATACATATAAGAAAGAACTGTTCACCATCCACTTTTTAATTAATGGATGACTGGCAGCTGGTTCATCATTAATTTCCTACGTAAACAACCTCTTCAATCCCACAGGACCCAATTTTGGGTCTGCTGGGGCTCAGAAGAAAGGCTCCTCGACATGACAGAACAAGCAGTGAACTGTGCCTTTAAGACTATAGTCATGTTGACTTTTATTTGACAAATACATATATTTTTGACCTTTGGCTCAATATGCAATATTTTTCAAAATCCTCGCCTGACCATATTGTTATCAAACCTCTTTAATTTTTCTCTGCATCACTTTATAACAATTATCCTTTGCAGAGATGATGTAGACATATTTATTATTCATTTTTAAAGTTTCACAGCCACTCCAGCATCATTTCTAAGAAAGATATTCACAATAAAAAATTGTTTTTGTTTTAGAAAAGGATGAAATTTTCAAACTATTCTGACTTCTATCTTCATTTACTCTGTCCCAGTAACACATATACTGATAATAACACATCTGGACAAACCCCTTAAGTGTTACTTTTGTTACGACACCAAAATTCTTCAGATAGACCTTGTGGTTGCAGAGATACACTCTTCTTTATGGGTATGGGTTTCGAGCAGAAGGCTTAAAAAAGGGTTAACTCGAGGTAAGGTTACTTACCCATGCCCTAGCTTTCTAGCAACTAGTTATTGATAAGTTAATTGACTGTCAAGGTGATGCCTGGTGGTGCAGAAGGTTGTTCTATCCCCTCAAGCAGGAAAAGTGGTGGATCAACTCCCCAGTCAGACGGGACCTTTCTGTGTTGAGTCTGACCATAGTCATGCTTGTTAGGTTGTTTGGGGAATCTAAATTGCCCTTAAGTGTAACTTCAACCATGCCAGCTTGTTTGTCCATGCATGGCAGCCCTGTGATTGGCTGGCAACCAGCCAAGAGTGTACCCCAGTTCTCACCATATGATTTAAAGAACTGGGTCCAGCCCCCCTACAACCCCAAAGGAAACTAGAAAGCAAACTAGAAGGAGAGCAAAAACCTCTGCCAAAATGGCTCACATATTGCTGTATCATCAATAAACAATAGTTCCATGATAAAGCTACCATCATAATATGATATATTGACCCTAAAAGCCCACACATAGCAATCAGAATCATGTTGATACCATTTTTAGTTAGAGAGTTATTGAGCAAAAAGGATTGTTCACCAATGGTGGTTTTCTGGATTACCACCAAAATCTACTTATTTTAAGTTGGACCATTTCCAACATCTCCTGAAAATTTCATCAAAATCTGTCCAGTAGTTTTTGTGTGATTTTGCAAACAAACAAACAAACAAACATACCCTGGCAAAAACATAACCTCCTTGGCAGAGGTTAAACTGATATAGATGATGGATAGAGTTGAATGATTACTTTGCTGATCTTTGAGTACAATGATGTGAAGTGTTACCCTCATGTTTTGGCTACTTTAACCAAATGAGAGCTGTGACAAGGCTAAACACTTGTTTTAAACAGCAATTTTCTTAAATCAGTCCTGACCTCTTTCTCCATCCATCCATACATCTTCCACAGCTTATCCAGGGCCGGGTCATGGCTGCAGCAAACCAAGCAGGTCAGCCCAGACTTCCCTCTCCCCTGCCACAATTTCCAGTTCCTCCTGAGGGATTCCAAGGTGTTCCAAGGCCTGATGGGATATATAATCCTTCCAATGGGTTCTGGGTCTGCTCTGGTCACCTCAAGTGACTCCTTTCATTGCGAAGGAGCAGAAACTCTACTTTTAGCTCCCTCCAGATGTCTGAGCTCCACACTCTATCTCTGAGTCTGAGCTTAGCCACCCTCCTGATGAACCTCATTTAAACCACTATCTCATTCTTTCGGCCATTACCCAGAGCTCATGACCATAGGTGAGGGTTGGAACAAACATGGTGCAGTAAACTGAGAGCTTTGCCTTGTGCTTTAACTTCCTCTTTTCCACAACAGTTTGGTACAGATTCCTCAACACTGCAGATGCTGCACCAAACCGCTTATTCACCTCTCATGTAAAGTATTAAAATCTGTATAGAAAAAGAATGTTTTTTCTAAAATTGGGCCAAGAAATGAACAGAACATTCATTCTATCGTCCATGGAGTATTTTAATGTATTTTCAGAAACTTATTTTATTCACCAACAGTGTTTTAGTTGATAAAATAGATGTTTATTTCTTAGCCTACATGCTCATCTACATAAAAACTGCATACACAGGTATAGCAGCTTACATAGACTATTTGCAAGAAAACTACATGACTTTATGTGTAATAAACTTAGAATAAAAACCAAAACATGGAGAAGCTGATCCTTTTTCAGAATGTAACAATGGGAACAATATCACAGAAATATACTAAAGATCTGCAAGCAAGCACAATGAAATCCAATTACAGTGAGTACAGAGTGTTTGTCTGCTTTTGTTAGTGACAGCTTGCATTACCACATCTACTCAGCCCTGTGTTTTGTGTACTTGTGTGCCTACACCTCATAATGTTTTCATTTCTGCCTAGACCACTGACCTTAAATGTAACTTGCATCTTTATTGTAAACAAACCTTGTTTTGATGTGAATGTTACAGCTGTACCAGGCAAAGGTGAAACGACACAATCTGTATAATGGGCTGCTGTTTAGTTTGTGCAAGGAGAGACCACTGAGGGGATATTTATCTAAAACCAGTGGCAGTTTGTCAAAAGGGGGAGCTGGGATGCCGCCCCCTCCAAAATTCAACAGAGAAAGTCTTCTTAAACACAAGATAATTTGTCATTAAATTATAAAAAAATAATGGATAAAACATTTATTTTTACCACACAGTAATAGTCTGTCAGCAGCACCTGCCACCATTCAATAAAAGGGGTTTCACAATGTTTTACGTAAGATCTCTGTTGTGAATACATAGTTTACATACGGAGGGGCGCCTGCCTAATGGGAGTCAATGTAAGTCCTTAAACTTTTGCTCAGCATGTGACCTGAGGCGTCGTTGTGGTTGGCCGCTTCAACTTTGCCTGCGAGGCGCAGGCAGCAAATCAGTATTGTTCTGATGTTTCTTTTCCTCATGTGACTGGACAACGAGCGCTGTCAATCATACCAACACGTCACCCAGCAGATATGATTTACTCAAGGGTAACCATCTCACGTACCTTCACACGTCTGACCAACGCTCCCATGCACCGAGGAGGCGTTGTCCAGAGAACCATCAGAGGATCACAGAAGAGGTGAGATTGCATTGGTGAAGAAAATCAGTAAGAGGCTATGCTACACTGAAGATTAGATTTGGATGTGTCTTATTGAGTAGACATAATTCAGGGGCAAAATTTCCCATTTTATATCACACATGGCACTGAACTATAGATTAGAAGCTACAAAATGAGTTTGCCAAGAGGATATCAATTCTTTATTCAGTAGAACATTATCCTTTTGCAGACTTGAGTTTTAAAAAGTCTATATAGTTTTATTTCTTGCATATTTTTACAAAAACAACATACTTTTAGGAGGAATTGGGGCTTTTAATGGGTGGGTAAGTTTGTTTTTACCCGACTAGAAGTTCATTTTAAATTTAATTGACAAAATTGATTCATTATTTTAATGAAAATATTATATAAAGGGACCTATGATTTTTTTTTTTTTTTTTTTTAATTCATGGCAAAGCAGGAACAATGCACACTAATGAAGAGTAAAAACAGATACACACAAAGTCTGAAGTCAATGAAACATATTAAAGATGGGAGAAATTGTAATAATATTATACACAAGTGCATGCAGATTATTGCAGAGGTTTATTGCAGTGTTCATTAAATATTACTGTTACATTTTTTGAAAGCCTTTAAAAAATTACAAAAAGACGAACTGATAATGCTATCCAGTTATGTGTTGCAATTTACTGGTGAAAACAGTGGGGTTTTATTAGTCCCACAAGTGTACACAACACAAATTCTTTACCTCTTAGGTGTATTTCCATTACATGATTCATTTTTAATCTACTGGAGCTTTTAGATTTGACACTTACCTTGTGCCTTTCCAGCTTGTATCATTGTGCACAGTATAGAATCAATGAAAACAGACCAACAAAATATATCATCTAGTCTCTAAATGTAATAGTTTTATTATGGCAACTAAACATATGATGTAAAATAATAAATATCAATATAAATATATAAAATATTATTAATTTATATAATTGTATATCATATTAGAAGGAGTTTTGCTGAAAATTATAAATATCGTCTATACATTGACAGCTTCCATTTCAGTTGCGAGAATCGCTCAGCTGGTGTGAACCGTCTGCCCTCTTGTGTTACATGCTTGTATCTGATTTTTTTTTTCTTATTTATTTTTTATTTTTGTTTTGTTCATACTTGTTACTGTTAATCTATACCAAAAACTGTATCACATAGTTTTACCTTTAGTTTTAAAGCATCAGTTTAGTGGTACATAAGATTTTGTTTGTGTTTACAATCTTGAGACATGAGACATCATGTATAAAATAAGACACTATTCAGGTGACACAAGAAACATTCATAAAATGGTGAAAATGACATAAATTACAGCTGTATTTCCTGGGAGCAGGTTAAGCTTTGGCTGTTTTATTTATTTATTTATTTTTTTAGTAAATACTGATGTTAACTTTTGGTAATAAAATGTGCTTTTCTATGTATTTTTTAATGACAGATTCATATAGTACCATGCCATGTTTCCTGAAGATTCCCTCACCAGCACCTTGAAGGCCCACCCAATGCTCAACTAAAGCAAGCTAAAGACAGAGCTCAGTCTTATGTACAGCAAGCATCAAGCTGCTAACTCAAAGGACAAAGGAGCAACCAGTGGTCTTCAGAGCCAGAAGCTGAAGGGACACAGCCAACCTCTTCTCTGCCGAACTCCAAATCCTTCAACTTTGACTGACAATTAATTGGGTAACTTGGTTATTATTATTAAATTAATTATGAATCATGGTTCCAAATTGATAGTCAGTAACCTTTATGAGACTGACTTAATAAATTGACTATCATTTCCCTTTATGGGTGGTGCCCCGAGGTAGATTTAATGTAAATTAAATCCCATTACTTAATGTAAATTATAAATAATTATTTATGATAGCCAATATTAATAAGTGACACAGTGAATAGTTGTACACTGATCATAAATGCACAACAGTAGTAATTATTAGAAATGTCGACAGAAAATTACCCAAACCCTTGCTCTTACTCTTTAGTATTTAACCTTCTAATTACTACTAAATATCTTTTAGTAGTGGTAATTTAGTCTTTTAGAATGTTTGAAAATCTCAGGAAATCTAGTATAAAAAAATCATACAAGTCATGATCCTTGGCCTTACTGTGACCAGGTTGACCCTTAAAACAGTATAATGTATTCTCATGTGTTCTCATTTAGAACGCCTGCTTGCCATTATCCTGTTTCCTGTTGATTTCAATACAAAACTCTTTACTGGGTTACATTGGGTTACAACAAGTAATGTTGCTGGATACAAAGACAGTAGTTAGCATGGCTGCTTCAAGTTAAGGATAATTGTCTGATGGTAGCAGGAACAAACAAAAATGGGATGTGAGTATATGCAGCAGTGACATAGTGTTTTTATTTTGTATCTTTATTTATTTTTTTGTTTTTTGAAAAACGATGAATTGGGTCCATGCAAGTATAAATGTTCATTACAGCAAGGAGGATCTGCATGATGAGTGCCACAACCTGCAGATTTACACACATCAGCCACTGGTATCCTCTGATCATGAAACATCCTGAATCATCCTGAAGTCTTTTTATCAAGTCACACTTGTATGTCACCGAATTCAACAACATAAGCTCAAAATATATGCACGTGCACCAATGGGTAACCTGGATGGTTCATGTCCTCCAATTCCCATTGAGGTTCAGACATTTATCATTCAAACCCACTAAGTTTCTATCTTTAAATGTTTTTGCTGTGTGCACTCGTTCATACAGGTATCCTCATGACAGTGGTCATAATCCCTGGAAAGATCATCAAATTATCTTGCTTGGCAGAGGTTGTTTTCCCTCTTTTGAACCTTCCTGCAGACAGCCAATCCACACGCTGTTTGATTGCTGTGCAGCGGCAATTTTATTCTGGTGTATGCTTGTTTTTCTGTTTGTTTGTCCACCTAAGGTGTCCAGACTCATTTGACGGACTCAGTAACATCTTTGTAAATTCAAGATTCTTCTTCTCACTTATAAAGCTCTCAGTGGACAGGCACCAATTTATCTTAAAGACCTTGTATAACCCTTCTAGAACATTATGCTCCCAAAATGCTGGCCAGCTCATGGTACCACCAGTCTCTAGAAGTAGTATGGGAGGTAGAACCTTCAGTTATCAGGTTCTGCTTCTCTGGAATCATTTACTAACTATGGTTCAGGAGGCAGACACCCTCTCTAACATTAAGGTTAGACTTTAAACATTCCTCTATGATAAAGCTTTCAGCTAGGAACAAGCTCAAAGTACATCGTAAAGAGACATAGTTAAGATGAAATAGGCCTAGACTGCCGAGGGGATCTGGCACACTGGGCTCTATCCCTCTCTCTATATATGCCTTTGCCCCTTTTTTGTTGCTCCTGTACTCATCTCTGGCTCTTGTCTTGTAGGTGGACTGGGATCCTTGGTGTAGACTGCCTGCTGCTGTGGAGCCTCAATAACTACAATTACAGATATAACAAATATTTGGCCATTTATTTAACTCCATTCCAGTTCACAATCATTATAGTTGTTAATGTAGACATTAGCATGATCTCTCTATCCATGGTTGGTTATATATCCATAACTATTTTTAGCATCTTAATAGATATGAGGTCCCTCTTGAAAATGAGGTGCCACATCTCAAGAGGCCTACCTTTGATGAATTTATATTCAAAGGAGACAAATGTGGTGGGGACAGATTTTTTGGTCTGGGTGTCCATGAGTCTGTCACTACCATTAATTTGTATTTTCAGTCCTTTGTCTCTGCACCCCCACCCCCACCCCACCCCCACCCCCCAAATTATCCGCAGAAAATAAATTACTTTTAAATTTTCATTTTGATGCTGTTGTATTATTCAATGTAAATATAAATATTAGATTATTTCTCTTTTTATGATGATTATAGATTATACATCTATAAAAACTATCACTACAATCATACAGGCATGAGGACCCTCCTGAAAACCAGATGTTGCATCACAAGGGGCTAACCTCTAATAAATTTATATTCAGGAGTGACAAATATGACATAGACAGGTCTATGATTGGTCCATGGATCTGTCACTAGCTTTAGTTCTTACTTTAGTCCCCTTGTCTCTGCCCACCTCCCTTCCTTCGCCCACACACCCAACACAGCATAGTGTGGATGGCTGTTCATCATGAGACTGGGATCCACATTCAAGATTTTCTACTGCTAAACAGAGGTTATTTTTCTTGCCGCCATGATGGAGGGATTCATGATTGGCTATATGGATTCATTGTTGGGTGATGGATGTATGTATTTGTGTCTATATGTATATGTGTATGTTTTTTATATATGTATTTTTTTATATGTATATATGTAAATATGCATTTATGTGTATCCATAAAATGAAGAGTCTTCAGCCTGCTCTACTGTAAAATGTCTTGAGATAACACTTGTTATGAATTCATGCTATGCAGAGAAGTACTTGGATGAAAAGAGGCAGCCAGTGCAGCACAAAGGTTTTGATCTGTAGTCCTGGACTTTTGATTGATTGATTGATTGATTGATTGATTGATCTGTCACATGTTAATGATATTGTCTTTTACTTTCACGGCTCAAAATGCGTCTCCGTGGAAACTGTTGGCTAAAATGCATTACAGTCATGGAAGATAGTGGTACTTCCACCTTCCACAGTACTGAGTGAAATCATGTTAGTCATGGTCTGTAAATGGTCAATATCTCAGTGTTTTGAAGTGAGGTAAATTCAAAGAGGTCATTTCAAAGGGAAATACATTAGCCATAGTAATTTTGGTGAGTCCTGGCCTTCAAAGGAGGAAACAACTTAGAGTTTATGGATGTGTCAGCTCTGAGTATTTACTGAAGTTTATGTGAAAGCAAACTGAAAAAAAAAACATCGTTTGGGTGGTTGTTGGCTGCACTGAACACATTTATTTAGTTTCACCTTTTGGCCAGCAACCCCCATTGTTTTAGTACTATTTTACTCCTGGCACATGAACACAGAATCCATGCCATACACAAAAGTAGCGTTAAAAGAGTTTGGCATTCAAATAGTATAATAGTGTAAATGTTTTCAGTACAGTGTAAATTTTCTTTGCTCTAACCTTAAGTTCAGCAATTTCAGTGGCACTGTTAGCCCCATTTGTAGGATTGTACAGCTTTACACTTGTGCTGGTCCTTTCCTTGCAGAGCTAAAGCTTACCGTAACCCTTATGGCCTATGTATTTACAATTATAATTAACAGCATAAACTCTTAAAAATGTACGTTAAAATTGGCCCAAGTGGTCATTAGATTTGCATGAAGCTTAGGAGCTGTGTATTGAGTATTGCTGAACATCATGTAAATGACACACATGTTGTGACCATAAGTGCACTCTTAGAAGTAAAGGTGCTGACTGGAACCGTATAAGGTTCTTTGGCTTGTCATTATAGGAGAACCCTTTTTGGTTCTTGTTGGAACCCTTTATAAAGGTTCCACCAGGAACCCTTCCATAGGGTTCCAGGTGCTTCTGTCCACTGTAGAGCATTTGTCTCAGCTTTTCCGTCCCAGTACAATTGATGTTCTCTTTCTCAAGCTTTTCTGACCACAATCTCACCCTCAGCTGATTCCCAAACCCTTCCATTACTGTAACCCTCAGCTGAACCCTAGGTCTAAGGCTCGTAGCTTCTGTCCACTGTAGAGCATTTGTCTCAGCTTTTCCGTCCCAATACAATTGATGTTTTCTTTCTCACGTTTGTTTTGACCACAATCTCACCCTCAGCTGAATGCCAAAGCATTCTATTACTGTAACCCTAAACCTAACCCTAGGTCTAATGCTGGGAACTGCTGTCCACCAAACAATATTTGGTTCAAGTTTTCCGTCCCAAAACAGTTTTCTTTCTTATACGTGTTTTGATGTACTCTTTTCCACGCTTGTTCTGACCACAATCTCACCCTCAGCTGATTCCCAAACCCTTCCATCACTGTAACCCTAACCCTAACCCTAGGTCTAACTCTGTCATTACTGCAACCTTCAGCCTAACCCTCGGTCTAAGGCTCGTAGCCGCTGTCCACTGTAGAATATTTGTCTCAGCTTTTCCGTCCCAATACAATTGATGTTCTATTTCTCACGCTTGTTCTGACCACAATCTCACCCTCAGCTGAATCCCAAACCCTTCCATCACTGTAACCCTAACCTTAACCTATTTCAAGGTAAAATAATAACTTTGAAAGCAATTCTAGCAGTATAAGTAGCAACAGTGATAACAGCTGCTGCAGAAGCAGAGGTAGTTAATGGTGTGATCTGTCAGTCTTTGCATACCTGTGCAGCAGATGATTGGTTGTACTTCCATCATTATGATTATGTCCCTTTCAGAGGGGAATCACATACTGTAGCTCCATCTGTACTCTGTCAGCTCAGTCCATTTGTCATTCATATCAGTGATCCTTTCTCTCCTCTTTGACATCAGGACTAAATAAAATTGAAACTGCTTGGCAATAGGGGAGCTGCAGGATGTCTTTATGGTGTACCATGTGGTGCTTTAAGTCAGTAATTCCCAACCAAGGGTAGGGGTACATGAGCACATTGCAGGGGGGAAAACAGAACATTTAATAATTTATTTCCAACTTAGAAGTTCTGAGATAAACCTCAATAAAATGTTAAGTGTGCGGTACTACTAGTTTACCTGGGGAGACAGCAACCTGTGGCACAGGTTATTGTCTTTTACAGACACTTCCCAAGTGTTTGGTGCTTTGGTGTCACTGGAAATGGGCTGGTTTCATTGAATTATTTGCCAGGACTTCACCGCAATAGAAGCACTGAGGCTGTGGTCGCAGACATAGAAGTGAATCCATATAAACCAGGTTGATCATGTTGTACTTTCGAAGAATCGTCAACACATATGAATGAGGGGGTACTCATGGTATGACAAAAAGACTCAGGGGGAACACAAGACAAAAAAGGTTGGGAACCACTGCTTGAAGTGATTCACATTAGTCCAAGTGATAATTCAAAAGAAAATGTATAATAAAGGCATGAACAGGATAACTTAATTGACACATGCGTGATATGGAAATTGACGATACGAAAAGAAGAGATGTAGCTAGAATGTGGGAGAGAAAACAAAGGTAGCAGTTAAATCTAAGCAGGGTAGAGAAACAAAAGAGAAGAAAAGAGCTGGCGGTGTGAAGTGGCAGCTGAAAGCCAGAATGCCTCACTTCAGATTGACACTTCAGTAAGGGTGAGCTACGTAGAGAGACAGGACAAGGAGGGGAGAGAGAGACTTTTAAAGTAGTACCCTTAGGCGAAGAACAGAGTTAAGTGTTCCCTTGCAGTCTTCAGCGTGGAAATGAATGGATGACTCTCCTTGAAAAACAGAGTTGCTATGACAACAGGCCTTTTTTATCTCCATTTTTTTTCAGCCCCAACTCTATGTCTCCCATACATATGTGAAACAGAGAAGGGCTGGGAAACATGACCAAAAAATTATCTTTACTTATTTTAGATAAATAGTGATGCATTATGTATATCAAATTTTTGTAATGATTAACAAGGTTGTCACAAAATCAGATTGATATGCCTTCGAAGGATTCTAGGAATTGTGAAATGCTATAAATGTGTTTTGGTACTACAGCAACCAGATAAGAAATTATGAACACCCCATATTGGGTTATTAACTGTCTTTTATTATCAAAAACTGTGAACCAACTGCAACACTATATAGTATTGTACAAAAACATGGACAACATATAAATTAAGATTATCAGTATTTTTCATATTTTTAAAGAGCCCATTTTTTGCCTTAACTTGAGTTCCTATATCAATTTTGATGTATGCTAGGGTACTATCACAATGACTAATGTTCCAAAAAATGTATTGCTTTCATAAACTGTGTACCTCTGATCTGCTTTTATTCTCACTCTGTCCAGAATGCTCTGTTTGAGCTCTACCCCCTTTAAAGAGATACGCCACCTTTTATTTTTCTTCTCATGTCTTTCCTCACTCCTGAGTCCATTACAAGTAGACAGACACTATTCTTTTGACTGTGCATGCAGTAACAAGAAAGCAATGGGCAAAGCTCGCCCACCGCTAATTAGCTCAAACACTGGGGGCTCTAATTTCCTGGGGCAACTCAGGGTGGCGCAGGGTGGTGCAGCCTGGCGCACCCTGGCGCACCCCCACAGTGGTAATTTCATCCAGCGTACCGCCGTGCGCAGCCAATTTGGCAATTTGGTAGACCGGCTGCGCCGAGATGGGTGTGACGGTGCACTAGGGGGAGGTCTCCACAGATTCAGCTTGGCGCAGTGACAATTTCGTGCCAAAAAAACGCGCGGAAGGTGCGCTGAAAGCCCGCCAGCTCCAACCTGGTCTATTCTTGGCGCAGGAGAGGCGCACTCCGGGCAGTGGTAATTTGGTTGACAGGTGCACAGGGCGCACACGTCACCAAAACCTCACAGGCAGGTGTTCAGAGTGTCAGGCACATTTCAATGCAATAAACAATCACAGCAACCACTTTTTAATGTAACCGCCTGAACCAGCACATACATTTGTACCTATATTAATTGTCCCGTCACATCTGGTGTCAGATCAGAGACGTTTGTCATAACTAACGAGTTCACATCTCTCAAGCCAACCACAAACAGCCACATCATCCAATACGGAGTATCCAGCTTCTCTCATCTCATGAAATTCAAAAAAAAAAGAAAAAAGAGAAAGACGCTCGCTGAATAAATAGTGTCTTAAGGATTTACCTGTGATTACCCATATTTCTCTGTTTTAATCTTTATTCGTAACATGATCTAAAAAGATGGAGTAGCCTACATTATTGAAAGGAGGATGAGGAGAAGATATATTTTCACCTAAGGCGCTGCTTTTTGGCGATGACGACCAGGAATGCGGGTGGATCACAAGTATGATGAATGGATTAACCTGCTGCTGTGTTTAAATGTAATTATCACTTAATTTTGTACTCATATTTATGAGACAGGAACAGATTACATCTGTCCCGTGAGGTGGTCAACACGGTGACGCGCATCGTGTCCTCCGATGCGCGGCCCGGTGGCCCCTGCGCTCTCCCAGTTGCTGTAAAAGTGACAGCGGCTCTGACCTTCTTCTCCACCGAGGTGAAATTGTCACTGCGCCTCGCCCGCGGCGCATTTAAAGGCGAGGAGAGGCGTTCATTTGATTGGTGAAGATCACACTCAGCTGTGTTAAACCCACTCAAGCCTACTCTCCTCCCTCTCTGCCATTTGCGCCAGTGGGAGAGACGGAGGCGTGGGTGCGTCTCCCAGCGCCAGACTGCGCCGTGCACGAAACTTGTAAAATGCCCTGGACACACCCCATTGGCTGGGCGCAGGCGCGGCACAGGGCAGGTGCGCCGCCTGTGCCTGGCCTACGAAATTAGAGCCCTGGGAGTCAATGGGAAGTGTTAGCCTGCCTCTGCCAGATATACTCTTCAGCAACTCTAAATGGTCTGTGTGCTTGTTGGGACTAATTTTTTCCGCGTTACATTATGCTATCTTCTACTATCATTGTATTATCTTCTTCTACTGCTAAACAAAGGCTTTGTTTTGATGACTTCCAAGGTAGTTTGCTTTAGAGATGTCATGTTCGCTAGTCTTTTGACTAGTTTTTAGTCGAGTCTTTTGAACATCTCTGATTTGCAGTTGTGAGTGTGCCATTTGAGGCGTCGGTGGCACAGCTGGATAGTGCGCTTGGTCAGTGATCGGGAGGTTGCAGGTTCAAGCCCAGCTCAGGGCGACACATGGCGATGTGTCCTTGGGCAAGACACTTAACCTCAAGTTGCTCCCACTGCTGCATCAGTGGCGTGTAAATGGGCATGAAAGGGCGTGAAAGTGTTAGCTGATAATGATGGATAACTAACATAGAAACTCATAACCATCAGTGAGTGAATGTGAGAGCGAATGGGTGTGAATGGGTAAGTGTGACTTGTGGTGTAAAGCAGCTTTGAGTAGTCAAAAGACTAGAAAGGCGCTATACAAGCTCAAGTCCATTTACCATTTGTTTGCGAGCCATTCTTTAATTCAAATTACCTGCAAATGTGCCCATCTGGTTTGGAAGCTTGTGCTCTGCAGAGGAATCTGCCCAATGTGAGATAATATTAAGGGCAGATGTATTTTAGGGGTGAGTCAAAGTATGTGCAAGTCTCAAACCCAAGTCCCCATCTCTGTTATCCTCTGAATACCTTTGGCCCTCTTAAGGTTTCAGGCCCCTGGAAAATTGCCGTGTTGCCCTCATGGTTAGTCTAGCCTTGTGAGAGCAAAAAGTGTTTGCTTGCCTTTCAAAGGCCCATAATGTCGATGACAAACAAAACTTAAAATATAGCCTTGAGATCTTGAGAAAAAATCCATCTGATGATGGGTTACTCTATCTGTCATTGTGTGAAAAGTGAAATTTTTAATGCACTTAAAATGAAACAAAAGTTGTTTGCTGCAGATAATAAGGTAATGATAAGTTCAAACAAGGTCAGTGTTATAGCTGTTGTGGACAGGTTCAAATGTACATTCAATAGTTTACAGTGCATTCACTCTCTTACATATAGAACTGTGTATGTGTGTGTGAGAGACTGTGTGGTTGAACTCGTCAGCTTTAATGAGCTGAGAGAGCGAATAGCACATCAATGAAATCGATAGCAGAATTAACACATTGACATGTTAGACTCATTTGCTTTCTGACATTTCCCTCCATGCAATTAAGCGGCTCAGATATACAAGTCAGATCTGATTAATGCACACAGGTTGACCGCTCTCAGCTTGGTTTAGCATTCAAGGGTATGAGGTATCTCCGATCCTTTCTAACAATTGGTAGCCAGTGTTTGAAGTGGCTGTCGGTTTGCCAGGAATATTGGAAGAGACTAGTAAGCAAAAGCTCCAGAGATGTTGAAGGAAATTTGACCTGAGAAATACACTTTTAAATACACATTCATTTCCTGAAGTAAGCAAAGAATGACAAGTAAGATTTGGATGTAGAACAGGAGAAGATGGCACATCTTTAATATATCATCTCTATTTAGTTCTACACATGCGCTCTCTGGATAGAAGGCATCAAGTACATAAGAAATGGAGCTGCCATGACTTTGCAAGTGTAAACAGATGTTGTTTACAAACTTCTAGCATGCTAACTATGTCAGTGTGTATTTACAACTGTCATAATGTCTATGGGCCAAATGGCTACACTGGAGAGGGCGATTTAATACATGCTAGTTGAGAAGGGTTGTTATGGTTCCAGTCCTGTATTTTTTTAGTTATTTTTTTAAAATAGAGGACAGTGCACATTAATGAACATTGACATTTAAATGTGCCAGATTTTAGCCACAGGCTAATTTGCTAGAGCTGACTTGAAGATTGACAAGAAAAAAAAAAGGAAAAAGAAAACAAATTTTGGAAGATTATTTTGTATGGTAACCATAGACTGAAAAAAATGGTCCAAACTATGTGAAGCCAGCCATTTGATTATTATAAGAGCTTTGTTGATGCCCCAGAATGGATGCTGCCATACTACACAAGTCACCGCAGCTGAACTGTGGCTCAACCTACTCACAGACAGAAATGACATGTTGAGGCAGGGCTTAAGACTGTCTGACCAATAGCGACATTGCATTTCCAAAATTGTAAATCCTCAATTAATCCTTGATAACAGAAAAATGCATGCAATATAGATACCCTGCTTGCAGTGAAAGCACATAGCTGTATTTATTTGGACTGAAGGTGTTTTTTGAACCAGGCTGAAGATGTATACAGGCCGTAAAAACATATTTTCCCTGCACACAATCATTTGGGAGACACTTGGGGTACTACAGGTTTTCACACTTCCACATGAACCTCCATTTTTAGCCCTGGAGGCTGCCACCTGATCTGATCTGAGACATAGCTCTGGATAGCATGACCTCTGCAAATGTTAAAACTGCAAAACATGAGACAAAGATGACATTGAAATTGATACAATCTTGCTTAATGGGCTTCACAACATAAAGTGTGTCATCAGGTGTAGAGCACTGAGAGATCATGCGCCTTTCTTACACAAAGGTTTGTTTTCGGCGTAACAAAAATGTGACAAATCAAAGTGTAAGCTCTCTTTAAAAGCAGTGCTGGCATACCCATAGTTACTTAAACAGCAAACTTCATTATTTGGTTAATATTCTGCCCAGATCATTCCATTTACCCTGTTTTACTGTGCCACCAAACACAGGACGTGGTGTACACTGATGCTTGGATAGTCATTTTAATACAAATATTGAAATCAAACTAACATGTTAAGGGTTAAAGAAAAGGAAATTATTCTGTGTTTGGTGTAGCTTTTATTAGGACCAAATGAACTGATTAAAAGATTGAACCCAAAAGTTTAAAAACAAAAAAAGGCTTTTTATCTCTAATGTTTATTTAGCAAGTTCACTTCAGCTGACATTAATGTCCTGAGTGACTTTTTAGGGTGCCAATTTAAAGTGTTAGCAGTGGTTCACAAGACTCGATGGCTGTACCGATAAACATGATGGTTCTTACACATGAACAGCTGACTTTAGAGTGGCATTTTGGCATCGTCAATCTGGGTGTGTGAGGCACAGGTGGCTCAACCACCTTGTCCTTGCCACAGCAGGAGATGCTTGGGGATAAGTTTGAGGGCTTTTTGGGAGGCAGCCTGAAGGCTTTTGAACCCTCCTGAGAGCACATATGTGCCCATCCAGAGAACGTCTGGCCATGAAAGCAGCTTCAGCCATCCCGCCATGTCTCTGCTTGGCCTGCCCAATAATCCATGCTTCCATGAATGACTCTTTTCAGCAGCTCCCTCATTTCAGTCCCTTTGCCACACTCCCTCTCTCTAGTTTGCTCCAGCCCAGTGGTGTCATCTGTCTACAAGGCACTTGGCAACACCCAATGTGATTTGTGGCTAGGCAAACATTTAACTAAATGTATTCTCTTCCAAATCTAGGATTACATCTTGCTGTTTCAATATTTGGGCACTTCTGAATAGCCATAGCTTTGAGGCAATGGGTCAAGTTGGCCAAACATCCCTCACCATAGAAGTGGAGCACAGGCCAGGGCTGTTACAGAAACCCAATGAAAGGCAGCAAGGCAAAAGTAAACCAGGTCAAGAGCCTCAGATTGCGCTTTGCACAGTTCCCTCTGTACTGCAGGTTATGTCAATAAGCCTCAGGACATGGAGGAGAGAAATCCTCCTGCAATCAGCAACGGCAGAAAAATCAGATGTGTCAGAGCTGTGATATGAGTGGGACTTTCTGCTTCCTGAAGTGTCCCATACTAATGTCAACATAATAGGAGGAGAAACAGTTGTTTCAAAGTTATAATGATTGTTAACCAAATGGTAACTGCTTCTAATGCATGTGAGACTGATATTTCATACCAATTAAAGATCAATCCTGCATCTCAAACAAACTAAAGAAAGATGAATAACATACAGACCTGCCATTTACTGGTTATTTTTATCTTTTTCAGAACAAAAAGACAGTCAGATTAACAGTTTCTGAAATACTTTGACCACCCCATCTGGCACTAATATCCGTGCCACATTCAAAGTCACTTAAATCACTTCTCTTCTTATTCTGTTACTTGGATCGAATTTCAGCAGGCTGTCTTGACCATGTCTTTGTGGCTAAATGATTCAGTGTCTGTCATGTGATTGGCTGATTAGCTATTTGGGCTGATTAACAGTTGAACTGTACCTAATAAGTGTATCTAATAAAGTGGCCAGTGAATGTATGTAAAAACAAACAGAGGAAGGAAAGAAAGAGATGTAACTGGAGCAATCTATAACGAATATTTCAGAACATTCTTATTCTCATTTGTTTCATTCATTGTAGGTCATTTTGTTTCCATTTCATCAGTTGAAATGTTTTTCAAAGAAGCAGGACATTTGTTGTTACCTATTTCTAAGGGCTTTATAAGAAGGCAGTTGATCTAGAAAAAGGACCTTGGTCAGCAAAATATATTTCAGTGCCTCTCAAAAGCTAATGAATACATTAATTATACAGTAGATTTTTGTGTTTTCTGTATTAAAAGTGAACAACAAATTGTGATTTGCAGTGTATAATTTTTTGTCATTATTTACCAACATGTTTTGGGGCAGTTAAACAATAAGCCAAGCCTGGCTGGCTCCGTATGCCTTTTCCAGTCTTTATGAGAATCTATGCTCACTAAATTACTCTCGGAAAGAGAGTGAATGAAGGTCTTACCCAAACACACAAAACATATGTTTATAATTCCATAGTTTGTTTTCAAAATTAGATCTCCAGTTACATCTGAGTGTATGACAAACAGAATAAGCCGGAGCAGTCCTATCACAAAGCAGAAGATAAGGAAGACAAACGCCAACAGATGACATTAAACAGAGTCTAGAAAAAGGCTTGATAGCTTCTCTTCTCCTCAGAGGCTGGGCAGAAAATTCAGTATCAACACTGATCCATGCTTCCATCACCATGACAGCTCAGTGCATTATGAAGCGGGATCTGTTATCGAGGCTTTCACAAAGAGATGACTTTCCCCTTCCTCTCTCCACCCCCTCCCCATCACAAAAATCAATATTTATAATTTTACAAGATCAGGACAAATCCGATGCAATGCTGGCGTTATTAACACAATAAAAACATCACAGAGACAGGTATTTGCTGGGAGCCCCAGCAGGATTAAAGGTCCTGTTTTCTCCTTATCTCTCTTTTCCTTGCTTTTTCCTCCTCCCTCTCTCTCTCTAATTCCCACTTTCTCCTCCCAGCCAGACAATAAGCCTGCTGTAAAAGAGGTTATATAGTCCCAGTGTCCTAATATCACAGGATGGTTTTAAGTAATGACATAAATAAAAAGGACTATGATGTATGGAGGGGTTTTCACAGGGGTGGGTGGATGGGCTCATATCTTTGTACCCCTAGAAAAGAACAGGGAATCATGGGAGAAATCACAAACAATTGAAAACATTTATCTGCTCAAAGCTTTGTGCGATAATTCCCAATAGATAGATAGCTTAAAACTGATTCAGATTTTTTTTTCTATTTAAAAGAAACCTTTATTGCTTATCTGTGATAACTTGTTCCTTAACATTAAAATGTCCATGCATTCCTGGTGTGTTTTTAAGCATGGATGCATGCTTTGTGTCTACTTTTATTTATGCTCCATATGCTGGCTTTTCTTTCTAGCTACAGGCTCTGATAAATGAAGCAGTTAGTGAAAATGTCTTTTTACAGAGGCAAGTCAATTCAATGACAGTTTCCGTGTCACCTGTTGTACTTACAGTATTCCTCTCCTCACATATTTTGAAAAATTCTACTGCTGAGGTAGATTTTAGAGATCATATGACAATGGGCTAACCAAGCTACAGTGCTATTTTTGTCATGATAATGAACCAAGAAGGACCCAAATGCGTGACAAGATGAAGTCCAAGATCTCAAATTAGTCTTTAATTAGACAGGGGTTAGGTACACAGAAGAGCAGTCATAAACCAGGCAGAGGTATCAGAATCTGCAGGTAAAAAGGGAGGTTAAAAAATAGCGTACTCCACACTCTCCGTGATAAGTATTGAGGGCTTTAGTGGGATAGAAGTTGGGATTACAGGTAAGGCAAAAATATTGTTCGACTAATAAAGACACTCACATTTAGTAACATATATTTAAACCCCGCATAATAAAGATGAGTGGTGTTGACAGATCACAACATGAATCAAAATCACCTGTGCTGAAATGACGCATTTTCATTGTTTGCATGTGAAATTAACTTTTTTTACCCTATTGAATCATGATCGTTTTGGCATATAACTCCTGATTACACTAAAACCAAAGATGTGAATACATTTGATTAACTGTTTATTGGCAACATAACCAGCTTCGTTTTTCGCTTCCTGTCGGGTGTTGATGGAAAAATTATGTGCGCATTTGCATGTCGGACTAGACTAGAGGACACTGCATGTATGGCCGAACCGACAGCGGTCTGATATCCACCACCATGGACATGGTATGCTGGAAAGACCCTGTGGCGAAGAAGGTCAGAGCCGCTGTCACTTTTACAGCAACTGGGAGAGCGCAGGTGCCACCGGGCCACGCATTGGAGGCCACCATGCGCGTCACAGTATGGACCACCTCACGGGACAGATGTAATCTGTTCCTGTGTCATGAATAGGAGTACGAAATTAAGTGACAATTACATTTAAACACAGCAGCAGGCTAATCCATTCATCATGCTTGTGATCAACCTGCATTCCTGGTCCGTCATCGCCAAATAGCAGAACCTTTGGTGAAATATTCTCTCCCGGTACCTCTTCCTCATCCTCCAAATGTACTCCATCTTTTTAGATCATGTGGGCAATCTCAGGTTAATTCTTAAGACACCGAGTGACTTACATTTATTAAGCGAGCGTCTCTCTCTTTTTTCTTTTCTCTTGAATTTCCTGAGATAAGAGAAGCTGGATACTCTGTGTTGAATGATGTAGCTGTTTGTGGTTGGCCGAGAGATGTGAACTCGTTAGTTTGCGTCACTCTTCCAGCTGCCATCAGGTTGAGTTTCCATTATGAAAAACATCTTTGATCTGACATCAGATGTGACGGGACAATTAATATAGATACAAATGCATATGCTGGTTCAGACGGTTACATTAAATAGTGGTTGCTGTGAATGTTTATTGCATTGAAATGTGCCTGACACAATGGAAAACCTGCTTGTGAGGTTTTGGTGACGTGTTCGCACTGTGCGCCTGTCAGCCAAATTACCACTGCCTCGGGTGTGCTTCGCCTGCGCCATAATAGACCAGGTTGGAGCTGGCGAGCTTTCAGCGCACCTTCCGCTCAGTGTTTTAGCTCGACACTGTTACCGCGTCAAGCTGAAACTGTCGACACCTCCCCCTGGTGTGCCGCCACACCCATCTCGGCTCATCTGGTCTACCAAAAGGCTGCGCATGGTGATGTTCCGGATGAAATTACTACTGCGCAGGGTGCGCCACCCTGTGCTGCGCCAGGAAATTAGGGCCCTAAGTGGCATCATCCATATGTTTACGGCTAGCCAGACACCAGCCACACAATTTAGTGGAAAGAGGTGTGAAACATGTTGGTTCTTATAACACTACTGCTGCAACTGATTTTTCATCAGTTCATATGCAAAATATCCTTTTTTAACCTGCCATGATTGTCAATGTCTCTATCTATCTATCTATCTATCTATCTATTGATCTATCGATCTATCTATCTATATCTAAAAGGACATGCCAAAGATGTCACATATTTGTGTTTAAAGGGCCTATTTTGAAAAGCTGTTCAAAACTGGTCTTTATTTGAGAGTTTTCTCCACTTCTGTTAGTAGATTTTGGAATTATGTTGAGGTTTAGACCAAATTTATGAGAGCTGGTGACTCAGTTTTGAGAGTTGTCAGTTCATCACAAAAAAGGTTGAGAATTAAAGCCAGGCTCCTGCTGTCAAGACGCTGAAAATAGGGGCCACTTCAGGAACTGGTTTTGAACTTTTACGATTTGTAGATTGTATAAGGCATGTGAGTTTTGGTTCCGAAAAGGTGCACATAGGAATAAATTTCAGTGAGAATACTGCCTTCCATGAACGTTTCATCAATGCTGTGGCACTGTATCATTATTTCCATTGTGATGCAGCATGTAAATTATGTTTCTGGGATATAATCTTGGCAGATGGTAGAAGCCAAAAGTTTTGCAGTCTACACTGAAAAAGATAATGACAGCTCTTTTAGAAATAACATTTTATACAGGGAAGGAAGCATATCAGAGATGACACTTCCATTAACACAGTGTAAATGTGAAAATGCATAGTGTTTTGTGTTTTTCAGTCTCCTGTCCACAATAACAGCCTGGCCCCAATATCCTTCACCAGAGGTGGTGGTACCAACAGCAGCAACATCTTATCACATACAGGTTAAACACATCTGTACACATGTTTACATTTCTATGAAGAGGCATGTGAGTCATGTAATCATATGTTTAAAATATATTTCTCAGATACTAGAGAATACATTGGTTCATCATCATGAGGGATAATGCAACGAAAAACTTAACCTGTCTCATCATTATGTCTCCTGGCACTGACTCCATTCTTCTTCTTTGCTTTGCTTATTGACACTAATACATCTGTGACTGTTGCACATGTCAGTATCACTGATGTGAAGGTAGAAATTACAAAAGGCAGACAGAAAAATCCAACTTGCTGGACTTTATTTTGGAGAGACGTAAGGCATCAAAGAAAAGGCATTTACTGTTAACACGTCCCATAACCATACCAATATTGGACCAGGCCTAACTTTGGAAAAATAATCTGATTTGCCACAAGTACTGATGTACAAATCCAAAGAGGTTTCGTTGAGCTTTGCCTTCAGTTGGATACCACAATCAGTCTACAAAATTATTCTTGATAACAAAATTTAAATGTAAGATAAACTTTGCACACAATGGGCTCTAATTTCGTAGACCAGGCGCAGGCGCAGGCGCAGGCGCAGGCGCAGCGGATTGGGGTGAGAAGAGTAAGACTTTTTTGGCGCTGTCCAGTGCTGAAATGATTGCGCAGGCTGAAGCATCTGACGTTGAAGACGTTGTTGCCCCATCTGCTGCTGTTGTTCAAGGACAGTTGAGTAATTCTGAGATGTTATGCAAGCTCGATGATTGTTTTACACATTTAAATGCTGCACAGCAGGAGGATGTGGTCAGTTTAATAGAGCTTTCTATTTTGTTGTTTTCAGATGTGCCAACCCAAACTCATGATATTGATGTGGGGGATTCTCCCCCAATAAAGCAGCATGCTTATCAATTAAACCCCGACAAACGTGTCCATCTGCAGAAGCAAGTTGATTATATGCTTGAGAATGGCATGGCAGAGCCCAGTTCGAACTCTTGGAGCTCGCTGTATCTCCTTGCTGTAAAATCTGACTCCTCTGATCGGTTTTGTACCAACTTCCATAAGGTGAGAGGTGTCACAAAACCTGACTGTTTTCCTATTCCTTGGGTTAAGGATTGTGTTGATCATGTTGGTGGCGCCAAGTCTGTGACAAAACTCAACCTGTTGAAGGGAAATTGGCAGGTTCTGTTGACTCTTAGGGCGAGAGAAATCTCTGCATTTGTGACCCCTGACACTTTCTTGCAGTACATGGTGATGCCATTCGTGTGCGTAACGCTCCTGCTACCTTCCAGTGTTTGGTTAACACAAATTTGTCAGGTGTGTCAGGTTGTGAAGCCTATCTGGATGATACTGTGGTGTTTTCAAATTCATTGGATGTCCACGTCGAGCAGCTGCGGGAGGTTTTTGTCAAGTTGAGTAGCACCAACTTCACGCTCAATCTGGCAAAGTGTGAGTTTGGAAAGGCCACTGTAACATATTTGGGCAAGATTATGGGGCAGGGGCAGGTGAAGCCAGTGAATTCAAAAGTTGAGATTTTTTCGTTTCCTGCTCCTGGTTCACGTCACGAGCTGCACCGTATTCTGACAATGGCGGGTTACCATAGGAGTTTTTGTAAAAATTTCTCTCCTGTAGCGGCTCCGCTCACCAACTTACTCAGTCCAAAAACTTGTTCTCAGTGGTCTGATAATTGTCAGTGGGTGTTTGAGAACATCAAGGAATTACTGACTCACACCCTGCATTTGATTGCCTGTTTAAAGTGCCTGTGAGTGATGATGCGGGGGCAGGTGCTGTCCTCCTCCAGGATCAGGGTTCCTACATATTTGACGTTTCAAAATTCCATACTTTTTCCATACCCAAATTTCCAGACTTCTCAGCAAAAACATCAAATAATTTGTGACATTTGAGAATATAGTGAATCTGATCAGAACGGGGTCCCTAGCAACCATCCGTTTTACATAGCAACGTGATTACAGTAGGCCTACTATTACTGCGCTGGCTCAAACGCTTGTTAGTAACCATGGCAACGGAGACTCGGAGCCTAAGTTTTTTTCAGTGCATCATGACACTGGAGTCTGTACGTTAAACACACAAGCGGTAAAAAGTGAAATGGCCGTCACTCTGAAATATGTGTCACGTAACATTTAAGCCATCACCTCACCTCCCCTCACTTAACTATCAGACTGTGGCAGAGTCACTGTGGTTCTACGCTGCGGCCACAGCGGGTCTCTCTCACTTTTTTTTCTTTTTTTTTTTTTTTTTTATCGCCGACGAGACACATTAATTAGTCTGCTATTATAGACGGCATGTCAGTGCACTGTAGCCAGCTTATCATAATATACTATTGATTGATTGTGCAAATAAAGTAAACGTACAATAAATATGACAGGTCTGGTAACATTGATTTCAGTATGTAAACATTTGAAATTAACGCGGTTACCTAAAACAAACAGACTGAATTCATAATGTTCAATAATGTTCTTACCGTTCATCAAGTTCGCTGGGTTGACTTAAAAACGTAGCGATCCTAGGTGCAGAAGATGCCACAAAGAGGCGGCTGTGTTTCTTCCCCATCATGTGGCTCAGCACCGCCGCCTCCCCCATGTTGGAGATGTCGAAGGACTTCATGCAAAGTCTGCATTTTGCTTTTCTTGTCTGCCCGGAATCCTTTGCCAACCAGCCTTTGTATTTGGGATTTTTTAGCCACTCCTCTGAAAATTTACATCCTCCCATTTTAGCTCGCTCACGAGCAGTAGCTTGTTCACCTGCCCTACTTCTTCTTCTGTTGGTTTTGCTTGGTGGCTGGCATCCAGTTTACAGGTGCATTGCTGCCAGCCTGCCACCTACCGGACCGGAGTGTAATGTCAGCTGAGAAATCTGCCCAAATGTTTTCCGGGACCGTAACTGTCTGTGTGCTCTCACACAAACATTTTTAGCTGCGCTGCCAACAGATCGATGCATTTCTCTTTGCTTTATATTCTTTTTCTTTCTTTCTTTTTTTTAGAAAATAGAACAATGATAGAAGTCTTGGAAATATGAATATTTTTCCATACAATAGTTTCAATTTTCCATACTTTTCCAGATCTGGAAAATTATAAACTCAAATTCCATACTTTTCCATACTTTCCATACTGC
This sequence comes from Cetoscarus ocellatus, assembly GCA_037902135.1. NCBI lineage: Eukaryota > Metazoa > Chordata > Actinopteri > Labriformes > Labridae > Cetoscarus > Cetoscarus ocellatus. The sequence goes on from JBAMNC010000765.1 coordinate 50,293, forward strand.
ATAAGAACCCTGCGGGATGGAGATGATGGGGTGGAGCACCTGGTTTCATATTTCTCAAAGAAATTCAATTCTTGCCAGCGTCACTACTCAACAATTGAAAAAGAAGCACTTATGCTTGTTATGGCTCTGAAACATTTTGAAGTTTGTGTTGGGTCTACTATTGCGCCGGTCGTAATCTATACTGAGCACAATCCTCTCGTGTTCATAAATCAAATGAGAAATACCAATCAGAGGATTATGTGCTGGTCTCTCTGCCTTCAGTCATTCACCGTAGAGGTCAGGCACATTAAAGGGACCGATAATGTTTTGGCCGACATGATGTCACGTTGTTTATGTTGAATGCATGCTTTGCGTGTATTCAACATCTTAGGGTGGGGGTGTTACGTGCGGCTCATGTCTCTCCCTGTCTGTCTCTCCGGATCCCTCCTCTCTCTGCCTCTCTGTTGATTGGTCCAAATAAAATTACATTATTTTTCCTCAAGTTTAACTTTGGTTGTGCTGTCCCCTTTTTCATATGCTGCAGTCTCCAGGGTTTTGAGCTTTGTTAAAATGGATGTATATAGGAGACCGTAACACTGGGGATAGGTGCAACCTGCTTTGTGTTTTGCAATATACCACGAAGGTAAAAGTGTAGTCAAGATTGCAGCAAAGGCAGCAGTAAAAGCATTAGAACTGTAGAATCCCATAAAGCGTACGGTCTAAAACAAGCAGCACAAAATGATTTGGAGGCGTGTTTGTCTACATATTGCTATCCAATCTGGGAGCAAAGCCAAGGGTTCAAAGGTTGGATCAGGTTGCTTAGATAATGTAAAACAAACCTGTCAGAGCGTCAGCTCTGTCCTTTAGGAGCCTACAGGTGGAGTTGATTGGTAATGGTTTTTAGTGTTTAGCCTTAGAGGAAATCTATTTTATTGTGCGATTGAACATGTAATACACTCAGGACCTTTTATGAAAAGGCAGATGAGATGTCTTATGTCATGATTTGCTGAAAGAGTCCCACAATATCAAAAACAAGCAAAACAGAGATGATTAACATTTATGCATTAGGTACAAAAGCACAGTTTCATTAATTATCAAAATTGCCAGCCTGACAGAATTGGATCAGATGGACAAGATCAGACAAAATCAAAATTACAATGATGTATTTTGTGCCAAATATCTAATAAAGGTTGGCTAACCATGTTTTGTAAATGTCTTCTCTACCGTAACCCATGATCACATTCTCTATTGTGTGTGTGTTTGCTGCTTGTGGCTTTAACCTTTGGGTAAGGATGACAAAAGATGCCTCATTTCTCTTAACCCTCTTATTATCCATGGGGTCAGTTAGACCCCTTTCGATGTTAATCATTCAAGTCATCAAGTCAAGTCAAGTCATCATTAGGGCTCTTTATATCACCATGGATTGAAAATATTGTTCTTGCAATGACAAATTTAGAGGGGACGTGTGTGTATGTGGACTGTTGAAATGACTTGGATGTACTTGACTTGGAAGCCTACATTGGCTTGCTCATTTTGGCAGGAGCTTATAAATGAAAAGGTTAAGCAAAAGCAGCAAGCCTTGGGAATGCTGCGACTGGTAGGGCAATATTTCCAGCCACTATGTCTCTGAGTACATTCTGAGTTTCGAAATAACAAAAGAGGGGGGGTGAGTAAGACTTAATAGTCTTACTCACAATGACGAATAGTGACAAATATTACCAAAAAGTAGATAAAAATAAGTAAATGGGTGTTTGTGGGTATGTGTGTGTGTGTGTGTGGGTGTGTGTGTGTGTGTGTGTGGGGGGGGGGGTGATGGACTGGCCAAGCTTGTCTCCAGACCTAAACACTATTGAGCATCTGTGGGGTGTCCTCAACTGAGAGGTGGAGGAGCGCAATGTCTGGCACAGCCACCAGCTCCATGATGTGGTCATGGGGGAGTGGAAATGATTCCAGTGGCAACCTGTGAAGCTCTGGTGAACTCCATACCCAAGAGGGTTAAGGCAGTGATGAAAATAATGGTGGCCACACAAAATATTGACACTTTGGACACTTTCACTAAGGGATGTACTCACTTTTGTTGCCAGCAGTTTAGACATTAATGACTGTGTGATTTTGAGAGGAAAGTAAATTTACTGTTATACAAGCTGTACACTCACTACTTAACATTGCATCAAAGTGTCATTTCTTTAGTGGTGACCCATGAAAAGATATAATAAAATATTTTTAGAAATGTGAGGGGTGTACTTACTTTTTATGAATTTATGTTAAATGATCTCATTTCTGTTGATGGTTGATGCAGGATAAAGCATTTGGGGTTGAGCAGGTCCATGGCAGCAGGTCATTCATGATTGTTTGTAAGGCCACACTAATATATGTGTGCTGTTTGAAGGAACTATCATGTATTTAAATAACATATAGCAGACAAAGGGAGACTAGTTGCGTTGACTGCATGCTTAATGTTTTAACTCAGATCTGCAACATGTGGTCCTTGACTTTTTTGTTGTGGTCTCTGTGTTGTTTTTTTTTTTTTTCTTCTCTGATTTATAACCTCAGCTGACAGCAAAAGATTCATGAAGTAAACAAAAGTGCATAAGACTGACTAACTTCACAAGAGCAGTAAGACCTGCCTACTGACTGATCATGCTTGGATCAAACGAAGTTCTCTTTCTTTATTTCATTCATGATTTGTATTGTTTACTTTAGATGTTCCACATTACACCCTGCACATTGGTTCTACTGTCAAAGATGCAACCTGTAACTCCATCTCCCCACCCCTTTAGCCCCAGACCATGTAACAATTTTGTAATCGGTAAACCACCATTTTAGATTCATGGATGAATTTCTCACAATGATGGAGAAAAGCTGTAAACACTGACCTTCTTTCTCTAAACGCTTTAAGAGCCTCTCTCAGCATAAACCGAGCAGGCAACTTTAGCTTTTCTCCCTCATTATGTGAAAAATCATCCATGAAATAGAAACAATGGTGTGCTGTAGGTATAACACAGCACACAACTGTTTTTATTGGAGAGCTGCCACAAAGCAAAAAAGGTCTCTGGATCAACTCCCTGGTCAAACACGGCCTGTCAGAGTGAAGTTTGTTGGTATTACCTGTGGAAGTGTTAGTTTCCTTAGGTACTTCAGTTTCTTCTAGCAGACCAAAAACATACTTGTTAGATTAACTGGTAACTCTAAATTGCTTTTAGTTGTAAGTGTGTGTAAAAATGATTGTCTGTCTGGTGTATGCCAGCTCTGTGGCTGGCTTGTGAATGGTCCAGGGTGCCTCTCGACCATTGTCTGCAGAGACAGGCTCCAGTCCCTATTGTGACCCAAAAATGGATAAACAATATAGTTCATGGATACATGACTGAAGGAAAAAATTTCACAATAGCTGCCATATCAAAAATACGGTCTTAAACAAACTTAAGGGTTGTCCACATGGTGATGAATTCAGGTTTTACCACACAAATTTTTAATCGTATAGGCATTTCGTCCAGACGGATACGACATTTTGGGTGCCTGAAGATGCACTTTTTTAAAATCAGGTCCCAGGGAAGATAAATCTGAAAATGCCGGTTTTGCATTCCTGTGTGTACAATGAATACAGACATTTTAAGAAACTAAGATGTCATAGCACCACCTCTCCCTTAAACTGTATGTGCAAACCCTGACACCAACAGAATCAATGATGAAATACAGTGTCGTGCTAATGCCATCTTTAGAGGGTTTTAAAAACAAGTGTTTTCATTCCCAAGTGGACAGGGCCTTAAATTCTTATAACAGACAATGAGGCAGGGGTAAAGTAGGTCTAAAGCAGAGATCGGCAACCATTCAAATCAAAAGAGCCATTTAGCCCGCCACGCCCACCAAAAGAATCTGTCTGGCGCCACAAAACACATTTGATCCTTAAAATGACAAAAACAGCACCTTTTGACTCTACGGGCCCTAATTTCCTGGCGCAACGCAGGGTGGCGCAACCTGGCGCACCCCGCGCAGTGGTAATTTCATCCGGCGCACCACCATGCGCAGCCAGTTTGGCAATTTGGTAGACCGGCTGCGCCAAGATGGGTATGGCGGCACACAGCTGAAAGCTCACCAGCTCCAACCTGGTCTATTCTCGGCGCAGGCGAAGCGCACCCTGTGCAGTGGTAATTTGGCTGACAGGCGCACAGTGCGCACACGTCACCAAAACCTCACAGGCAGGTATCCAGAGTGTCAGGCACATTTCAATGCAATAAATAATCACAGCAACAACTTTTTAATTTAAACGTCTGAACCAGCATATACGTTTGTATCTATATTAATTGTCCCGTCACATCTGATGTCAGATCAAAGACGTTTGTCATAATGGAAACTCAACCTGACGGCAGCTGGAAGAGTGACGCAAACCAACGAGTTCACATCTCTCAAGCCAACCACAAACAGCCACATCATCCGAAATGGAGTATCAGGTTTCTCTCATCTCATGAAATACAAAAGAAAAGAAAAAAGAGAGAGGCGCTCACTGAATAAATGTAAGTCACTCAGTGTCTAGAATATTTACCTGTGATTGCCCATATTTCTCTGTTTTAATCTTTGTTCTCAACGTGATCTAAAAAGATGGAGTACATTATTGCAAGGAGGGTGAGGAGTAGATATTGGGAGAGAGTATTTCACCAAAGGTTCTGCTATTTGGCAATGACAGACCAGGAATGCAGGTGGATCACAAACATGATGAATGGATTAGCCTGCTGCTGTGTTTAAATGTAATTGTCACTTAATTTTGTACTCCTATTCATGACACAGGAACAGATTACATCTGTCCCTCGAGGTGGTCCGTACAGGACAGATGTAATCTGATGCACAGGCCGCGCATCGGAGGCCACGATGCATGGCCTGGTGGCCCCTGTGCTCTCCCAGTTGCTGTAACAGTGACAGCGGCTCTGACCTTCTTTGCCACCGAGGTGAATTGTCACTGAAATTGTCACGCGGCGCAGTTAAAGGTGAGGAGAGGCGTTCATTTGATTGGTTAAGATTACACTCGGCTGTGTTAAACCCACTCACGCCTTCTCTCCTCCCTCTCTGCCACTTGTGTCAGTGGGAAAGACGGAGGCGTGGGTGTGCCTCGCTGCGCCCTGCACAAAACTTGCAAAAGGGCAGGTGCGCCACGCCTGCGCCTGGTCTACAAAATTAGAGCCCTACATCATTATAGTGACATCAGATCTATAAGCAAGCTGCTTTATCACTCAACATGACTGCTCTAGAATGGGTTATGTATGTTTGGTTGCTTTAACTTGGCATTATTGTTATACCATATTATATTGCAGTAATTGATTTAGAGTTAATATGATAACAGTGGTGTGTTTATTTTGATTATCTGGCTTGTCAACAAAAATAACAGACTATAAAATTAGCCTGTGTTATCACTGTTATTTACTTTTTGTTACTCAGTTTTTTTTCCACAGGATCAGGTTTTACTTGCAGTGGAATAATCATAAATATGTATTTGACATCATCAGGTGGGATAGGGTCAGTGGGTCTTCCCCTCACATTTTTAAACTTAAGTAATTTCAGTCAGTCAACTCACGTTTAAATTGTTTTATTGTAGCTGCAAATACATGTTATAGGTTTGGCGTCCAGGCTCCGGTTTCATCACTCCCTGCAGAAAGGTTTACGTGAAGGCATGAAGGAGTGATGAGCAAAACATACTGAACACCCCCAGAGCCTGCAGGTGGATGCTGGGGTGGCGGTGGGGGTGAAAGAACACACAGCAAGTCAGTGTGGGGCAGCAGAGTCATTGCCGGGCAGAGGGAGAGATGGGAAAACTCCCAGTTTAAATATACCGCCAAATTGAGAGGTGAAGAGTGTGAGGAGTGAGACATGTGACATATGAGGATGTTTGAGAGGAGTGAGACATGTGACATATGCATAGCTGAGCAGCTTGAGTTGTCTGCCTGAACTAGCTCGCAGGCGTCGCTCCATTTCTTTCATGCAATCTGCAATCACACACAGCAGACATGGTAATAAAAATCATCCTCCTGGTATCTTTGTGTAAAAATTCCCCGCTTCAAAAACGTGGTCACAGTTGCGCTGAATTTATCGTCTTCCCCCGTTTCTCTCATCTTTTCCAAAGCTTTATCGCCGACATGCCTCCATTTTAAAAGTTAACATCCCTTCACAGCAGCAGCCGATGTTTAAAAAGTAAGAGAATTCATCAAAACATCTGTATTTAAACTTTAAAACAACATCACAGGTGAGCTCACAGCTAAAGGTGCAGCAGCGTCCTGTTTTCCCTTTGCTGCAGGTCACACAGAGGTCATGGGAGGTGTACACATGACACAAAGTTGACAATGTAAAAAACGAAGAAATAATCATTTAATAGAAACAAACGCACATTGTTTGCAGATGGTGCTAAACATGCAGAAATAACATCAATTAATTAGAGTTTAATGCAAGACAAATAGTGTGTCCCAAATCACATACTTCAAATCTCTATACTTGAATTTTTTTTTTAATTGAGTGTACTAAGCATATTACATACTCACTGGCTCAGTTCGCAAATTTCGAGGGTGTAGTGCTGTCCCAAATCGCATACTGTTAAGCGGCGTACTCACCGGAAATGACGACATTACGTCGACCTCCTCTTCTTCTACACCGAATTGAGACCAGCTTGCAGCGCATTACTGCCAATAACCGCCACCATTTTCCCACAAAGTTTCACAGACTTTTGAATCATTTATTAAATATATATCATATAAAATCAAATCAATATCATATCTTATTATATCATATCAATACCTAAAAAGCAAAATGAATGTTCATCGCACTTTGCTCCGCCGTAATCGGCGTCAACAACGTCATGTCCTCCTCCTATTGGCTGAAGATGCACCGGTATATATAGTTTATTTGTGTGATCTAGATAGCAAAACATTTGGTGACGAATCATTTTATTTTTTCAAATCTGTGTCCACTCGGAATATCAAACTTGTCCCTGCCATACAATGTAAAGATAACTCTATACAAGTTAAAAGATTATACAGTAAAAATACACAAGTATTATGAGTTTGAATTAAAATATTACAGGAGTTTGACTGGTATATTGTTTGCACCTATGACATCATTTACCTTTTAACTCCCAGCTCAACTGTTTGACAGAGGTCAACATATCAAGGAATATATAATGTGTTAAAAAAAAAAAAAGTTTGTATTTGTCAATGTTTTAGGATACAAAAAACACTGCAAACAAACCAAAATAACTGATATTTCCTTTGTGTAGGATTTAAAAAGCTAAAATTTATTATTATTACCGTCATTATTATTTTAAATACTCAACCATTTACGGATGTGTATATATATATATATATATATATATATATTTATGTGCATACATACATACATATATATTGAATATATACGTCAAACAACATCAAAAACATTTTTGTATGTTTGTTAAACTCAATTTCATCTAGTTTAAGTTATTTTTTGCTATTTTATTTACAAACATTTTTGCCTTTTGTAATTGATTTTGTCCCAAATATTAGTGCATTTTTATGTCATCACGTAATCAACTGTTAGTTTTTAAATCCTTTAAATCCTACAGCAAGAAAATATCTGGTTGTTGGTTTGTTTGTGGTTTTCTCTGTTCCCTGAGATGTTTACAGTATCAAATGATTTTGTTTTTTAAAACATTAAATGTCCCTGAATTTATTGATGACCTCTGTCGAACAGTTGTGCTGGTAGTTAAAAGGTTAATATTTAAGCATCAGTGTTAGATCAGCATGTTACATGTACCACAAAAATATAACAAAAAACACACCACCATTAATATAAATTAAATTTTATTTTAAAGACATTTGTTCTGCATTTCCCAAGCCTCCAAACCCCAGGCTGTACTGCCAGCTTAATGCCACAGTGCCACTCCTGGCAATGTTCCTTGACGGGGAGAGTGACCTGCAAAAGAGCAAAACATATAACCTTACAGACATGGAACAATGGGAAAACATGACAATAATGACATGATATGCTGCAGATAAACCTCCATAGCTGTTACTGGCTTATTCACAGGCTATCTAGCAAGAGAGGTATGCGGGGCGCCGCAGCAGTTAAAATACACCATAAAGTAAAAAGTCTGAGTGGTGCTTCTGGTCATATAGTCCCTGTGCAGGGTCTGCTGACCCACCGGTTATTTTTATTTGCCAGGTTCTATGGGTAATACTAGGACCCCGGCGGCTGTTAACCCAACTAGCACTATCATTCGAGATAGCTGTTAAGCCAACAAGCATTAGCATTCGTGATAGCCATGGGTTGCCGACCACTGGTCTAAAGCCTTGACCTGACAAATTGCAGTATTGAATGAATTTTTCAGTATCAGTTATGCCCCAGTTATACATGACTGCAGTCTTTAAAGGGTAGTTTAAGGGATGTTTTTTAATGAATTAATTCATTTTAAACAGATAAACTAAGCACAAAAAATAAGATTTATTTATTTATAAGATTGTTTCCTTGCTGTTTCAATGTTTCTTGGCAATACATTTATGCTGTTGGAAAGCCTGTTAATTTGTCTTTTAACTGGTGCCACTTTGGTACACTACTTGCCTTTGTGGGTTGAGCAGCAAAGCTGAGTATGTGGGTTGTGCCCATGATAAAAAAAATTGCCAATCATTTTTGATGAGATTTTCTAACATACTTTAAAGTAACAACTTTTGGAAGACTCAAACGTTGCTGTTTGGGGTTTGAGTGACCCTGAAATTTAGTTAGGACCTTTGCTGGACTTTTCATGTGACCCTCTGAAAGTTTCGCTCAAGCCTCTTCAGGCCTAAACCCTGCCTTTTGAAAAACATTACATTAGACCGTCCTGGCTGTCATGTCAGCCTGAATCTCGTTATCTCTACAGAGGGACCTTGGCTAACAGGAACCTAACGACTTCCCTTAACGACATGTCTCCATGGAGATAAGCGGACATCACCTGGAAACCATGACTGCAGATCCTGATGGCCGGTAGGAAAATTTAAAGCCATTTTATGTCCACGCAATCACACACTCACACAAACTCTTGTGTGGGCAAAGTGTCTCTAGGATACACATTCTCCACTCTCTTGCCTTGGATATAATGACCACACATTTTCCAGTGCAGACAGCCACAATTGCGACTATTTTTGCCAGCCTCTCAGCTAATATGGAGTAATCTGCAGAAATGAATAGCGCAGTGTCTTCACTTATCATCCTGTCATTTTCCCTTTTAGTGTAATTGAGAGGTGACATTCTCCCATGTGTAAAAAATGCTCTGCAACCCTGAGTGGCTGCCGAACCACCAAAAGCTGATTCCGAAATGCCTAAATTGTCTGTAACTCAGGGCAAAATGATTTCCTGTAAAATCCCTGAAAGATGTTTTTGAAGGCAGGTAAATGCTGTTATTTTCGGAGTGAAGTGAGGCAAGTGACCTGGCAAAGTGAGCGTGTAGCCTTTTGCTTTATTGTTTACTCATCAATGTTTGCTTCTGTAGCAAGCCATTGACTGTCAGTGACTCACGTCCATTAGTTTGCTTTAGTTAAGTAAAAATGATTGAAAAGCTGGTTGCTCAAGAAAAAGTACATAATCCTCAATGCAAACAGATAATAAGGAGTTGACAATTACAGTCAGGCTTGTGCAAAAATATTTTCAATATGAGACTGAACGGTTTAGCAGTGCATCCTGTTAATAAAAAATGTGATATTTTGCATTTGACCAGCTTCTATGCATTATATTTTACTCTTTATCAGCTCTATTCTGATTGGTTGTGAGAAAACATGATGGTTCAAGGAAACTCCGAACTGAGAGTAAAGGTAGGCTGTGGGCCAACTTTTTTTGAAGCCCATAATCATACTGAAAACAATTTTGAATGCTAACACAAAAAATTTAGGGATGAAACGAATCTTGGGCTTATTGAAGTTTGCGTGAAGCGATACATGGCACCCCATATATATAATGCCCCACCAAATGCTCAATTTTTGTTTGATTTAAACATATGATATACCAAATGACAGTTCTGAACCCTGTCTTCTTTAATTTGACAACCTAATTATGATTTAGCCATTTAGTTTTGCTCAAATTTTAAAATTGCGAAAAAAAAAAGTCAGTCATTTCATTTTTTGTCTATCGATCACAAAATTACTTCACATGTACATTAATTTTTTATTCTCTAAAAAATGTGATCATCATCAACCCAGATGTGTGAGAAAATGTCGGCCTATTTTATTTTATCAGTACAGACAGACATGCTCATCACAGATAATTTACATTTGGTACCTGAAAACAAATAATGTGCATCATACATGTACCAGGCTTGAAATATGGTCCAATACAGCTCATGAACAATACGAAAGATCATAAACAACAGCTTCAAAAGTTGAAGGAGATCAAACAAAGAAGGATGCCTCAGCCCCCTGAATCTCCATATAGACTTGAAGAATCAGTGTCTGTCAGATTTGTTACTGTTGACTCCTCTGCCTCACAATGTCATTTTTAGTATTGTGTAAGAAATACAGTGCCCAATAATGGATACATTTTTTGAAGAAACTGCTTCAAAGCGATAATTATTTTGTTGATGAATAAAAATTCAGTAATCTAATAATGTGTACGATAAGTCACATTGATGTTGGTGTTGAGGGGGTTATAAGCATGCTGTGCCAAAGCCCACTTCCTCCAAGCACAACAAGGCCAGGGAAGTGTATCGTGCTTGAGTAAGACACTCACTCCACAAACAAACCAGACCTTAGGGGGGAAATGTACTTGCATGGTATGACATTATGGGCCAGATCTACTAAAGGTTTGCGTGTTAAAATCATGGGCAAACTTGATACCACATGCAAAACTGATCTACTAACAGGGTGCAGCCAGGATTGCATCTGTCAAATGAGCAAAATAGCATGCACAGTCCATTAAGCGTGTTTGCCTTCATGAATATGCAGAATACATGCAGATGATCAGAACACACAAAATACTGGGAGGAGGAGATGCAAATGTAATCATTTAGCATCTGCAATGTGACTTATCAAACCCGTAACTGATTGTGCTTGGTGTTTTTGCGTAGCACGTTTGAAAGGCATGTGCAAATCTGCACAGGACAGAGAGAGAGAATCTTCCATGTTCATATCAACATGTTTGGACTGTCATAAACAGCATTACCGAATACTTTCCATCATTGACTAGTGTGCAGTGTGTCATCATACTCATGAAGACACACGTGTAAAGTAAGGCCTCTCTGTTTTGTGCTCTTAACCCTTTAACTGCCTGCTCGACCAAATGGTCTAGCACATTTTGAGTCACTATATTTCAATAAGAGGAGTGCCTAACTTCACTCAAACTGATTTAGCCATCTCTACCACTCGGTAGAGATTTGCAAAGCCAAAGAAATCCACCAGATGGCACTCTGGCTGTAAATGGTAGGTCACTCATCCCCCTCCACCAACTGGGAAGTCACAACTCAAAAATCATCCAAGACACTTTGACTTTTTCTGATGAAAATTTGAAAGGTAGGAATAGTTTTTTGCATGGTATTAGTGATAGAGGCCTTACTGAACAGATATATGTTATTTAATAGCAGAAAAAAGTCAAATTCTATGTGTAATAATTTTTTAAAAACATGCTCAACCAAATGGTTGATTTGTCGCTTTATGGTGTGTGTAGCGAAATTAAGCTATTGTTATTAAAATTGACTATTTGCTATAAAATCAGACCAGTCAACCCTTCTAAAACATCCATTAATGTAGAAATGACAAATTATCGTTAGCACATTATGAATAATCTGAAAAAACTTCCTTAGTGAGTAATTTTTGTCCATTTCTAAGTTCATATTGATTAAAATGGTACAAATCAAGACTAAACATGTGGAAATCAAAATTATCACAACTAACTTCTTTTAAAATAAATGACACAAGCTGCAATGCTAATATTATTGCCATTAATAAAAGTTATCAATCACAATTTCTTGTTTTACAGCTACTAGATTGACACAAAAACATTCTACGGCAAAAGACCACGCATTTCTCTGGCACTTGTACCAGAAAATCCTCAAGACTCTGATGCAGATCTGAGTGACAGTGATGATGACCCAACAGAGGATCCTGATTATCAGCCAACACAAGCAGAGGGTACTGGTGACAGTTCTTTTGATTCCCTGGATGAAGAAGAGTCTCCTTCAACAAGCAGATCATCTACACAGCCACCTCATAAGAAAAGCAGAAAAGGTAAACACACCTTAAAAACAGTTTCCTTGGAGGAGACAGAGGACTCTCCTGACCCAAGTTCCCCCTCAGGCCCAAACAAAAGCTCAAGAAGAATCTGGAAGCATGAAGACATTGAAGAATTCAAGGTCCCAGATTCAAGATTTGAACCCCCTGAGGAAGTACACACACCCTTCCAGTACTTCAAAATGCTCTTCACTGATGAGATGATTGAACATATTGCACATCATACAAATCTGTACTCTGCTCAGGAGCTAGGAGATCCAATTAAGACTAGCCCAGAAGAAATTGAGGATTTCTTAGCGATCCTTCTCTATATGGGTGTTTTCAACTTTCCATCGCTGGAGGACTACTGGCACCACGAGTCCCGTTTCAACATAATCGCTGACATCATGCCACGGAAGAGATTCCAGATATTACGCAGGTACATTCACTTCAGTGATAATCAGCACAGCAGCGAGAGTCCAGACCGATTTTACAAAATCCGTCCCCTCTTTGAGATGCTTCGTCACCAGTGTCTCCTGATACCATCCACTTATAAGCACAGTGTGGATGAGGTCATGGTAGCATATAAAGGCACAAGGGCTGGCACTCTCCGCCAATATATTGCCAACAAGCCGGATAAGTGGGGCTTTAAACTGTTCTGCCGAGCAAGCTCATCTGGCATCATCCACGACTTGCTGCTGTATCAAGGGGTCTCCACATTCTTCAGTGTTGCCCTCAGTGAACAGGAACAGATGCTACCTCCCGGAGCCAAAGTGGTGACAACACTATGCAAAACCAAAAAACACCCTCGTCTGTCTGTTGTGTTTTGTGACAACTTCTCCACAAGTTTTGGCCTGGTTCAGAGCTTGCACAGCTCCTTGGGTGTCAAATGCATTGGTTCTGTGCGACCAAACCGCACCGGTGGAGCTCCCTTGATGGCAGACAAAGACCTGATGAAGAGGGGCCGTGGAGCCTGTGATTACAGGTCTGCTGAAGGGGTGATTGCAGTAAATGGTTTGACAACAAATGTGTCAACCTTCTGAGCAATGCTTGTGGGATCATGCCTCTTTCATCCATCAAACGGTGGAGCAAAGAATCCAGAGCAAAGACTGCAATCCCATGCCCATCACTCATCCCTGCCTATAATGAGCACATGGGAGGAATTGATCTTTCCAACATGCTGGTACACCTGTACAAGACCCCAGCCAAGTCAAGGAGATGGTATATTCCCCTGTTCGGATACATCCTTGATCTGTGTATCGCTAATTCCTGGCTGGTCTACAAGAGGGACTGTGACCTACTGAAGCAGAAACCGATGTCTCTCAAAAGGTTCCGCCTGGCAGTCGCCCACAGTTTGGATCAAGTCAACAAGTCAGCAACCAAAGTTGGCCGACCATCATTGAACTCTCCACCACTATACAGGAAAGGTTACACACCCAGACCCTCACGACCAAAACCACAACCAGATGTGCGCTATGACAACTTGGGACACTGGCCTCTTCACTGTGACAAGCGGGGACGATGCAACCTCTGTCCAAAGGGTGTGTCAAGGTGGAAATGTCAGAAATGCAACATTTTCCTGTGTTTGAACGCAAACCAGGAATGCTTCATAGCATATCACCAAAAGTAAAGTAGGTCTAATGCTCAAAAGGCATTTGTGCTGTTGCACAGTCCCACAGATGATGTGTTGTGAGGTGAAAAGATTGGAAATAGAATGTTTTTATATGTTTGGCCGTGTTTTACCGTGACCAAAGGTCTTTTTCAAAGATCAAACAGAAACCAGCAGGGTTAGTTCAGTCAACCCATCAATGGATCTTTTGCCTTGTGCCAACGTAAGTGTTGTTGCGCCACCACAGTTGAGTTCTGTTGAGATGACATATTGAGTACATACAAATGTTTCCTTTGTTTTGCACTGTTTTTTCTTTTGGTGTTTGCAAAAAGTGAATGTTTTGCACAGTATTATTCAATCACAAGGATAATGAATGTGAGAATTTTTTGTTGCACTTCAACACAGATTAAGTCAAGATGAAAAATTTACAAATACAGTATTTCCTTGTTTGATTTTCCTTAGTTGAAATAAAATTGCTAAATATTTTGTGGCATACTTACAGAAATAAAAATTGTCCAATGCCCTGGATATTTCTGTGCTATTAATTTCTTTCTAAAGTAGCATTTTACATGACTTTTTCTACTATTTGTGGTTTATTGGTTTATTTATATGAAATTTCATACGTTAACCATAAAATGACATCTCGACCATTTGGTAGAGGTCAATACTTTAAAAACTAAAGGGTCTATTGAAAAAAAAAATAAAAGATTGTGGATATTACAGACCCAAGGCAATAAGAAATGCAAACAAAAAAATTTTCTACTGCTGTTTTCTTGGTGGGGTAGTTAAAGTATGTAAAAACGATTCCCTTCATAATCACTCCATTTGTCATTTAGAGGTGACTGTGTCACATTCCTGTGTCTTTCTTCAGTGAGCTGCTCTTGTTGCCACAGCCTGAAGGTAAATCCATCAGATGCTGAAATATTTCACCCAGATGTGTTTTGGATCAAGTATGAATTCAGTATTTTTGAAACTTTGGGCAAATGTTGCAACAAACATCAGTCCAGCAGATTTGACTCCTCCAGCTCAGCGCACAGTTTGAATTTTCATCCAAAATTTTAGAGTATTTCCACACAAAGCTGGTGTCAGACATTGCGTTGTGTGTCTCATTCAGATGGTAAAGACACAGCGTGGCAGTCTGTCAGACAGTTTGGGACCTGACCTGCACTGTGAGGGCTGAGAGCTTTTGCCCTGAGTGTGCGCTGTGGTCGCGCTGCACTCTCCCCGGTGCTGATCCTGTTCCATTTGTCAGTCTGATTTTCTAATTGTTCACTAAATATGGTGGGAAAAAAAACACAATCAAGAACATTTTAAATTAAATTCACACGAGATATAATAATATTTTTAATCCTGCCCAGTTTTCACTGATACATTCTGTAATGTTACAGGACTACTGCATACAATTTTGACAGGTATTTTGCACAATGCATGTAACTATGTGAATGCTGTCATTTAGATTATGTTTAATTGGAATCAGAAAAGGAAAATTAAAAATGACAGATAAAAATATGGCATGAGGGAAAACTGACGACCATGTCCGTCAAAATGACAGACAGCAAAAAGGTTACCGCAACCTCTGATCAGAGATAAAAATAGTAGAGACATATCGTCTATCAAGCAGTGCCAGTTTTGAGCCGTGTGCTTTTCACAGATCTCCTAAATTGCATTTCCTCTGGCAACGCAGAGATGTCTCTGCTGGAGCTCACCAGTGTGTTTATTTGCCTTAAACTCCATGGCTTCAAACTGCATTTTTTGCTGCGGCCACTCTTCTGGAAACACACACAAAATCCTTATTTAAAGGAGGCGGTCTGCAGCACTTTTGTGCCTGTTATCAATTGCGCACGCAGTTTTTGTAGATCACCCACAACACGCCCACTAATGGAACATGCAATTTTTTATGTTGCATGCGCAATTTTGCACACGCAGTTTGGGATCTTAGTAGATCAGGCCCTATGACTGTGTCCTATAACACAATACATCCATTTGTTCTTTGGCATGCACAAATGGATGCACATACATCACATTTTACATTAAACTGTTGTCAGTTTAGTAGATGTCTTTGTTGTATTAAATATGTGAGCTTTGGTAGAGGAACAGAGGTAAAATACTGTGATCATATTCATTCTTTGGAAAGCCAACCAGAGGACAAATGATACGCAAAGCAATGAGAATGTGGTATCCATTCTACCCCAATGTCCTTCTTTTACACTTATAACAGATTGATGCCATGGTTAATTTGATTACTGTCCCCCTTCTAGATGATTTCGTCACCCCTGATCTTCAGATACAATCGCTTCAATTTCCCCTTCCAGCCGAACACTTACACAGTTTCAATCAATTACCAGTCAACATTCAGCCAATGGGAGTGCTCAAATTTAACCAGAACCACGCCCAATTGATGGTGCTTCTCTCACAAGACCACTTCCAATGGGCTCTTCCTTATTGGAGTAGCATAAGTGTTAACCAGCCACTCTCTGTCATGTCATTGCGGGGGATCTCATTACAGTTATGACAGTGGGCAGGTCCCAGCATGTTCCAGTCACAGGCCAGTCAAGACTCAGCCATGGAAAGTGGGGAAAGTTTAAGTAGCTCCATCTGTATATCATCTAAAATAACAGGCCGATGTATTACCACAACCAAACTTCTCTTCCTTGAGGACAAAGATTGGAAATATGCTTAACTTTGCCATCAAGGTAGTTTATGTATAAGGTTGATTTGATTTACTGGCTTTGAAGCTACCTTTATGATCATTATACTGAGTTAATCTTTATTTTCCCTAATGTACTCTTATTAATTTGTGATACTGCTCATTTAAAACTAATTTGTTTTGAAATTACAACGATCACCAAGCAAGACCAAACAAGTTAACATTCATGTTTAAAAGTAGGCTATATTTGGTTCAACAATGAATCAAACAGTGATCAACATGTTTCCAGACCAAAATATTTTATGTTTACAAGGGAATCTAACTCTGTGGAGTTGCCACAGCCTTTGTTACATACAGTATCATGGCCTTTAAACTGTCACAGTTTAAATGACTGCAGCCATAATTAAAGTTATGAATTACACCTGTGCTTTTCTGTTGGGAGATGTTGAAGTGCTCGTCACATAGGGAAATATATTAGCTTATATGACAGGACTTGGAATCTGTGCCTGCAGGTGCTTGACATCTCCTCTGACACTACTGATTAGGGGATATGACAAAGCTCTTATATTTGTGGACATAACTAAGATTGTGTTATGCTTGTCAAAATGCTCAAGTCAAGAGTTTTACAGTTGTCCGACAAACAACAAAAAATGAAACACTAGTGTCACCTTAAACTGCTCCCTCAACTTTAACTGTATCTGACTTTTTTTTTTTTTCATTTCATGATCATTACCCATAAAGCTGTGTTATAATAACCAATAATAATAACCACCCTTTAGTGATAACTAGTAGAGAAATTGTATTTCTCAAATTTTGAAGCCGAAAGAGATCCTGGAGACATTTTGTGCAATTCAGTTTTTTTCCAAGTCGTTCTTGGCTGTCTTGAACGGTTGTAGCTGAAGAAAAAAAAAAAAAAATCATTGTCATCTCAGTTCCTTAAACAAGCCTTAAATGGTTCAGCTAAACAATAAACCAACACATTTGTATCTAGCAACAAGAAATGTCCTCTTAGACACCACCATATTTTTTTTGTCTCTTAACATAAACTAATGCATTCCTTTATGTCAGGATTTCATTTTGGACTCTCACTTTTTACTGTTTTCTGCAATGGTGCCTGCCAAAAAAACAAAAAAAAACAAACAAACAAACAAACAAACAAAAAACATTAAAATCAATGCTGCTGCCAATCACTTACCCATCTCAAGTCCTGATATAAATAATAATCAAAAATTCCTTGAAATGAATGTCATGGAAATTCTTTTAGACATTTTTATTAAATAAAAATACAGCAGACTTGTCTGAACATACTGACCTTTTAAAGGACAAAATCTTAGACTTTATATTTATTATTTGATATGTAAATTTTAGGCTGAAGAAGTTTCAAAGGGCTGGCATGTTAAAAGTAGCAAAAATTTTGATATATCTTATTTTTACAGCAGCTTTTGGGAAGTTGGCATTTTTGGTCATTAAGGACAGATGAGTTAGTTTATTAAAGGAACTAATAATGATTTCAACAAACACAGGCTCTTCATGTTAAGGTATGTTATGATGCCATGTCCAATGATCCAGGGCTCTAGTATCCGAGTGGCTTGCTGTGCATAACAGATGACTACTATATTTTCTATCTGTCACAGTTGTCAGTTTTTTTCCAAGCCCTCAAGAGATTCAGTAAAAGACTGCACCTAATACTTGGATCA
This sequence comes from Cetoscarus ocellatus, assembly GCA_037902135.1. Taxonomy (NCBI): domain Eukaryota; kingdom Metazoa; phylum Chordata; class Actinopteri; order Labriformes; family Labridae; genus Cetoscarus; species Cetoscarus ocellatus. The sequence goes on from JBAMNC010000765.1 coordinate 68,407, forward strand.
GACTCCATGTGCAAGCATAATGCGTAGAAGGATTGGACAAACATCAGCAGGATGACGCCACACTTTCACAACAAAGCTTGGTCTACATACACAGAAAGCACAACAGCACACATGCTTGATAGCTGAAAAATGTTGCATTTTCAGATGAATTTGAATTAGCATTTTGCTGATCACAAGGTGGCAAGATCATTTATCTCTTTTTGTGTTGAGGTTTCCTATATGCACACTCTCCACAGAACATTTATGCATTCTGCAGAAGCACACATATTCAAATGCTCTTGTGCGACGCAGAGTTGTGTCTCTATGTACATTGTTATTATTAAATCCATCAGTAATTGTGCTCACAGACACAGGCTGAATAGAGTTTTTTATTCCCATATTAGAGAACACAGCATAAGATTCCTGCAGGTAAAATATGTAAATAAATGTTGACAGCCTGCCTTTACTTAATGTTGAGGAAACAAAATATATGGGACCACAAATTCTGCCAGGGTGATTGCAGATTTGAGTAATTAATAAGGTTTTCTTTTATGTTCATGTGGGGGTGATTGGTTCATTGTTCTGACATCTCTGCTGTTGTGGGAATGCTTTGGTGAAATATAAATAATTTGTGTATCAATGCATTTTGATTTGTTTTTTGAGTGATCTGCATGCTCTGTGTTACGATAGAAGGATATGAGTTTGGACAAGAAACGCAACAAACACAATACATGCTATTGGGCGTAAGCTGCTTTTACAGGACATGAGAGGTGCCTATCTCATTAGTTTGGTTGAAGTTACACCTAAAACACAGCTATGCACACCTAAGGCTGCACTCACATGCCGAACCACAGTACAATTATTAGAGTTTTTATCAGGCCCAAAAGATCCAGCCTGACCCCACTCGAATTCATGAATATTCTTTCTGAGCCCATCCCAGCTAAACTACAATATATTTATGTGCCTGAGCTGAAATCAAACCAGATAATTTTTAATGTCTTGGCTTCAATAATTAAGGCTTTTGAGAATTGAATTAATGTATCTTGAAAGTGTGTTTTAACACAAATCATCGTGTTTGTTAGGGAAAAAAAACAAAAAAACAATGAATTTGAAAATGAATATTGAATTCCTCACAAATAAAGTGAATATCACCACATCTCTCTGTGCGTGTACAACACATGCAAGTTCTTAGGCTGGGAGCCAGGTCCACCCCTCATGATGTTTTTTGCTTCCTTTTTTTCACTATTATTTCAAGTTATCCCATACCTTGGGCCATCACAAGTTGATAAGGACCAACCACAACTCAGGGTCGTTTGGTCTCAGGGGCCAAAAAAACCCTTTTTGGGAAAAGCTTCTGGCGAAATGATGTCATCGTAAATATTAAGGTAGTTCAACTGTATTAATGGTCAGAAAAGTCTCAAATTGTGCATGGAGTATCCTGACCCTTTAGGGAAACTAGCAGAATAAGATTAGAGGGCTTACTGCCTTTCTAATTTCAAATATCACCCTCATCATACTCCAAAAGACAAAAAACTGCCTGTCCGCCTGACAATTTATCATTAAAAGCAATTATTTTCAAGCATTTTATTACACATCTCAATACCTCAGATGTATATGAAAAACTTTCCAAGGTTACAAGCTTCAATTTAAGCCCAAAATGAGCTTTCTATCTAGAAGATTACACATGCTATGACTAAAGTTCTCCACTGTATCTCAAATCGGAGAAAAAAGAACTATCAAGATTAAGCCTTCCAAAAGGCATAAAGCTTATTCACTGCATCTAATAATATCTCAAATAATATGTTAAACAACAGAGATCTGAGTTATGGTACTGTTTTACTATCTGGAATGAAATACATGAAAAGTGAATACTATGTCATGATATTTGCTCCCCCCAGGAAGACTGGGGTATCAGGATGCAAAATAAAGGAACACACTAAGCAACCAATAACCCTAACCCTGCTACACGTCACACCTCACCTGAAGTTATTCAGCAAAGACATCTTGGTGGTAAGTTAATCTTATTTTCTGGCTATAGAAAAGGATTGAGAGCATTATTGATGTCAATGGGCCTACCAATAAGAATTTGCAACTGAAAGGTTAGCTAGCTAGCTTTATTTTTCTGCTTACTAGGCAATGAATTGTTGTTTCCTTTTGTTGTCCTTATTTATTTCAGAATAGCAAAATGTTAAACAGATGAGACAGGGACTAAGGTGCATATGAGTATAAGGGAGGAAGGAGCTAGCTAGATAAAGTAAATACTACTGGTATTTGGCTACTGTAATAATGTATGTGTTGTTGTTTTAGCTGGCTAGTTAATTTAGCTTTGAGTAATCTGATTAATGTAGGTTGAGTTTGATAAACTTTGCAAAATATTTATTATATATTCAAGCATGACAGGAAGTGTGTCATACTAAAGTGAGACACAAACAGCTTCACAAACAAAACAGACTTTGGGGGGGGGAACACACTTGAGCATGGTACTCCATCATGAGTGTGTCCTGTGGCACAATACATCCTCTTTGTGCTTTGGTCTAAAGATCACGTTTTACATTAAACGTTTGTCAGATTGGTAGATTTGTTTGTGATATTAGATGAAACTTAAGCTTTGGTAGAGAAAAACAGGGAAAAATATTGTGATTTCAAAGCACAGATGACAAGAATAGCAATGAGAATGTCACCTCCATGCTACCCCCATGTCCTTCATCTGCACATTTAACAGATTGATGTCATGGTTAATTTGATTCAGAAATGTTTAGCAACAACATATGATCCAACTGTAAGCCATAGGTTTGTCTTAGGGCATGGGCAGAGCAGGTTTCTTGTGAGGGGATTGGACTTAAGAGCCAAATGTGAAAGACATGCTCAGTGTTGTCAGCCCCCTTTTCACACACCCTACCCATACACATACAAATATACCCAGAGGAATCAGAATTTCCTCATTCCTCACTAACACAAACGCATCACCACACACACAACTACACAACATAGGCAGTCTTACTTCATTGCACCCCATGTTTTATATGTTCAAATGAGACACTTCCAAGACTGCTAATTTACAGGGAAATGGAGTGCGCAGCTCTTTGTCCTCCTTCCATTAAGAGTGTATGAGAAGGTGGCAGAACAGAAGGAACAGGCTAACGCTGATCTGAAAACCACAACTCTTTCATGCTCGGTCTGACAAAGTAGCACTCTCTTTGGTCAAGCAAATGGAAGATATCATAGGCATTATATTGCTGATGCTCATTAGCAGCAGACAGCCAAGAGAAAAATCAATTGGCTGCCTGATACACAGTTGCAAGTGTATCTTTTGGAAAGGGCAGAAAACAAGTCCTGACCCGAGAGATGTGCTTTCAATAATCCTTTGTTTGGTGGCTTTGCCAACCTTGAGTATGATAAAACATGTCCATGTGCATTAGTAGATACAACTTGAATAAAGAAAAAAAAATAGCAGAGAAATGTCTGTTTTATCATAGAATTACAAGGAGTATTGAAAACTATGATAGTTCAGTTTAAATAATCATTTTGCACATTTGTTTGTAAATGTCATTGTAAGCAACATAAAATGACACTCAGGGCTGACTTTGATGGTACAGCAGGCCATTTTGGCTTGCAACTATAATTTTAGCATCACAAGTACTACAATATTCTCTACATCCTTATTATTCATACTACATGACACAATTTTGTCTAACATGGAAACTTTTTTTGTTGTTGATAAAAGTAATAAAGAATTAATTTCATAGCAAAATTAGAATTTTTTTATACCTCTTATCCTATTCCCTGTCAGTTCTGAAATGGGTATTTTTAATCAAAAGCTCTTCTGTTAATGGTTTTAAAAAGCATAAATGACCACTTCTAGTTGTGGATATAAACACTACTGGTACTGGAACAAAATTGTATCATGTTATATTTTTTTTTACTTTGTGGGAATAATGCTCCCCTGTGCCTTGTTTATGCACATGAAATATTATGCTAATATTGCGGGATCTTTTTAGTGCTTCTGCCACAAAAATCAAGTTTGAATTTGAAGATTGATGTTGATCACGTCTATTAAAGCTCATTTACACTACTAATTTTTTTTGTGAAAAACTGACATTGATTTGAAAAAACCTTGTGATAAGTCATATTTGTTGAATCAAACTTCATATCTTGTACTTATGACCCTGATCTTAAAAATGTATGTCATAATTATGAATTACTGTAGGATTTGTTTTTAATCACGGGTGGGTTTTGTAGTTCTCCAAGTCTGTTCTTAGTTTTCCCTCATTTTCAATTGTCTTCAGTGATGGTCTGTTTTTTTAATGAAAAGGGCTTAACTGTATTCTTTGCTGAATGCTACCTGCGCTCTCTGGGAACATTGGCTGAAGGCTTGTGTTTGGTTATGGTGGCTCATCCTAACTCTCACTGAGGGTCTGCTGCTGCTGAGGGGCTATGTTAGTAGTGATTAATAACAAGTTCTGGCTGTAACACAGGCTATGTATGTGCACAGACAGAGTTTATATATTTTATAATTACTAAATAGCACCAAATATTTCATCGCCAAAAATCAGACATCATACACAGCATATGTTGTGTGGTTTTGTGTATCAGGTGTCCTAAAGTTTGACTTCTAGCTTACCTGTATCATCAAACCAGGCTGCGAGCTTGTTTTAGCAAAAAAGGTAAGAAGTTTTTCTTTTAAATTAAGTTTATTTAGCTGTAAAAGCTCCAAAGCTGTCCCTTACTTAAACCTTACTTTCTCAACTCTGCCTTTGTGTCATAGTTTGGTTAGTTATGTTGTATGTACTATGTTTTTCATATGTTCTTTGTTTTAGACCTCTTGTTCCACTTGTCTCTCATGTTTCCTGTTTTATTGTGGAATCCATCTGTTCCATGTGGTGTTTCCTGCCCTCCCTTCTGTGTGCCTCTGATTGTGATTCCCTCCACCTGCGTGATTGTCTCACCTGTGTCCGATGATTCCCCAGTGTTAGTCTCTGGGCTCTAATTTTGTAGACCAGGCCCAGGAGCGCCGTGCCTCCGCCGTGCCAACGGGGTGTGTCCAGGGCATTTTGCAGGTTTCCTGCACGGTGCAGTCCGGCACAGCGAGGCGTACCCACGCCTCCGTCCCTCCCACTGGTAAAAGTGGTAACAAGGGAGGAGAGAAGGCGTGAGTGGGTTTAACCCCCAAATTCCATATAATGCGAAAGTGCCGAGCAGCGGTCTTGCTGCGACCGACAAACCCCACTGTGTGTGATATGGCGCACAGCCCCATAGGGGGAGGGCTGATCCCTGGAGAGCCACAAGCTCTTGTGTGAATAAGCGATGTCACATGATAACAAAACATGTTAGAAACTGAAAAAATAAATAAACAACACCTCACTTCACTTCTCTAAGGTCGCTTTGCTGATCCCAACCACACAGCTTTGTGATTTATTTCACTTCTATCTGCCTATATCCTTGTAGAAAGGATGTTTGGGGTCATATATATATATTGTTATATATTTCTATACCTCCACGATTCACTTTTCTTCGTCCATGGAGTCTTGTTGCCTCTGGGACCCTCTGACCAACTGTTGACCTGATGTTTGTGCCTCAGGTTGTGAAGTAATGACAAACTATTGAGGAAATTTACATTCGGGAGTCCATGCATTGTGTTTTCTTTTGAAAGATACTCCACACCTTTAACTTCCTTTCTGGTGCTTTCTGAACAACAGTGAATTTACGAGGTTTGGAAGCGGCCGTGCAGAAAATAGACCTGAAGCGAATCTCCAGCGCGGTGGCGCACGCTGGCACTTCAGCGTCGCGGGCAGTGGAATTGCTCTGATTGACTAGAGTTGAAGCTTAGTGCTCCGCAGTACGATTCAAGACGCTTTCGCATTATGTGGAATTTGGAGGTAACACAGCCAATAAGAGTCTTCACCAATCAAATGAAAGCCTCTCCTTGCCTTTGAATGAGCTGTGGGCGAGGCACAGTGACAGTTTCACCTCATCATGGACGAAGACAGCAGCAGCTCCAGGCGGCCAAACTTCTCCCAGGAGAAAACTGATGTGCTGGTCAGAGAGGTCCAAGCCCGCAGTGCCAAAAGATATGGGAATGCGAACAGACCTCCACAGGCTGATGATGCAAAAACAGCCTGGGAGGAATTTATTAATATTGTCAATCAAGTTTGCCCACATATTCTGAGAACCGCTGCCCAATGTAAAAAAAGGTTCAATGATGTAAGGAGAAAGGACAAACAAAAGCTCTCAGATCAAAGAAGGCACACGGTGGCCACAGGGGGTGGCCCCTCCACCAGCCTCACTTTGAGCTCAGCGGAGGAGATCGCGACCTCCACACTCTCCGTGGTAAGTATTGAGGGCTCTGGTGTGATAGAAGTTGGGATTACGGGTAAGGCAAAAATATTTTTCTACTAATGAAGACACTCACATTAAGTAACTTATATTTAAACCACACATAATAAAGATGAGTGGTGTGGACAGACCACAACATGAATAAATTGCATAATGGCAATGAAATCAGAAGCACCTGTACTGAAATGTTGCATTTTCATGTTTTGCATGTGAAATTAACTTATTTTACCTGATTGAATAATGATCGTTTTGGCATGTTTCTCCTGATTACACAAAACCAAAGATGTGAATACATTCGATTAACTGTTTATTGGCCAAACCGACAGTGGTCTGACTGACTCCCGCCACCGTGGACACGGTGTGCTGGAAAGACCCGGTGGTGAAGAAGGTCAGAGCCGCTGTCACTTTTACAGCAACTGGGAGAGCACAGGGGCCACTGGGGTGAGCCAGTTGTCACTGCGCCAAGCTTAATCTGTCAACACCTCCCCCTGGTGCCCCGCCACACCCATCTCTGCACAGCCGGTCCACCAAATGTGTCAAATTGGCCGAACACGGTGGTGCGCCGGATGAAATTACTACTGCGCGGGGCGCCACCCTGCGTCATCCTGTACTGCGCCAGGAAATTAGGTCCCTCTGCGTTTCCCCCTTGTCTTTGATGAGTCATTCATTTTCCATGTCTCACAGCCTGCACAAGTCTCTTGTGTCTCCAGTGTACCCTAGTGTTTGCAGTTTGTCTGTTATAGTTGTAACTTTTTTGTAGTGACTTTATTTGTCATTTTGTGTTTTGCTTCTAGCGTTTCCTTTTTTTTTTAGCCTGCTTTGCTTTGTAAGTTTTGGAACAGATTTTGTTTTGTATTTAGATTTTTTGTTGGGATTAGTTTTTGGTTTTTTGATCCTTTTTAGTTATAATAAAGCCTTTTTTTGTATCTGCATTTGTCTTCTTGTTTCTTCTTAGTTTAATTTTGGTTTCATACCGTGACACTTTGCTCCTTTCACTATTGATCTTTGCCCTTTAATCTTCCCCTTCTCTGAGTGTTGAATTGTTGATACCGAACAAACCTTGAATAACGCTCACAGAGATCACATAGATGTCGCTTTCAAGCCTCTAACAAGCATCTTTTTGGAGAGGGAAAGTTGCAGTTGTACACTTCATAGCCATAGACTTTGAGTGTGTTTGAAAGTCCTTCCTAAGTCCTTTCCTATCCACTTTAAAACGTCACAGGGTCAAGGAAAGGAGGGAATAAGAGGAAAGGAAAAGAGAACTGCGGTAACAGATGGATTTGACTGCACTTTCACTTTGAATTCCTGTGATGTAGGTAAGCCATGACGAACTACAATGTTCTGAAAATGAACTACAAGAAGTGTCTTTATCATCTGCTTTAACTCGCAGCATTGTTGTGTGTTGGCTTCACCTAATAACATGAACAATCTATGATCAGAGGACTTACCTGTGACTGGTGTTTTGTCCTTTGGTCATGCAGTGTGTGTTATCTGCTCACAGCTGTGAGGTTAGGCGAGAGCATCTATAAATGTTGACATCTTTGACAGGGCACTTAAAACCTGAAGTCTGATAAAGTTTCAGAAGCACTATTCTCTCTGTTTTTATTCACATATATAATTATGAATTTTGTTGGAATTTGTCATTATATTTGAAGTTTTGTAAAATGCCTCATTGGTCCTTCTTCTGTTGTTTTTTAATAAATGTTATTAGAGACCCCATTGTTCTGTCTTATTATTGGCATGATTTACTTCATAAATAAAGAAAGATGGAAATGTGGTAATTAATAATGTTAATATAGGAAGCAACGACCTTCCTTTCCTTAACTTTTGGAGAATTCAAACAGCCCTTATCATGGCTGAAATGCTTCATGTTCATTTCTTCAGTAAGACAGGTTCCTTACAAAAAAGGACTATTTGGACGCACCCTTTGACTGAATTTGAACCGCAGGTACCCCTATCAAATATGGCATCAATTTGGCATACCGAACCTGTAGCAGTCTCTTATGTGTACATATGTATGACTTCTATTCATCCTCGGTGGGTGTAGCTTGGGGGGACATTTTTGATGATACTGTGCTTTAGAACTTTGCAGCCCCTTCAACCAGCCTGGCCCACTGGGCACTCTTCCAACACTCCAGATTAGCCTCTTGGGGTCTATCTACTCATCTGTATTTTCCCATGCATTCACAAAGTGCTGCATGCACACTATTTCCTGCAGAGTGCCCTTACATTGACTGTGACTGCAAAGAAATGCTAAGAATTGTCCCTTCAACTGAGCACACCTGTGTAATGAACAACCACCTGGCTCAGGCAGTATTTTACATCTGGGGGAGATAGCATATTCCAAATTGACAAAATGAGGGGAAATTATTCCAATGTTTAAGAACAAATTTTCTGAAAGGTTAAGTAAGCGCCAGCAGGAGAAGAGGGATTTTTCATGAGGGACATTCATCTGTCTAGTTTTAAAGCAAACAGCCAATCAGCTAATGACATTGCAGCTAAAAAAATGCATTTAGGCATGAAGACACTGTCAAGACAACCTGCTGAAGTTTTGCCAGAGGGGTTTAAGATGATAGCAAGACAACAGTAACTTAAATTATCACGTTACAACCACAGCCTGCAGAAGACTGTGTCTGAATGTACAACACATCAAATCTTGAAGCATATGGACTACTCCAGCAGTGGACCATAGCTGGTGCCACTGCTGTCAGCTAAAAACTGGAATCCAAGGCAAAAGTTTACATAAATTGGACATTGGACATAGACAAAAATTGGCTTGCCAAAATGGGATAACAGAAATAATATAGCATCTTATAAAATAAAAAAAAATAGATCTGAAGGCAAAAGGGGGTCCAACCTGGCACAAGCAAGTTCCTTAATGAAGTGGCTTGTGAGTATATGATATTAAATTCAAAATTTTGGTAAATAATAAATACATTAAAATAATTTTGAAAATTATAAAGAGTCACTACAGTATGTTGTTAAATATAAAGCAAACCAATGAAACACCATTAAAAGACCGGAGCAAAATATTCAAACATTTTGGCTAACATACTTATGCTAACAGAGTAAAAGAATATCAGTTGAGTTTGAGCCTAATACATCATGTTTACAATCTACATAGAGTGGCTCAAAGATTCACATGGTGACCACAGCTCTTGTGTCCATTGAGCAAGTTTTATTGAATAAGATTGAGAAAGATAGATAAGTGCATAAGTATTTAGGGCACTAAAAGTCAAATGATGACGTTACACGATGGACCTGTGTTGTTTGATTTACCCCATGCTGTCATTTTGTGCCTGAAGCAGGAAGTTTAAAATATCAAAATAATTTTAAATTAATAACACAAGTCTCCTTGTAGCCTTTTAAGTAACAAGGTGTCAGTAGTGCACTATTTATCACACTGTAACTAAGAGACCCTGCTGTCTTTATAGCAGCACTGATACACAGCAGACAGGTGATGTGTGTAAAACTGTGCTTTGGTATCATTGTCAGCAACTTTGAAAAAGGAAGGCATCTCCACAAAGATATTTCTCAGGTGTCTGAGTAATTCTTTATTTGACCTGTGCTACCTTTCTGTGCACAGTTTTGTCCCAGTGGCACTGCTCTCTAAATATAATAATTACACCTACGTACAGGATGATAAATGAAGTGATGTGGGAGTAAACCCCGCAGCAGTGAGCAGTCTTGTTAAATGGATCTCAGCCAGTGCCCTCCAACTAGGACATTAGGGCTTTCCACTACATTATTTCTCTCCAGAACTCCATAAAAAATACAAGAGCAGTCGTATTTCACTAAAATATAAGACACAGATGCTTTGAAAAGAGGTCCTTTCACTGTGTCTACTCACTGAAAATAACAGAACTTTGAAGCACAAAAGAGTTTTGCTCAAATATAAACCCGACAAAGAGAAAATAAAATAATGTAAAGGGACTTGTAAAACACTTTCACGATTAAAAAAGAGAGGCACAAGCTTTCTTAGGCTAGACGAGAAAAGCACTATATAAGCTCAAGCCCATTTACCACTTACCCCTTGAGTACTCCTGAGGTGTTCCTGAGCAAAGCATTAAATGTCCCAACTGTTCAGGAAGTGCTTCACCAAGATGACCTTTGACATCTCTTTGAGTGTCAAGCATATTCTACCAAGAGTGTTGGACCCTAACAAAGTGAATGTTAAAGTACTGTACATAAGTACGATACTTGACGGTGACCAAAGAGGGCAAACGGACTACAAAGGCTCGATGCAGTTCAATAAGAGGAAAACACCTGCAAGAGCTGAAACACACTGCAAGTTAGAAACGAAGCAAAAAGCCCAAAACAATCCAAACTCAGAAAACACCTGCAAGACCAGAAATACAGTATAACCAAGTAGAACAACAGAAGTGCTCCAAGCCAGGAGAAGGGTCTGGATCAGGGAGAGCAAGTCAGAAAGACAGAAAAGAGAGACTGTGGTAAGATCAGACGCTCCTCAATTTTAAGTGCTTATGTATTTGAGCCTCTACAGTGAATGCTCCGTGCTGAGTGAGAGGGGGATGACAGGCAGGCTGAGAGACTTAATAATGTTACTGTTTTCCTTTTACCATCAAATGTGTGAAATATAGATGTCTTGCATTGACCTTGGCTCTAAGGTGCCTCTTTTTCTACACGAATGAACAGAATGTGAAATAATATTGTAATAATACATGTGTAGAGCACTTCTGTTGTTGTACTTGGTTATGCTATCTTTCTGCTCTTGCAGGTGTTTTCTGAGTTTGGATTGTTTTGGGCTTCGATTCATTTCTGACTTGCAACGCTTTTCTGCTCTTGCAGGTGCTTTGCTTTCATTGAGCTGCATCAAGCCATTGTAGGCCGTTTGCCCTTTTTGGCCACTGTAATATTTGAGCATCTGTGCTTAACTTGGGTATATTATAAAGGGAAACCTTTTACTTTTGTTATACTAAAATTATACTTTGCACCCCACTGCATGTTTTCCATAAATGTTCTAGTTACTCACTCATTACTCTTACTTTTAATCAGCCAATTAATGTTGTTTTTTATCTGACCTGGAATAAAATAAACCATGTTCTCATAGTTTGTCTACATAGCTACTCCATCATGTGTCTCCATAGTCAGACAAAAGGATAAGACAGCCAAGCATCTCAGGTCAAGCACTTCGATTTCAGTTAAGTGGTGTTATGAATTCAGCAAAGAACAACTCTCTCAAGCACCATGGTCATGTCTTCACTGTACTCATGGATTATGAAAATACAACATTAGTATATTTTCAAATAACTCTTATTCCTAACTACTCAGAACTTTTATCCGGTTAAACATCTAACTGGATGATGCTCACTTTTATCGAATGTTTAACCGAGATGATCTAAACCTTTACCCAAGAACTACAGTTGTGTACTTTGTCCAACACTGATGACAACAGAGTGTAAAAAATATAATCTCTCATAAGGGATCAATAAAGTATAGTTCCTTCTTACTTCCTCTTGTTTCTTGCTCTGAATGTCCACAAATTCCCTTACTTTCAGCATTCTGCATAGATTTTACACATTTCAAGGGTAAAAAAAAAAAAAAAAAAAGGATTTTTGTCATTATCAAAAGGACGGATGGCTGAATCACCTGTATGTTTCTAGGCAGTATCTGAAGCCTTGAAAGATTTACCTGAGGACCTGCCATAAGCAGAAAGCACAAGCACATGCAAATGGAGAAAAAAGAGGCTTGAGTTTTTTGCTTTTTTTTGCCCATAGGGACCCTTTTGGGGATAATTTACTTGATATACAAAGTCTGGTATCCAGACATGAGAAATCTGGTAAAAGTCAATGAGAGGCACTCTACACAACCATCCACAGCGAGAACATGCAGCCACATGTAAAAATGCATACATATACATTTGGTCAGGGTAATAATAAGGGGCAAAGACAAAGATGAGGCATGTTGTTGCTGTACAGTTAAAGGCATTGCATTCCAAGCTTTAAGATTTTATATTTGTGGGCATGAATGAAAAGCTTTGCATGAGTTCAAAGAAAATGTTTTTCCTGGATCAAACTATATAAGAAGCAAAAATGTGCCTCCAAGGACTTCAACACACAATCATTAAAACATTATATAAATGATGTAAGGTCATGTGTATTAAGTACAATTATATTTAAATGAAACAGGGTTAAAGCTAGGGTTAGTAATGTTATTTAGATACACTTTTTGTTATACTGGTTAAAATGATCGTTATGTCCCGATGGCAATCAATGCATGATGTGTTTTTAAAAAAGAGCGAAAAATAGCCGCTGTCTACAGCAGGAGTACAACAGGGAAAACACCAACCAATCACCACGACCGGTACCGAGTTTAATTAAACGAATCAAATCCTGTACTGCCGTTTTGCCCATCTTCTGCGTGTATATTTTGCTGGCGTGCACTGACCCTAATATAATGCTTGTAGCCGAGCTGAGCTCAGAGGGATCCAAGTATGCTGGAGAATGCTTACCTGTCAAGTTTTGGCTTTGAAAATAAGGGAAGACCGCTGCGAGCCAACCCACAACCCCAACCAAGCTCCAGTATCCCTTACATTTAAGACAAGTGTACAAGAAAACTAAAATAAACACTTTGTTTTTCTTGGTTTGTTGCCGCTGTGGGCTCTAATCTCGCAACAACTTCCACCCAGGCTACTGCAGGTGGCAGTTCTCGCAAGGCTTTTTCTTCTTCGTCGGTTTTACGGCGGTTGGCTTCCATCATTTTGGTGCATTTGGCTAATGACGGAGCTCAGTTTGGAGAGGCAGAAGAATGTTGTCCTGGCCAAAATGGGAGACTTGAAAGCTATGTGGAGAATGGCAGAGAAACTACCCATATCCCGATTACCACTCCTCCTGCTAAACAGAGGAAGAGAAGAAAGATGGAGGCAGAGAAGACCAAAACAAAAAAGAATTAGGACAAAGCCAGGGCAAAAATGAGAGTCAACATTGGGTTGTGAGTACTAACTAGCTTGCCATGTTTGTTTGTTTGTTTGTTTGTTTTAACTATGATAACGTTTTGGTGTTTTCTTACCGCTGAGTGAGACATGACTTGGTGTAGTGCAGAACAAACACGATTTGCTGAGGACCTGTTTTGAGTTGAATCAGTCATATGGTCGCAAATCAGCGGCGCTCGTGCATGTGAGCAGGGGGCGTAGTTTTCTAGGAGCTAGGCGGAGTTCTGAGGAGATGCTACATTCAAATTCATGCTAGTTTTCCAAAAATTACCAACCCTAGATTTAAGTCAAGATAAAGGGCTTATTACTCTTTGTCTAATTTAACCTTGTAGCTTTTTTTTATATGCTTTCAAAGCCTGTGTGTTATCAAATACATTTTTTTCTTGCCATAATGATACTGACTTTATCAACAAATTTAATATACTTTTATTGCCTGCTACTGATGATGTTATATCAAGAGGCAATGGGACATGTTTTGGGAGAGGAGAGAGAAAAAAAGTCCAATTTTAACAGATATTTTGCAGAGTTTGAGATGGTCAACAGAGACCAATCCAAAAATCAATATCAATTCTAAAATGTAGTTTACAGCCATTTAAAGACAGCAATGTGCAATTTTTATGATTAAAAGATCGACAAGTTCACATGGCAAGTTTTACATGCCATGTACTGTGTTTTAAATGTCTCCTCCTCATGGTCGAGACAAAAGAACAGCAGCATTGGGATTTCTTCCTCACCTCTTGTGAACAGTGCCAGAAGCTGCCTGAAATCAATTGTTGCACCCTCCTTCCCGAAGGGACCTTTTACTGTGATGTTCCCTGCTTTGTCAGCAGTTTAAGCCCAGTCACAATTAAATATAACCCACACTGACACATGAAGGTTTTGCTTAAATAATACAAATCACAAATCATACTCACTGTCTTCACTCTCTGCTCCACATCAAAATTAACAAATCATATTGTGCTGATAATCTTTAATCACCTGTGAGCACCAACACTCTGCCCTCTGCCGTTTAAAACTTTTTATCTTACCCCCAAATTCCACATAATGCGAAAGCACCACGCCGCGCTCTTGAATTGTACTGCGGAGCACTTAAAACCCACTGTAATCTATCGGACAAATTCAACTGCCTGCCCTGCGGCGCGCCAGCACCGCGTCGCTGAAGCACCGGCGCACGCCATGGCACTGGGGATTCACTTCAGGTCTATTTTCTGCGCGGCTGCTTCAGAATCTCGTAAATTCACTGTCGTTGAGAAAGCACCAGACAGGAAGTCAACGTGTGAAGTATCCAAAATAAAACACAATGCACGGACTCCTGAACATAAATTTCCTCAATAGGTTGTCATTATGTCACAACTGGAGGTACGGGCATCAGGTCAACAGTCGGTCAGAGGGTCCCAGAGGCAACACGACACCATGGACCAAGAAAAGTGAATCGTAGAGGTACATAAAAATATAAAACATTGTATATGTGACACCAAACATCCTTTCTACAGGGAAATAGGCAGATAGAAGTGAAATAAATCACGAAGCTGTATGGTTGGGACCAGCAAAGGGACCTTAGAGAAGCGAGGTGAGGTGTTGTTTACTTCTTTTCTCAGTCTATAACATGTTTTATTAACGTGTGACATCGCTATTCGCACGAGAACTTGTGGCTCTCCGGCGATCAGCCCCCCTCCCTACAGGGCTGCGTGCCGCTGCGCTGCTCGACGCTCCGCTGCTCGTCGCTTCGCTTTCAGTAGGTTTTGTAGGTCAGAGCAAGGCGCTTTCACGTTATGTGGAATTTGGGGATGACTCTTTCCAGAGGCAAATCTAGTGGTCACATGGACTTACCATGGCTCACTGAGGCCTGATTGGTCATGCCTAAACTCTTGAACTTAAAAACTAAGGGTTTTTTAAAATTAATGAATGTAAACATACTCTCTAGTAGTCATCAACATTAACTATATGAAGTGGATTTAAGGCAAAGAACTACCACTTTTAAAATGAACAAAAATAAGAACATGAAAAAATAACATCATCATCTTTGTAAAATGTTGTTATTTCTCACTCAAAGTAAAATATTTTTCTTGTGCTGACCCAAAATTCCAATTTTCATCTGATTATGTGTTATTGGAACTGAATAACATGATTAAAAACTTAATCACGCAATCATTTGATAGATAGTGTGATTGTAATACAATTCAAAATTAGAATGGATGATTTTTTGGTGTCAGAAATGTTTGTTCTTATTCATAAAACAAGCAAATTATGATGTCAAGAACCAGAAAATAATTTTTACTTTAAAACTTGACAGATATTTGGAGGTGGCAGGGGCTCAGTCTGTGGACTTGGGTTTGGAGTCAGTGGTTGCTGATTAAAGCATATGGTCTTCTTCTTTAAAAATTGGTTTGGTCGCTGAAGAGTTGCCTTTGCAGTGCTGAGGTGCTGTTGCTCATTGAGTTTTTTTTTTTTTGTTTGTTTGTTTCTTTGGTTATATGCAGCCTAAAACAATCAATGGTTCATGTGGACATGATCGCCAGGGATGTATTCAAACTTCTGTCCTGACTTATCATCCCAGTCTGTCTCTACTGTAAAAAGCATTACACCATTTTTTTACTTCTTTGTTTACTACTGGAAATCATCTAAGCAGGGCCCAGCATAATTAAAATAAGACACCATACTATATTATTCAAGACAGTATGGACAGCAGTAGATGATGTGTTGTTTTCAAATACAGCAGTAAACAATAGAGGGGAACAATTTCATTGAGATTTGAATGTAAATGCAGGATGGCTTTTCTCAGCAAAGTATATTATCACAACATATTATCATCCTGCCTTTTATATGAGAGTCAATGTAAAGTCAATGGCCCAGACACATTTCACAGTTACATTTTTTAGCTGTTGGATCAACAATGTAGTGCTAGTTCTGCATGTGTAAGTTGATTATACGGCCACAGTGTAACAAGCTTGAGCAGCTGCCCCTGTGAGAAAAGATACAAGCAGGAAGTTTCAGTATTTTCCAACAATAATGTTCCAATCCACTCCTTGCATCATCAGACAGGCTGAGCAACATGTTGCTTGTTTGACAGACTGTCTGCCATGAGTCTATTGTTGGAACTCACACACACTTGTATTTTTATTTGCAGAGGATGATTTCACAAGCGACACAGAAAACAGTTTCATCCCCTCTTAACACTGCAATATTGCCTGACATTTGTCTTGCCAACACTTTGTGCTCCATCTGCTATGGTTTGCTTGTTGTTTGCATGATACAAAGAGTTTACAGGGGCTGCTTACACATGCTTATATTAGCGCTTTAGAAGATCATTTCACCCTTTTTTTTGGGACAAACAGTTTTACATCATGCCTGCAGTACATCAACACTTTGCTCAAATGTCTTTCCAAGGATGAATCTGTAGTGCCTGCCTCCCCAACACAACAGGCCATGATAACCCTTCTTCAAGTGATTTGCCTCTCTTTATATTAGGTAGGGATGCATGGTATTGGAGTTTTGCCGATATCCAATATAACGATATTTCAAAATATATTATTGCCAGTATTGACACAAATATTTCGTCAAGAACACAAAGCCATCACGTACTAACATTAACCTACTCATTTCATGAGGACAGTCCATTTGTGTTAAACAGATGTGAAGCAAGAAAAACAACAGTTCCTTCTTTAAAATGACACTTTTGATCAATAAAAGTGGACATACAGTGATTATGAGGTGAACCATCATGGTACATTTGTACATTTTGCCAATGTTATGACCAATATATGGTATTTTTATGGCCAATTTGTATGACTATAACATTGGCTGCAAATATTGGCAACTAAAACTATTAATATCAATCTCTGAGGGGGGCGGGACAGGAAATGATGAAGAACCATTGTTGTAATTGTCACCAAATTTGATTCTATAAACTACAGATAAGGCAAAACATGATCTTGTTAATAAACTGAGTTGCTGCCATGTGATTGGCTGATCAGCTATTTGTGTTAACAAGCAGTTAAACAAGTGTACCCAACCAAGTGGTTCATAAGTGTAGAATTGGCCTCAGAAGAAGCTAAAGGAAGGAAGGGCTGCAAACAACAACACAAGTGCATTATGGATGAAGGTGTCCTATCAGGCTGATGCAAAACAGGCAATTGCCAGCTCATTTTGCATCATTTTCATGGACAATACTGAAAAATAACAGGTCAATATTTTACCCTGATAATATATTTGTTGTTTTTTGAGATATGCTGTTTGTTCTGAGCCAGAGTGAGTGCTGATGCTATCCTCATGCACCTTCCTCTGTGCTATTCATGTAGATCCAAACTGCCCTCTTAGTTTGCAGAGATTCTCCTCTGTGCCTACTCTAAATATTTTTAATCTTTCCCTTGTCCCAAAAGATCTCCAAAACATATTGGATACTGCAGCAAAGAAAAGGTCATCTTGACTTAGTGGGAGCCAAAACAAAGAGTAAAAGTGTTTCAAAACACTTCTGTTTTATATTTAAAAAAAATAGTAAAGTGAAGATAATTAAATTTTAATATGAAAACTAAAGCCATTATTTGTAAGATAAATGTTCTATGCCCCTAGTTGCCATGCTAAACACGTAGAAAGCCTTGTGAAGAAAGCTGAGAACAAAAAAGGCGCTCTTGTACATTTTTTTTATAGAACTCTGAAGACAGGGAGTCATAATTAGGGCTAATTAGTACTCATTTGCATGTCTGTGATAAGGCCCAGCATGGCCACAGTGTGAGTTTAGTGTGAGTTTGGGCCTTCATCTGAGAACACACTTTTTCATTTGTGCCTTGGCAGTTGGCCTGCTCTGCATCTGAGATACTGTATCAGTGGATCAGCCTTTTTGATCAGACTTATGTGTGTGTGTGTGTGTGTGCGTTATGTGGTCTTATGGGAAGTATAGTGTTAAAGCTTACAGCCTCTTTTGCTATCCCCTCCACACCCACCCACACACACACACATACACACACATGAAGTGTGTGTGTGTACACACACTTCATATGTATTAAAAGCATATTAAGAGGTCAGTACACTTTGTAATACACAATCCATCACATCTACACAATCATCCTGAGTGAATCTTGAATGTCTTTTTGAGTCTTGAATGCTTTTAATGCTTTTAATGACAAACTAGTTACCTCATGAATTGATGCCTGCAACTTGCACTGAAACTTAAAAAAAAAAAAAAAAAAAACTCAGTTCTTGTTTTAAATGTATTTTAAAAAAGAAGATTAACCAGATGTTTGCCCTTAAAAAAGGATGTGGACTTGCTTTAACATGAGTGTAGCCTAGAACTTGACAGCTGTGCCGTCTCTAGTTACAGCTGCAGAGCACTAAATGACTTTTGCCATTTTGGGAGGGGTTTAGTTAACAGTCAATTATGTCCAATGTGAATGCAATTTAGGTTTCAGTCTGCAGGGCCATGTCACTTTACAGAATGTCACCTTAAAGCTCACAGTATAACATTCCACACACTTTAACAGCTAGCTAAAATGAACACCCATTTGGTTTTGAAAATAAACAATGCCAAGCCCTCACACTCAGCTGTACCGTTAGTGTGACACCACAATTGGAGGGAAGCTACACCCAGTCAAATTATGACAGGAAATGTCAAATATAATATAGCAAGAGGGGTTGCCTTTTCTAGTTTTATTTTTAGACTCTGCAAATGTAACTGATTGGTTACAGCATCCATGTTTCAACTTATCATGACAAACTCAGATGTTAGGTTAAGAGGACTGTCCAATAAAAGTTCTCTACCAGTGAAGCCAAAGGATCCACCATCACCTTGTTATATGAAATTGAGACCTTTTATCTATCCTTTTTTTTCCACATCATGAAGTTTGGACCTTATATGGAACAAAACAAAGGACAAAAACATGTTGAACAAGCACACAATGGCACATGTCTGCCATTGCCATTGCTTGGGGTTTCTGTTACTTATGGACTTTTTGACAAGTGTTTACATCAGCCTAGTATTAAGCCTGTTTCAATGCACTGCAAAACATTAACATGTTTTCAGTAGTAATTATAGATGTAAATCTGTATGTCAGCTAAGGCCCTCCATTCATAAAAGACAGCTTGCCTGAATCGTTTACCAGTCTCACACTTGCAACCCTCTAAAAAATGTTCCACAACTATAAGTGTAAGGAAAGCTTGGCATACCAATATATTGTTATGATTTGTGGTCAGGCACTGTTTTATAGTGCAATATTGACATTTTGTGACTTAAAACTTTCTAGAGATTTATGACATATGTTTTTGTATTTTTGTTTAGCCTCTGGCATTCAGCCATTTAACTCTTTGTTTTCTGGGAAAACAATGTTCAGTTTATCCATGTTTCAGGGACCGTGCTCTTAAAGTTAACATGGATTGGCAACTGTGTTTTTGAAATAAAATACAATCATTGGTTCTTTAACAACAGAGATGCTCAAAGCACACACTATTAAGAGAGGAAATTGGAATCGGTATATCACTGTGATTGTAGTTTTGTGATAGATATTTTGTATCAACATCACTGTATAGCGAAATGTATGAGATTGCCATATAGTTTATACACACCCCCATCAATCACCCACTTTTGGTTCCCCAAAATCATCCCCATAATCACTTAATTGAAAATAATTGATGCCTGTTGTCATATTTTTCCCTAACTTAAGTTCATATATTCAGTTTTGGCGAGCTTTCACAATGAACCTGTATGGACAATTACGGTCTTTACAAAAATTTAAATTATCATATTGAGCTGAAAATATTCATAGGGCCGTACTGTGTGACAATTTGGTTTATATTTGGAGACAGCTCAACCTTCCAGCCATGGTGACAAGAAAACTAAAGCAGCACAAAGAGGAATTTCTTCTTCTCTGACTCAAACTTTAGAGGGAGGCCGAAACACTCCCACACACCGACCGAAACAGCATGTACCCCATGTAGCAGTGTGTTTATAGCTCTGACATGAATCTCCTGCTAGAATATGTTGACATGGATTGGCATGATCCAGAGCTGCAGCCATTATATCTCTGTGTCTCTTGCTAAAAAAGCTTCGGTTTAAACTCATGTCTTGTTTGGTTAAATCCAATATGATCCAAAGAAGCTTTTCTTATGTATTTCCTACAATTATGGCTGCAGACAGTCTCTTCACCTCTATGTGTACCTTATAGGAGTATATTTGACCAAGGAAAGTTTAAAAAAAAAAAAAAAATGAAGCGGTAATGTTATCGAACTTGATTTTTTTTTTTCATACTTTTTTTATTAAAATTGAGATAATATCATTATTATCATTATTATCAGTACTGTTATTTGCAACATTTATTGTGAAGTGAAAATATGATTTTGATGTCAGCCATAGTTTGTATTAAAAAGAAATAAATCACTTGCATGATGCAACTACGTCTAGGTTCTGGGACTTCTGGCCCTTTTGTCTAAATGTCAGTATTTTTGTAAATCAAATTATGGAGTGAATCCATGTATTTAATAAACCATCACAAGGTGTCATTCAGTTGTCCTCTCTGTAGGAGACTTGTTGCATTGCTTCTCAAGAGGTTTTTGTTTTTCTCTGTCAAGCAAACTCTCAATCAACTGTAGTTACAAAATATCAAACATACATAGTATTTGTATCGGCCTGTTAGTAATAGATGATCTGTATAGCCATTAGCCTGATTGGAGCATCCCTACTTATCAGCAAACCTATGATTTAAAATTCTTCATTAAATAGGCCTGGATGATATATTTTCTATTATTTTTGGAACTACAAAGTGCCTTGCTCTTTTCCTCAAAAAATCCTTTATTACATCTGCCACTCTCCCCTTGCTCTTTAAGTCTGCTTCCTTGTTTTATTCTCTGTCCGTCTTTGTCCTTGATTTCTTTCTCCTTTTCCCCAATCCTTCCTCTTAGCCGTCCCCCAGTCCCTCCTTTTCTCCTCCATCTCCCTGACTCACAGTGATCAGGGGAGGTCAAGAGCGTTACAATGAAGTGAAGAGCAGATAATCCTACATATTAAAGTCTGTAAGGCTGCTAATGCCAGATCAAATAGTGAGGTATTCACAGCCAGAGAGGCATGGCCGACTGCTGCTGATCACTATCACAGGCGGCCTGAAAAGATGGCTGTGCTGCTTGCTGAGCCTTTGTCAGTCACAAAGAAACACAGTGCTCCCGTACACAGTGCTGTGGATGGATTAGAATGTGTTGGATAACTGGTGGTGTTAGTAAGTTATGTTAATGCTTTCACACATAATTCAGGCTGACTTGTTTTGTGTTTTTTATTTGTTCAAGACCATCACCACTTTCTCTATGGAAGAAATTTTAAATTATCAAGTCCCTACTCAATGTTTTCATAGAAAGGAGTTTCAAAGCCTATATTCAATATTTCTCTGTATTTCTTTTTTATGATCATTAATGTTTCAAGGGTTCTCTTTTCCATTGCATCATTTAAGACAAGATGAATGTTGTTTCAGTAAATACTGTAGCTGTGTCATGTGTCTATATTTAATTTTTTTGTTCACAGTGGTGCTACAGATTGTAATTTTGCCACAGCACGGAGGCCATACAGCATGGGGGTTGCAGGATTGACCTCTTGGAACCTTTCTATGCAAAGTTTATTCATACATACAAAAAATAACATAAAACAAAGACAGAAAAAGGTTATCATGCCATGTTGCATTATAATTTTATCTTAATTCACTGTTATGGAAAGCAAAAACTGTAACTGAAATTATATGGACTGTCCAGCTGTAGTGCCAATGCTTGTTTGTCTCAACATGTTGACCCTCTGACTGAAGACTGACCTAGGGTGTAGCCTGTGCCAAGATCTCAAAAAGAGTAAAGCAGTATAATGGATTGATGGATGTTTGCAAGTCAGGTTTATCAGACTACTGTCTTGAATGCACTTGTGTGATACCCTTACATGCAGAGTACCCAGAAAGTAGAAGGCTAAGCTTTGTTAACGTTTATTTTATCTGTTTTACTATGTGTTGTGAAGGTCTCCAATAAAGCAAACAGAGCCACATTTATCTTGTTTAGAAGATGTGTATGTCTACAAATGCAAAAAAAATCACAGAAAAGGACAAACAAGACATAAAATCACTAAGGTTACACGTCTTGCTTTATCTTTCAAAGGTAAAGCCCTGTTTCCCATTACACAGAGTTAAATTGTGGTTTGTCATTTCTGTGGACACACACCTCTACCTCATGCAGAATGTTTCTATGCTAATTTTTTTCTTGGTCAAAAAGTTGAACAGAAAGCGAAATAACCCAGAAAGACACAAACAGAGCACTCATGATTAGATGGATTCACTTAGAAACCTCCCTAAATGTTTTTTTTGGCTGCTTGTTCCCCTTCGTCAAGGAGGTTATGTTTTTGCCAGGGTCTGTCTGTTTGTTTGTTTGTCTGTGAATCTGATTGTCTGTCAGCAAGATTACGCAAAAACTACTGCATGGATTTACATGAAAATTTTTACCAGAGGTGTGGTTTTGTCCAAGGAAGAAGCCATTACATTTTGGTGCTGATCCGATCCATATTGACGTCACAAAAAAACATTGAAGTTTATAATGGCAAATCCCATTCATTTAGGGCTTTATGGGAATTGTAGTTTATTTGCAAACTGACGTCTAGTTTTTCAAGCCTATGTCACTATATTTCCCAGCCTCCCTTGTGATGCCACAGGAGGACTTCTCCACTGTGCCCCATCTGCTGTCTCTACTCTGTCTCCAGCATTGTCTCACCCACAGCACCATCCGATTGGTTACACGCTCTGGTTACACGCAGAGCGGGGCACTCCAAACAACCAATCAGCACTGAAAGCTGTGCATGCAGTTCTGCTCACAGACACAGCGGAGAGGAGGAAGAAACTGCCGATGCAGAAAGCTCGGCGCTGTTCCTGGAGCCTTGGTTTCTAAGATAAATTAAGGCACCAGACTCTCCCAAAATTGTAATAAACATCCCAGTCCTCTACATCTCACAACTACTACTAACATTACTGTGAACCCATTAACGTTATAGAAACAAAACTGGAACTGAGCTGCTTGGCGGAAGTCTGTGCTCTCAGAGTGCTTTTCTAGTAATTGAATTTGCAAAATGCACCAAATGTGGCCCAACAGCTATAACATGTTTTTAATGAAGGCACAACATCTCAGTAAATGGTACAAAGCTCAGGGGACTTACCCTTCAATGGTTTCTATATCCCGGGGGATGCACACATTTGACAGACTGTAAGGCAAAGGGCATTAAGTGGGCACACTTGTGATTAGGAAAAACTTAAGGAGGGTTTGGGTCAAGATCCAGGGTCATGTGAATTTATCAAAGTCAAACAGGTATTTATCATTTAGATCCAAATCTAAAATGGCATGTAAACATGCTTTTTTTTGGCCACATACTCTATAAATTATTAAATTATAGACATTTGCTTTTACTCCTAAATGTGTTTTATTGGTATACTTACCAGTGTACACTGTACAAAAATGTAATTTTATAGGTTATGTTCAGTAATTTTTAACAGATTATTCCTGTTTTCCAATAAAACAATGAAATGCTAGTAGATTTACAGTAATTTTCAGTAATTTTAGGTTTCATGCTTTAAATTACAGTAAGTTGACCATAATGTTAGTTTACATTAATATTATGTTTTTTTATGACAACTTATTGTTTTTGTAGATCTTTAACTGAAATTTTTCGTACAATTTTCTGTATTTTTTTACAGGTTTATTACCGTTTTCCATAGGACAATGTAATACCTGTAAATTAACGGATACTAGCATTAATTAAAAGATTAACTTTTAGAATTACAAGAAATTAACCATAACATATTGCATCAGTATTATTATGTTTTTTTAAAGGTAATTTAACATGTTCCTTTCATAATAAAAAAATATTTTAACATAAAATGTGATGTCATTTTACATATCTTTCCTATTAATGAAGAAATGTACATTAAATTTCAGAAATCTTTAGTTTGTTTCCATAACATTGTAGGTCATTAAGTATGCATTGTAAAGGTGATTTCATGGTTTTTTTTTTTAGAAGAAATTAGTATTTTACAGACAAAAAGAAATTTATTGAACATTACTGTATGAAGACAGTTTAAAAGTCAGTTGCCTACTATTGGTTATAAATCTGTATATCTATATATATTATATATATTATTATATATATTCATTATTTGCTTCGTTCAATTCATGCAATCAGACTAGATTCAAATTTTAAAGTTTGCGCCTATTTCCAAATAAACCAATAGTTGGCCAGTTGTCGACAAGTTTGAAGAATGACAAAAAGGTTGGGATTAGTGTCCGTCCAATCAGGTTCAGCGCGGGTCATGGGTCATGTGAAAGACTCCCTTCTTGGACGTATGAGCTTCAAGGGTATGAGACTACGGCTGGTCTGGCCCTACCTTGGCTAAAGCCGCAGCGGACATGTCAACCAAACGCCGTTTTAGGTAAGTGTCCCAGATAACGCATGTGTTGTGAATGATAATTTCAATATGTCATACATCGGGTGGACAGCTTTGAAGCTAACGTTAGCATCCCTCTGATAAATTGCTACTGTCACATTGGCTATTGTTCGGAGGTAGCTAACGTTTTGTGACCAGGCGGCTAACTGTCAATTGTTAACGCTCGCTTTTGGTCAAAACGTTTTCTAACATGGCCAGAGGTAATTCATAATAGTGCTGTCTCTGCTCTCGGTGATACATGCTCTTAAAAGTTATTATTCGTGATTTGAATGCGGTCAAACTGCTTTATGTTGCTCCGTGTCATATGCCACTCGTCCTGAGAGAGCCCCGCAGAGACCTAAAATCATTAATTTATGTTTTTAAATAAGTTTTGTTCTAGCATTGGCATGCCAAGGTAGCCTGCTCACTGCTGTCTCCCCTCGCTAATTTCGAGCTCAAGCCACACACAGTTCATTGTGTCTGTGGGAATAACCAATAGCTGTTAGGAATAAAAATACCCTGAGTGTCTGTGACTGGGCTTGAACAGATCTTCAACTCAATTCTCCATCCTGAGTGGATGATCAAAGAGCTGTGAGCAAGTTGTTGCTGCTAAATGATATAAATGTCTGCTGAATGTGAATTAATTCATTTGTACTTAAATGTTTCACTGAGGTAGTGAAATGTGGGTTTTCAGGTTACCATATTGAGTTTGGTTGCCTAATTGTTTAATCTTAATTAAACTGATGTCATTTTTTCACCTTACTGTTGAACTTTAAATACTGAACCATTGAACTCAGACACTTACCATTTTTTTGTAATTAATTTTCCTGTGCAAAATTTATTTTTTTATTGTAACATTTCATAAGTTAAAAAGCCTTTTCTAGCTCAACTTCAGCTCACAATGTCTGTGTGTTTCCTTCTGTTGCCACAGTTGCCAAAGTTGCCAAGTAAAGATCCAGAGATCCAGTCCTGACTCCTGTGTCTCCTTTCCAACTCTGGACATAAAAAAAAAACATAAAATGGCATGACATAAAATGGAGACATGTAACATATTTAATATATGATAGAGGATGACTCCTAGTGATAATGACTGTTCGACCCAATGAGACACAAGACTGTGGTTCACTGGAGTGGAATTGCTGCCCTATTTCCATGGAGGTATTAAGTACAAATAACGTTTTTCCTACTGGTAAAACTGCATAGATTGGAGCTTGCTGTTAAAGCCTGTGTTGATGAACATACTTCCTAACTGTCTCAGTGAAGATGCACTGACTGTCATTACCACCAGAGATGCAGCTCGACTACGATGACTAGAAAGATAAATTAAGTTTTGGAAGTAAATAATTTTTGGTACATGTTAATTTGTTAGTTTTTATTAGCTTTGAACACAGCCAGACTAACTGTTTTCTCCTGTTTCCCCATATGTGTGTGAGAGCCACTTGTATTGATGTCACACCTGTAAAAAGGAGAGTTTGACCTTGAGAAGGTAAGACCATTTTGAGTCCTCTGTAAAACTTAGAATATAACTGCATGAATGTATTTTTAAAAGAGAAGCGTTATTCAGATTCAGAATATTTATTGCACCCTTGGGTGAATTCAGTTTACAGTGAGTGAGTTCCCTCGTATTGTAGACACACAGAACAACACAAGACAAGACAAAGTGACAACAGGATGATTTTGATATTTTCAATTGAGCAAATCTTACTTTTAAGAACATAATGTTAATAGAAGTGGAGAAATGTGCTGAGTGTAATCTCTAAAGGGAATATTTATCACTCTTTATTTCTGCTCTTCTGTGTCTCTCTTAGTTTGGAAGAAAGGTGGCACATTGTTGGCTTTGCTAGGAATGCTCAGTGTGGATCACAAGGCAGACATGTACTGCTGTAATTGTGCAGACCTGAGGTGAGTGATGATTAATGTGAAATATACTTTAAAATAAAAAAAAAATCCTTAAGAATCCTCTAATGGAAACAATGACCTGGTTCTCTCTTCATTAGCACTGACAGTACCTGCTGTAGAAGAGTCATCTGGCTAAGAAAACAAACTCCTCAACACTTCACCTTGCGCAGCCAAAGTGAGTACACACACACACACACACACACACACACACACATACAAAATAGAAGACAAATCATATTCCCTCTCAAGTTACATCAGGTAGGGGCAATGACACACTACGATAGTGTTTGGTTGTGCTGTAAATTATGTGTGGTATTTGTGTAATATTCCTCCATGTTCCCTTGATGTGTCTTCATGGCCCTGGTAAGTTTGTAAAACAGATACAATGGGACCCCTTCAGTTTTTTTCACATTGTAATGTTGCAGCCTTTTGCTAAAATCATTTAAATTAATTGCTAATCTCGTCAATCTTCACTCCATACCCCAGGGTTTCTGCGACATGTAAATGATCGTGGCGCACCGCCATGCCACGCCAAGCCAAGCCAAAATATAAGCTATCCCTTCAGAATTATGATCTATTATTATTTTTTACAGATGTTTCAAATATAATTATATTGTATGAAACACAAAGTCTATATTTGCGCATGTTAATGGACCAAAAACAAGAAGGTAAAATTGTGCTCAACTCATGAAATGTGGCACTGCTCTGCAAATAACTTAATTTTGAAAAACTATCACTGAAGTCTCGACTGAGTTCTTCAACAGAACTCATAAACAGGGTTGTGTCCAGGCACAGATCGAGGTAAGGGCTACAAACAAAGTTAAATATATGTTGCTGATTACAGCTCGGAGTGGCAATGAGGTCTTAAAATATTTTGAGGTGGTCTTTTAAAAAGTCTTAAGGTTTTGAACTTCAGGATTCCTGCATATACTCTGGTAATGTCTGATAAGAAAAAAACAACTCAAAGTGGAAATGATAATTTCAGTTTCTCATGAATGTTTGTTTGTAAAATGCCAAAAGGTTTACATGGATTGTTTAACCATGCCTCTTTTCTCCATAGATGGACAATCTGAGTTATTTAAGGAGGCCCAATCAGCAAATGAACAGACAGTTTGTAATGATCTGACAACAGTTTCTTACACACAGTGTGTATTGCCCACATTGAATGTATTCTAACATAATTTCTATATTTGTTTCATTTGCAAGAAATAGTGACAAAGTTTAATGGCCGTGATTTTAGTCCAAATGTTGGTAATTGTCTTCATAAGCTGGTCCTGTGCTTAAATTACCTCAAATTACTCTCATTGCACATAACCGGCAATTAGTAGATTCTCATGTTACAATACCCATGTCAGATTTTAATTTCCCCACAGGGATATGTTGCTTTTTCACTCTGTTGAAAAAATAATACATAGATACACAATGTTTACTTCCCTTATAACAAATGTAGACATCCACGTTTGTCTTCTTTATGTTCAGTTGATTATGGTCTTCCACACAGCTTTACCCACCAGACATTTAGCTCTGTTTAGATTTGGTTTAGGAAATGGGATGTCAAGTGAAGTCAAAACATCTCAATCACCCCCGTCGTCTCGCTGTAGTATGAGACATAAAGCCCACCCTCTCCACGTTGTCTGGTTAAACATGGGCCAAACTAAGAAAAATTCATAGTACACGAAACTTATTTATTTATTTTAAAGGTGGTTTCTGTAATTATAGGTAGTTCTTATGGTGTTACTCATAGATGAAAAGAGTTTGCAGTGGGATACTTTTAACAATTAAAGTCCGTGTAAAGCAAAAATTCAGCCATTTTCTTCCAAACACATTAAATAGGTCATAAATGTATTTCCTTAAAACGTGAAAGCTCTTCAACCATCAGAATTTAATTGTGGAGCTAGGCTTCACAAACTGTTTTTCAAAATTTCTGTGTTCAGGATTTCATGGGCGGGTCAGAAATCCTGGCCGTGTTACGTAACGGAGCCACCAGTAGTATAACCCCGCCCCTGCTGCTTCAGCGGAATAAATACATTCAGCACATTATATTTGGTGGTTTTCCCACTACCAGTCTCAGATAGCATCTGTTATGATAGTTTGCAGCTAGCTAACCAGTCAACCAGTCAGCAAACCAGTCATGTCTCCTCCACGTCGCTCGTGCATCTTTCCTGGATGCCACAGCATGCAGGGTTAACATCTCCGTTAGCTTATTTAAGTTTCTTACTGACGACGAAGTAAGGAAACGGTGGATCAATTTTGTCAAGAGGAGCTACTGTGGAGAGTTCAAAATCACCAACAACACCTGTCTCTGCAGTGCCCACTTTACCCCCGATAGTTACAAAAACTATCACAAGGTAAAGTCTGTTTTTCTGAAGAGTCTGTTAATGGTGGTCAGTGGGGCTGAACCGACCCTCTCCGTCCCCGGCTTGCATCCTCCTGCCCCGCCGACAGCAGGTGCCACTATCACGGCCACCAGCATTATGTACCCACCACCGACCCTCTTCATCCTGCCGACAGTGCGCCGCCATCCCGGCCACCAGCATTATGTACCCACCGCCGACTTCTTCATCCCGCCGACAGTGTGCTTATATTATAAATATTGTGAATTCTGGCAATTAAATGCTTTTTGCTGTGATTTCACATTGTGCATCCTGCCATGCTCATGTTATGTTAAATGTTATTGCATGTAATCATAACATGATTTGGCTTCATTCCCTGAGCGGAGTCCATATGAGAGTGCAATGATTAACCACAGGTATTTTTTATGTGCCACCAATATAGCTATGACAAGGAAATACATGTAGACCGGGGTTTTAAGTTTGTGTGTAAAATGAGCGCCACAAGTGCGTTTTTTTTTTTCCCATGGACATTACTTGCTTATATACAGAGAGAAACGGGAGCAGCTGGCTCAGATGGAGGCAATATGTGAGTTATCATTTCCTGTGCGCATGCAAGCATACATGTTTAAGTTATTTTGAAACTAAGGCTACTCCACAACTGGTATTATCCCTCACAACTGATAAAAATTGGGCAGACGGAGTAATTGGGGAGCTTGTGGTAATAAAGGAAAGTAACTGAATGAAAAAAAAAGATAAGAGTAATCATTGCTGTGAAATATCAGCCTTTCAAAATTATATAAGGTATTTTGGATTACTGTCAGTGTTGCAAATGTATTTTTTGGGGCATTTTGTGCCTTTATTGATAGGAGAGAATGATAGTGGATAGGCTTGTAAAAGGGATGAGAGAGTAGGGGAAGACACTCTGCAAACTGGCCACAGGCTGGATTCAAACCCGGGCCGGCAGAAGTATGTATATGGGACATGCCTGGTTGCTAACCACTCTGCCAAACCAGCACCCCATGCTTTTGTATATTTAAATCAATATTAATGAATCGTATTCTAGAGGATCACATACAGCGCCTCTCTGTTCTGTGAGTAACACAAGTCTACAAAAAGTCTACTAGTGATGTCAGCTCACTAACAATGCCCTTTCCAACTGATATAAAGAGGGTTTTACATTACAGTGCTAGCTACCATTGTTACTGTAGGTTACGTCCTTGTACAGTAAACGGAGGCGGCTCCCCTCCCCTCTCGCATGTGGTTGTGGTTCCAGCACCTCTGACTGACACGCCCCCAGCATTTCACAGCAAAGAGAAGTGGTTGTTTTTGCATGATTTTGAGACTTAATTTTATATACTTAAAAAAAATTTTAATCTTTCAAATTTGGCTCAGTGGTCAATGACACATGTTTCTGTGGTATGATAAACTTAAAACACAAATTTATTTTTGCTTTACACGGACTTTAATGTATATGGGGGTCTAGTCAATGTATCTTAGTTGTAAAGCACAGGAGCAACTGCTGAAGAAGCTGCTCAATATTTTGGACATTATGTACAGTACAACACAACATTTATCAATATCACTTTAAAGGGTACAATTGGTGTAGTGTTAACTTAATGTCAAAATGACCTGTGAAAAGAGCAAAATCTGCAATTCTTTTCTGTTAATAACTATGGACCATCTATCCAACACCAGAAACATTTATGTTTATGTACCATATCATGTATATCATATCATTTACTCAATGGTGTTCAAAAATGAAACAATTCTCATATTTGCAATTTTTCTTTGATCTCCATAGTTTTATTTATTTATTTATATTTATTTTTTTCAAACAATGCTTTTCAAGATAACAGACTGATTACAGTATGACTATCCTGGTCATGTCATGTTTTGAAAAAGATTCTTAGATTGTTTTTTATGTTGATGTTGATGCAGAATAGGAGAGGGCTTTCCAGTGTTACTGGACAGTCAGAGCAGGGCGCTATCTGGTTTCCACTATTAGGGATCGTGACTAAAAACATGTTGTTTGGGCCAAGGGTTAGAAATATTGAAATATTCCTATTTCTTAGTTGTTTCAAAGTGTAATAAAGTACTATCCTGGTTTTTTGGTCAAATTATCATTTTTAACAATATTTGTTCAGTTTACTAAAATGACTGTTTAATATCTTTGTCAGGGTACGACCCTAGTGTTTTCAATGTTGGACCCAAAAGCTCAAAGGAAGAAGCAGGAGGAAAGTTTGAACAGGTTTTATTGTAGCCAGGCTCCTGAGCACAAACACAGGCAAGTGAAATAGTGAAAAAGGGCAGCGGTGGTGAGGGCTCGTGGAGACCGAGGGTAAGTGTGCAATTCTCCCGCGAAGAAGTCATCTCAGGAGCCGTCTTAAGTAGGGGAGTTGATGAGGTGAACAGGAAACAGGTGCTGCAGCTGCTGAGCGGTGGACTCCGCCCAGGCAGGGAAAGGTGAGAGAGAGTCTGAGAGGGAGGGGGAGAGCAGACTGCTGAGGATTCACTGAATCCTCACAATCTTGAATTTACAGATATTTAAATATACCTGTTTTGTATGTATTTTGATGTACAGTGCTCCATCATCGAGTTCTTTAAAGTAACTAATACTGTAAATGTGCAGACTTTCCTTTTTGATTAAAGGTATATATTTTCTTTATACATTGTGTCATTGTATTTTTACTTGGGAAAACCACAATTACACAGCAAATCAGTATAGGCAAAACTGTTTCCCGAAATTAATACCATTCATTTACAAGGACTGGCCTTAAATAAAGCTACTTTTGATATATATTTAATGTACTCTGCTTTTTTCCATTGTGTAATGAACATTTTAAAATCTCATAATTCTTTAAAATTGCAGATTAATACTGTAAATGGGCAGAGATTTCATTGGCTTAATGCATTTATAGCATTTTATACATTATTTCTTAGTCATTGTACATGTAAAAAGTATTTTCAAATGAAATTACTGTAAACAGATTTAACTGTTTTCCTAAAATAATTTATACAGTGAATTTCCATGGGAAAAAACTACTAAATATTCTTAATTTACAGAGATTGGCCTTAAATGTAGCTATTTCTGATGTATTTATAATGTACTTGGCCTGTTTTTCCAGTGTCCAGTGGTTGTTTTTTAACCTACTAATTCTCTAAAAATTGCATATTAATACTGTAAAGGACCTCTTTCACAATACATGTAATTTTGCCCACAGCCCAATTTTTTGTTTATTGTGTGGTATTTGTAGTACACCCAGAGACTCCCAAGAATATACCTTTAGAAAATCCAAAAGTCATCCAGGGCCTGTACTATGACCTATTTTATGATCATTGCCATAGGTGTGAGCCAGGGTGCACACTTTACCCCAAAACTTACTCAAACACAAATAATAAATCATCAAATTGGGTCAAATCACCTTCACTGAAGTCTGGTGCATCTTTTGAAATCAAATGTAAAGCTAAATATTACAATAGAAAGAAGTTATTGAATTTTAACTGGAAAAAAAATAGTTTTTTTTATGATTTTTTCAACAAATTCAATTCTTTGGAGATGTGTCTGACCAATTTACAGTTGCTGTACACCTAAAATACTTACAAATTATTTGGCCACATATATATTCTCAAAGTGGGAAAAAAATCATCAAATTCTGAGACTGGTAAAGTTGTCCAATTAACAGGTTGGGTTACTGTGGTAGAATCAGGATACTGTTCCATGTCTTGTATTATATCAAGGGTAATGTTTTATTTCATGCAATTTGCAGCAAATGAATGTTAACTTCAATTTAGTATTGTGCATTCAATTGAATTATATTTTTTTTCAAAATGTTTTTCATTTAAAACAGAAAAGGTATGCAGGGCCTGTAATTCCTCTTTTTTAAAATATCATCCAACGCAATGCTAATCAACACTGCAATACATGCTATATATTTCAAATGAATAAATGGGATAGTGGTGCATCTCCTTGTATGATAGAGTGGTACGTTCAAGCTGAGGCAATATGCTATTGTTGACCTTCACGCTTGTGGTCAAGACGAGTTTAGTCAGTTCTGCCATTCTGTAAAGAATTGTTGTCCAAGCAACATATGTCCCTAGCTAGCTAGTATCAATTTGTCATTTGAGTATAAACAACATATATTCTGCTGCAAGTGTTATATTCAGCAGATTTCTTTTTAAGTATAGCTGTTCATATACAGTGTCTTCTGTTACCACAATTTAGTGTGCACACATGTACATTTTATGAAAAAATTGTGCATCTAGTACAATACTAAGTGGTATCCATACCTATAACTATACCTTTTTGTTGTTCGCGTATTTTCCCGGTTTGTTTCCCTGAGAATACCAATATATATTTAAATCCTCCAGATAATTTATTTTCATATTGTTTGAAGTTAAAATGGATGGGGTTTGTATTATACCCGATTGCAAAACCAGGTTCAAAGATAAAGGGAAGAACTTAAAATCTGGAAGGAGTCTAGATTCTCCCAGTAACAACTGGTTAAAGCAGGTGCTTAGTAAAGAAGGATTGAATGTTGAGAGTGGAAGTAAGCTGTGTCTAAAATGCTACATGAGATATCTTAGAAAAAGGCCACGCCCTGACTCAAAAGAAGACACTCACAGTGACAATGAATCCACAGGCATCTGTGATTCATTTGAGATTGAGGATAGCCCCACTAATCCTGGAACTAACCGATCTGTTATACGTCTTATCCAAATCAAAGATT
This sequence comes from Cetoscarus ocellatus, assembly GCA_037902135.1. Lineage (NCBI taxonomy): Eukaryota > Metazoa > Chordata > Actinopteri > Labriformes > Labridae > Cetoscarus > Cetoscarus ocellatus. The sequence continues at coordinate 102,044 of JBAMNC010000765.1, forward strand.
TGAAGTATGCTTCCTCTTCACATCGTAAGTGTTCTTTGTGTTTAGAGTACAATGACAACTGTATAAACATTCCTAAGTCTGTTCGTCACTCTCTTATCATTGAATGTTCACTTTGGTGCCCGCCTGATGCTCGTGTTTGTTCTGAACACCTCATCGGGAGTTTTCTACACCCTGACACAAAGATAAATATGCACAGTCGTATTCCTCTGGAAAGTAAACTGAATGAATCTATTTCTCCAGTTGTTATTAATGATTTGCTTGAAATTGTACATGAAGTATCCAAACATGAGACATCACCCAAACTGAAGTTTGAAACCTTGTCAGATTCTGACTGCCATGCATGGACTGGCTGGACATTGGTGCAATTTAAGAACATGTATGACATGTGTGAATCTGATCTTGTTTCAGGTTCAAGTGATTGTTCTAGAGCAATAGATTTGCTTATTTACTTTTGGGCAAAACTGAAAACAAACCTTTCATGGAATCAAATGACCATGCTTACTAATCTTTCCCAAGCTACACTGTCAAGATATTTTCATACAATTGCAGATATTTTGAACACAATAGTTGTTCCCAAATACCTTGGCACAAATCATATTTCACGCCACGATGCCATAACTCACAACACTGTCTTTACTAAAGCTTTTTATGGTGACCAGGTCACTCTTATCTTAGATGGTACATATATCTACCTCAACAAATGCAGTGATCATCAGTTTCAAAGGGCATCTTACGGAGGACAGAAAAAATGAAATTACCTAAAATTCATGTCAGTTGTACTGCCTGATGGATATGTTTTAGACACTATTGGCCCCTACCATGGTAACGTAAATGATGCAACAATAACTCGGCTCATCATGGAAAAAATTGAAATATTGAAATCTTGGTTAGAAGCAAATGACAATATGATTGCAGATTGCGGTTTCAGGGATGCCTTAGATCTTCTTGCTAAGTTGGGGTATGATGCTAGAATGCCGTCATTTTTACCAACTGGTAAATCCCAATTGGATTCCTCAACAGCCAATAGTGATCATTGCTGTACCAAAACAAGATGGATAGTAGAGTCCTACCACGGGCGTTTAAAGAAGTGGATGTTGTTTAAGGAACAACTTACCTCAAATTATTTCATTGAGGTCATTGGCAAATTAGTGCGCATAGTAACTGCATGTCTCAATGCCTTCAGAGGACCAATATATGTTTCAGATCCAGATCGAGAGGAACGAGATACTAAGATGGCTCAGCGTATGCTTTCACTTTTAAAAAAAGACAATGTTTTGGCAAAACGAGTTGCAGAAGACCCAAATATGTCACGTAGAGCTCGTAGTGAATGGCAGAAGCTTGAAGCATCTGATATCTCGTTCCCTCATGTGGATCTGGAATACCTTGAGACCATAACATGCGGCACATACCAAATCAAACAGTCCCCTGGCTACATTGCTAAGCATCAAAAAAATGATGGTGACTATGAGATTTGGGTTTACCAGCATGATGCTGATCTCATTAGGGGACAGATTCATTCTCGTCACAGATCTCAAATAAAATACAATGTTTGGATTCAATTTGACAAGAATGCATCAGATGATCCTGTGAAGGCATATTATTGTCTCTGTCCTGCTGGAAAGAGAACCTCTGGCATGTGTGCACATGTTGCATCTGTAATCTATTATTTGGGATATTATAAACATTTTCAAAATCAGAAACCCCTCCAACCATACACAAGCAAATTCAAAGACTCCATTCTATGAAATAACCAGCCAATCATACATCTTATGGATTTCTCAGATCCCCTTTCCCTCACTATAGTTCCAGTCTACAAATTAAAATTGTCCAAGCTGTTGCTATGCAAAAAGACACGAAGGCCATAAAACAGATTACATGTATATATAAGTACTAGAAACAGAAATTGACAGAAGTAATGTTTATGTATTGCTGTCATTGTAGATATATACAATCTGATTACAACAATCCAAAACTGCCTTGGTTTTTACTTGTATCAATGGCTCATTATTATCTCATCACAAAGGCATAATATACAGGCCCTTTGTGGCTGTTCAATATTAAAATGAATAACATTTCATGTGAAATGTTTGTTTTGAATCTAGCATTCAAATTCTAAAAGAAATCATACTTAAAGGATGAATTCTGAACAAATCTTTAAAGGTTCCCTGATATACAAGATATGGAACAGTATCCTGATTCTACCACAGTAACCCAACCTGTTAATTGAACAACTTTACCAGTCTCAGAATTTGATGATTTTTTTCCCACTTTGAGAATATATATGTGGCCAAATAATTTGTAAGTATTTTAGGTGTACAGCAACTGTAAATTGGTCAGACACATCTCCAAAGAATTGAATTTGTTGAAAAAATCATTAAAAAAACTATTTTTTTTCCAGTTAAAATTCAATAACTTCTTTCTATTGTAATATTTAGCTTTACATTTGATTTCAAAAGATGCACCAGACTTCAGTGAAGGTGATTTGACCCAATTTGATGATTTATTATTTGTGTTTGAGTAAGTTTTGGGGTAAAGTGTGCACCCTGGCTCACACCTATGGCAATGATCATAAAATAGGTCATAGTACAGGCCCTGGATGACTTTTGGATTTTCTAAAGGTATATTCTTGGGAGTCTCTGGGTGTACTACAAATACCACACAATAAACAAAAAATTGGGCTGTGGGCAAAATTACATGTATTGTGAAAGAGGTCCTTTGCAGACATTTATCTTTAGTTTTATGATCAGAGTTTTTTTTTTATACATTATAACTTTGTTATTGTACATGGAAAAAATTGTATTTTATCATGAAATTACTGTAGATAGATTTGACTGTTTCCTAAAATAAATAATTTATACCGTGAAATTACAGAGCTGAACTTGAAAGGAATCTGATTTCAATGTGTTTTGACTGAATATATATGTTATTTTATAGTTTATATTTGGGAGCCAAATATTCTGAAAGCCAAGGTTGGCCTGAAGAAATATGTCTTTATCTTGATTCTGCTTGAAAGGGTTGAAGTTTTACATGCACTTTTACAATCAAAAATCAGGTGAACTGAAAGTAGCCAAAAGAGTGGCCTGGACCTGCAAGGGTTAGAAGCTTTTAGTGCAAAACTTAAATGAAAAAAAGATTAAAACATGTTTTGAAGTTGGTGTTATAACTATCAAAAGAAAGGTGAAATTTTGAAATATTTTCCCAATCAGAGCAACACACTCAGACAGAAATAGTTTGATTGTTGGTTACTTAATATCATATTTTGAAATGCTTTCAAAATTGTTTTATTTTAGATTACATAAATTGGGAAAAAAAAAGAAAGATTTTTTTCTTTTTTTGTCAAAACTTTTGATACATGTCTGCCTTTTTAAGGATTTAAAAAAGTATAAATATTTTTAGAGCTTCATGACTCACATCTTAATTTGTTTATGAATGTGACTTTTGGTCTTATTCTGAGATAAACCCTGCAACCAGTGACAGGACTATGGCAGAAGGAAAAATTATCTACAATGCAGCACAGACACACCTGATACGTGATATGAAAACAGATGTACTTCATGGCAGAGCTCACACGTGATGCACCCTTTACACAGTTGATATGCATCCACTCTGAGACAGCCTATCACTGCCATTCACTTTGTCATGAACATATCTGAAAAGTCGTGAAATTCACAAACACAAAAGGCTTTTCAAAAAAATAATATTGACCAATAGATACAGGGTATAGGACTTTCACAGCAGCACACTATTTAGCACAATTATAGGGCTAATTATGGATGTACAGGGTCACTATAAAAAAATAAAAAAATAAATAAATAGATAAAACTCCAAAGCAGCTTTCATTAGGTGAGATTCATTTAAGTTCTCTGTATTAATCTGCACACCATTTTAATTTAAATTTGACCGAGAGAAAAAACAATGTATGTATTTCATTCATTCATTATTATTGTTCCATTTTTGCTTGCAATTAAAACAAAATTAAAGGAAACAGAAGTATAAAATTTGGACTAGTCCTGGTCTTGGTGATGGTGGTATCAATAAACTTTGTTTGGCTTGAATGGAAATAAAAATGATCGTTTACACTCAGTAAAGCTTATTAACATTTTTGTAAAAATATTTGTTAATATTCAAGGTAACATTTATTTTTACTGTTAAAATGAATCATGTGATCACAAATACAATTGAAAATGTAATATTTTTATGTTTTCCTCAGGTCTCAGGTGGAAATGCACTCACTTTTTAAGCTGTGAAACTGGGTATCACATGTACATTTCCCCACAGTAGGAGTGGGACTGCAGTCTTGTGTATTTGCAGACATCACAGTTAGCAGTGCATGAGGAGCCAGAGCTTGTGGGCCCCGTAATCACACAAAGTGGCCCCAAAGTCTAGGCATTAATCATTGTAAGCAGCTGTGACAGCAAAATCAAAGACTTAGCCCCTATAGCTCTGCTCTCTGCCTCGCTTGCCCCAATGGACCCCAGATGCTCCTGCTTACTAACTGTAGACTTCAGAAAGACACACACACATGGACACATGGAGCGAGAGAGAGACAGAGAGAGACAGAGAGAAAGAGAGGGAGAGAGAGGGAGAGAGAGGGGCGTCATGCTGTAGTTTCTCCTCGCCGGGAGCATCATTCATCTTTGTCGAGAGTACATGTACCGTTTGCTAAGCCATCATTAAATGATGATGTGTGCTGCTCTGCCTGACCACACACATGCAAACACACCCACACACAAACTTTGTACACACACTGTGTGTTCTTTATGCTTAGGTAGGCACACACACTTCCACGCTCACACACACCACCACCAATACAGAAAATCAACTGAGCCCTGTATTTTTGTAAAATGTGGTCTCAAAATGCACTCTTAGTAATTGTTCCTGTCAAATGTAATTGCATTAATATCATGTGTTAATTACAGCATCGACTGAATTAGACCTGAGTTACATGATCATCTGGGATCATAATCACGATACTGTAAGAGAAACAGGTGATAAAAGGTATTATCAAGTATTCATTAAAGATGAGTTAACTTTGTATTTACAGATTTGATAATTATACTAATACACTTCTTGAATTTGATCATTTCAAAGGTCTTTTTTTTTTTTTTTTAGCTTTTTCCGCCGTTATTTGAGATGTCAGAACAGAAGAGGGACTTGGAAAATGGTGATAGAGAGTGGGTTATGACATGCATTGAAAAGGTCCTAGGTCAGATTTGAACGCAGAGGCCTGGCATCATATAATGGCAGAATTAGGCTTATTTTTATCATTATTGCAATATTAACTTGAGACAACTTAAATTCTAAATGGCACAGCTTTTCAGGTATTTACAGTAGCTATTTTAGCTATAAGGCAAGTCACAGGCTTGCATGTGTTTGTTCGAAATCATCAAATGTCACAGTTTAGCCAATCAAATTCTCCACTCCCAACAGGCAGATACTGGTGCATAATTTCTATAGAAACTTCAACTATCAGTGGGTGGATGTGAGAGTGAATGATTGAGGATGGGTAGATGTGACCTGTAGTGTAAGAGAATATTCAGACAGATTACAAAAGCACTACAATAGCTCAAGTCCATTAACCATTTAACCACTTACAAAGCACGTCTTGAGATCTATTTTACTGAACAAAGCTGATCTTAGGGCGTGGAATATTAACACACTGTGAACTCAAAATGATCGACTCCCCAGTATCTTCATACATTTTTTAATTATCAACAAAATGTCTACAAGTTTCGTGCAAAGTTTCCCAGACTTATTTGTCAATAAATTATTTTTCAGAGACTTGAGACTTTTCAAAATCTCAGTATCCACAAATTCACAACAAATAATCTTGCTATTCAATGTTACAATGATTTTGAATGACTTCTACTGAAAGTTACACATTTGATGTAAGCAAATTCATGGGAATGGAACCAGTTAGATTTTATTGATGACTCTGGCACTGGTCTATTATAATCTTGTTTGTTTGTTTTTTTGTTTGTTTTTTAATTTAACTACTTGACATATATACTTTTTGAACAATATTACTGTTTTCTCAAATTTCATACAGGATTGAAGATTTGAAGACCTATACAAGTGCCAGTCAGTCAAATGCATCTTTATATGTCTCAAATAGTTCTCAGACATTGAAGTGCTGACTCACCTATTATACTGTAATAAAACTGTTTAAATACAGCATGTATTTTCAGGTTGTCTTTGTTAACCACCATGATATAAGTATTTCATAAAATGCCACATTCTACAAGCAAAAACAACATTTGACATCACACCACACAACATGGTACATATTTGAAATGACCAAAGGTGAAAAGAAATGTACTTATGTAAGATCATCCCAACTTTGCTAAAACTGTGCTCAAGTACAGGTAAGCATATCACCCTATGAATGTACTCAACATAAGCTTTTAACAACAAGAAAGTAGAGCTAATTTTACTCAGTTTTCAGATGCTATGTCAAATGTGCAATATTTCCCACATAAATCACTCAAGCAGAAGTAAAAACAGTGACAAAACTACCCAAAAAGGCACATCATACAAATCAGATGTATACTGCGATACAATGCAATTGACACTGAAGTCTAAAATCAAGGATACAATATTTCAGAGGCACTATAGACAGAACAGACACTGGCTGCTCAGGGGCCCATGCTGTCAAGTCCCATGACTCAAAGTAGACCCCATGGACTTGAAAACTGGTCCCTAGAGGGAACATGCTGTGATGTTTGACAAATGTATCCTCAATGAAACACCACCACATCAAGCAGTGCACAACATCTCTCTAACATGTCAATCTCTATTTTGGAGTTAGGGGTGTTGGTGGCTCAGTTTGTAGTTGCTCATCTATCAATAAGGATGTTGATGGTTCTAGTCCCCTTGCTGATGTCACATGTTGAGGTATTCTTGGGCAAGACACTTAACTCCAAATTGCTTCTACATTGTTAATGGGCATCAAATGGCGTGAATGTGCCCAACAAAAAACTGATGGACAAGTTGAAGAGAAACTTCAACCATCAGTAAGTGAATTGGTAGGTGTGGGCTGTGATGTTAAAGCACTTTGAGAAGTATGGTGGACTAGAGATGGGCAAAACAAGCTTCAGTCCATTTACCATTTTTCTCAATAATGAGGGTCACAAATTATTATAAGAATTATCAGCTTATATTATGTCAACTGTAACAACTATGAATTAGCTTTTTAATCAGACTCAATTTTAAGTTTCTGTTTGATTACATGACAAACGGTCTGAATGTGATTGCATATTTTTTGTCTATCTAAAATTGTGATGTGTAGCTCTAGGGAGCAGACCTTTAATACTGTTATGAAGTGGGCCAGCCTCTGCTTTATAATGTCCCTGCAATTTCATCATACAAGCACACACTAGTGACTACCAAAAAAGTCATAAATACAGATTATAAAATTTCCCTCATCACAGCATCAGGTCACAAACCAAGTAATGCAAACAGAAAAATAAAGCTCTGCAAGTCAGGGGATATATTTTTTTGTTTTGTTTTTCTTAGCACGCCAGTAAAAGACTGTGAGGGTTTTTTTTCACAAAGCTATATCACATGATTAAAAAGTCTGCTTTCTTTAGAAACTATAACTTTTTTTTTCCCCAAATCAAACAGAGGCCATGACGTTACGTATTTAAAGGATGCATTCATCTCCCTGCTGGCATTTACTGTGAGCATGAGTAAATGTCTGATAATAAGTTGTAGAGTGACTCACTGCAACCCCTCATGTCTCTCCTTGTGGTGAAAGCGTAGGAGGCTCAGTCCAATAACTTGTAGAAGACACACAGAAAAAAAGTACAACTTAGTCTTCAGTACATACAACCTTTGTAATTTTTGCCCAGAGTATAATTTGCCTGATGACAGGTCCCTAGACATAAAGTATAACTGCTTAAATAAAATAGTGAAGCCACAGTAAATACTGAAACCAGAAAAAAAACAAAAAAAAACAAAAATGGTTTAGAGGTTAGAGATTAGAAAAGTGTCAAACAGTTGTGTTAATCATTAAAATTCTTTAGTTAGTCTTATTAGCTCCACCAAGGAGTTTAGTTTAGGAGATAACCATCATTAGCGAATGATCATTTTTACTCAATAACTGTCTAACTAATAATGATATCAACATGATTCCGAGTGCTAGGTGTGGGTTTTCAGGGTCAAGGATTCATATTATGATGGTAACTTAATCGTGGAACTATTGCTTATAGATGTTACAGCAATATGTGAGCCACTTTGGCAGAGGTTTGCACGCTCCGAGTGCTTTCTAGTGAGGTTGTTTCTCTTTTGTGTTTATGATCAGAAATATCTGAGGCAAAAATGTTACCACTGCATTTATTTTGAATCCTTCTATTGTTAACTTTCAATCAGTCTATCAGAATTCTTACTTTCCTTATTATCATAATTATTCTAATCAGCACAGCAGCTGAAATCTATGTAGCCATTAAAAATAACAATTCAACACTTGATCTTTAGCTCTACTGGTCTCTCTTGATCTAACTGTTCTAAGAAAAAAAAAATTAGGACAGCATACTGTGGCATTAGAGTGGGGTTTCCAAATTCAGTAAAAGATTCAGTGCAAACACATTATTGTGTACAGATCATCAGACTGTTGCAAATCTATTGATAGAAGGTTCATTTTTAAGAATTAGATATTACCAGCTATGACTCTAATTTTGCTCCCAAGTTACGCAACTTTAGTCAGAGATGAACACTTTGGTTCACAATCATTAAGCTCTCCAAAGCAGGTTTGTTCTCTTGCACAGGTTGCCAGTTATCTATCTTAGGTCACTTTCCCATCTAAAATTACCTTGGTTTGGTTTTGGGCAGAAGTTGCAACATTATTTAATATTTCTCTTGGTTTAGTTTGGTTTGCTTTTAAAGCAGGTTTGTTGTTTCTGGCCCAAAGACAAATTCAGGATAAAAGAATATTGTTAAAAGTGAATGGTCCTATCACTGAATACAACAGACTGATCTTTAGTTTGAAATATACTGTGGAAGTCTTATCCCCATATGTTGAGGCTCTGGAGCTATTGACAGGCAAGGAACGGATTCACACTCAGCCCTCGTAAAAAATATTAGTGTGTTCATGAATGCGCTCAGGCTCAATTCATCTGCAGACCAGATGAAAAGAAAAGTGGGAGGAGTGAGAGAGAGGAAGCATTTTTCTCCCACAATAGAGGAAGCCAGGAATGCAGCACTGTGATCATCTAATGATTTTTCCTGTGTTTTTATGATCATGGGAGGCAAGAATCATAAATGTCTATTAATCACCCATTACTAACAAAAGCTCATCAAAATTAGACAAGAGGAGATTGGAAAAGGTCAGTGAGTCTTGATAACTGCAGTAACAGTCAGATGGTAGGGTCAAAATTTGGTATAAACATCAGGCATGTAAATTTCTGCCTTGTATCAAAATTGTTCAGGCTGCTGGTGGTGTAATGGTGTGGAGGGACATTATTAGCACACTCTTGAACCCATATAACCAACTGAGCAGTGCGTGTATGACAAAGCCAACCTGAGTTTTATTGTTGAACATGTCCATCCCTCTGTGACCACAGTGCACACATCTTCTGATGGCTTCTTCTAGCAGGATCATGCCTACATGTCACAAAGCTAAAATTATCTTAAACTGGTCTTTTGAGCAAGAACATTAGATCATTGTACTCAAGTGATCCCCGCAGTTAGCACATCTCAATCAAATAGACAACATTTAGGAGGTGGTGGAATGGGAAATTTCCTTCATGGATTTACAGTAGACAAATCTGAGGCAACTGTGTGTTGCTCTCATGCAAATATGAAATAGTTACTCTAAAAGTGTTTCTAGCACCTTGATGAATGAAGGTAGTGCTGAGGGCAAAAGGAGGTCCAACAGCAACCTACAAACAAGGTGACGCTGATAAAGTGAGTGTTAATAATTTATCCAGAAGTACTTGACAAGGCAGTGTTTTTCAATGAGTCATCAATAAAGTTATATTCACCTTTTGTCACAGAACTGTCTCAGAAAAATGGGTTCTTCTTTTGCTTTGTTTTGTACTTAACCTTTTTAAAGCACAGCATGACTCTGACTAATTAAAGAGTATCATCACTTTGTGTGTTTTGGACAAAAGCAGCTTTGTATGACACCTGAACAGAATCACACACCTTTGTTCTGCGATCGCTTTGCTGCTATTGAAAACCAGTGACAGAGTCTCGCTGGAAGCTAAATAAATGACCAAGTGTGAGTGTATGTTTATGTGTGTGTGTGTGTGTGTGTGTGTGCACGCCCTCATGGTCTGATATAAGTAGGTGGTGATAAATGGGGAAGGATATTGTGTTTCTGATTCAGCCATTATTTGTCCTCAGCATTCAGACCTTTCCCTCACTCCCCCTGCTATCATCCAGCCAACACATTTTTTTTCCTGACACAGCACATGCTAACACTACCTTCAGACATTTCTTTGGCCAAGTTCTCTGTTTAATTCTCACAGTGTGTGTCAGTGGCCTTGCTTTCCTCGTATTATACAAATCTTCAAAAAGAAGCAAAAAAAGAGACAAAAAATCATGCATAGCTGTTGGACAACTCCAATATGGACCTTGCTCTTCAAAAATGAAAATAGTGTGTGATGAGATGATCCATTCTTTATCTGGGTATACAACATTGTTATGTGGTTAAAAATGAAAAACATACAATAACAGAGAAGCATATGGCCCTGATTTCTAATATGAACCAGAAAAACTTGATAATGGATACTTTAAGTGATGATGCTTTGTTTCCCAAAATAGATGTCCCCTATTATGCTTTGTGTAAAGTATTAGAGACCAATCAATATGAGTACTTACATTAGGAAACAGTTGATGACACTTATTATTTTGATGAGGCCGCAACTCAGGTCAATCAAGGTAAATAGTTACCATACCATCTGTCGAGGCCGGGGCTACACAGGGGCGAGAGGGGGCACTGCCCCCTCAAATAAATGGTTTGTCCCCTCAAATCAAAATTTTAGAAGTTGAGAAAGCACATTTCAATATACCTACAAAAATAATATATTTTAAGTTGACAAAAGTAACTGCAGTAGCGGAAAAATCTGCTGAAAAACAGACAAGATACAGTATCTGCTTCCTCTCACTTCTCTGTCCCTCTGATGTATGTTCGCACACACACGCACGTACGCACACACTCACAGCCCTCAGTAATCATCCAATCAGCTGTTAGTATGCAAATGAGTCCAGACGGAGCCTGACTGTGGTGTCAGGTTTCAGCACGGAGCGGGAGACTCCGAAGAAGCAGCGAAGCTCCGCAAAATTCCTCTTAGTGACCGTCAGATAATTGATAAATAATAATTAACAACAACAATAACAAATAAAACAAAGTACAATAAATATAACATCTGGATTTGTTCAGTCCTTTCTCCTGTTCAGGGGGCGTTTCTCAGTCACACAGGCACAGAGATGAGTGTCCATGTCCACTGCCTGTAACAGACTGAGGACAGATGACCTGTCTGACAGACCCTGACTGTACTAAAGCTGGGCTGTAAAGTAAAAAAAAAGAAAAAAAAACAAGCCAAAAAAACAGAAAAAAAGTAAAGAAAAAAGTCATAAAATGTTCTGCCCTATATGTTGTTTTTTATAAATTAGTTTGAAAAGTGTTTTTTCTATTATTTACCTTCAGTTTTGTAAATACTGACTATAGTGTTTGAAGTCTAATTCTAGGTTCACATTTATTACCTCTGCCAAGGAGGTTATGTTTTTATCGGCGTTGGTTAGTTTGTCTGTTTGTGTTCAAGATAACTTGAAAAGTTATGGAGGGATTTGGATGAAATTTTCAGAAAATTGTGGAATGGGACAAGGAACAAATGATTAGATTTTGGGACTGATCCGGATCACCATCTGGATCCAGGAATTTTTTAAAGGTTTCTTTAACATTGTGAGATAGGACCATTTTCGGCATTTGTGCATATAACTCCACAAAAAATTCTACCTTGGTGGAGGTTTGCGCTCTCCGAGTGCTTTCTAGTTGGAGAATAAGAACATCCAGTTCAGGTGAATGTTATGTTGTTGGTTGTAAAAATCTTGATATTTTAATTTGTTTTACATTTTTATTTTTCAGTCCCCCAGCCACCTTATTGTGGTCAGGGGGGTTTGTGTGCTGCAGCGACCTTAAAAAGCTAGAGCTATACCAGCAGAAGCTTCGTCTTCAGGTGGGACACCCAAGTTGGACAGGTCTGATAGTGCAATCCACTTCCAGGTTGGGGTTGGACCTATAGCTAACAACCCAATTCCATGAAGAAAACACTGTTACTATAAAAAGTGCTCAAGCATGATGTGTACGCACTATGCATGATGCCCCCTTCACATTTCTGACTGCCCCCTCATATATGCTTGCCTAGAACCGGCCCTGCCATCTGTTTTTTTTTTTTTTTTTTTTTTTTTTTTCTTCTTTTTGTTCTTCCAAACCAAATTCAGTGGGTTATTTCACAAAACCCAGATAGGGGATTTCCCAATTATCCTGGATAAATTTAGCTGTGATTTGGTTTCACAAAAGTGGAGGCACATATGTTACCATGGAGATTTATTCTGTGCAGCTAGACTGCTCCCATCCAGGCTAACAGGCAGGCTTAACTAATCCTGCTGTTCAGTCAGCAGCACTTTCATCTGAAACCAGTGTGTTTCTTATTACCTCCGCCAAGGACTCGATGCCACATACGTGGATCCTGGAATGCCTGAAGCTGTACAAGGTCAACAAGACTCTAAGAGCCTTCGTTGCAAACTCAATGAGTCAATGGAACACCACCCTTGAAGCCAACTTCGAGCCAATTGCACAAGTCTCCATCAAATGTGGCATATACCAAGGTGATGCTCTGTCCCCACTGCTGTTCTGCATAGGACTGAACCCCCTCAGCCAAATAATCAACAACACTGGCTACGGATACAGACTCCGAAATGGGACCACCATCAGTCACCTCCTCTACATGGATGACATCAAGCTGTACGCTAAGAGTGAGCAAGACATTGACTCACTGATCCACACCACCAGGATCTACAGCAGTGACATCGGAATGTCGTTCGGACTGGAGAAGTGTGGCCGAATGGTGACAAAAAGAGGGAAGGTAGTCCATACAGAGGGCATTACACTCCCAGAAGGCAGAATAGCAGATGTGGAAGAGAGCTACAAATACCTTGGCATACCACAGGCAAATGGCAACCACGAAGAGGCCACTAGGAAAGCAGCAACGACCAAGTACCTGAAGCGAGTAAGGCAAGTCCTAAAGAGTCAGCTCAATGGCAGAAACAAGGTTCGGGCAATTAACAGCTATGCCCTGCCAGTGATCAGATACCCAGCTGGAATAATAAGCTGGCCGAAGGAGGAAATTCAGGCCACAGACGTTAGAACTCGGAAACTGCTCACCATGCACGGGGGGTTTCATCCCAAGTCTAGTATCCAGAGGCTATACACTAAGCGCAAAGAAGGAGGCAGAGGGTTAGTGAGCATCAGAGCCACTATCCAAGATGAAACATCCAAGCTCCATGACTACGTCAGGAAGATGGCCCCAAGAGATCAAGCGCTTAGTGAGTGTCTCAGACAGTGGAAACTGACAGGGAAGGAGGAACTAGAGGAACCATCGTGGGAGGAGAAACCCCTGCATGGGATGTACCACCGACAGATAGCTGAAGTGGCTGATATGAACAAATCCTACCAATGGCTAGAGAGGGCTAGACTGAAGGACAGCACAGAGGCACTAATCATGGCTGCACAGGAACAGGCCTTGAGCACCAGAGCAATAGAGGCCCGGATCTACCACACCAGGCAAGATCCCAGGTGCAGGCTGTGCAAAGAGAGCCCTGAACAGTCCAGCACCTAACAGCAGGGTGTAAGATGCTGGCAGGAAAAGCATACATGGAACGCCATAACCAAGTAGCCGGTATAGTGTACAGGAACATCTGTGCAGAATATGGACTGGAGCCCCCAAGGTCAAAATGGGAAGCACCTCCCAAGGTGACTGAGAATGGCCGAGCAAAGATCCTGTGGGACTTCCAGATACAGACCGACAAAATGGTAATGGCCAACCAACCTGACATTGTAATCGTGGACAAGCAGCAGAGGAAAGCCGTTGTGATTGATGTAGCCATCCCAAGTGATAGCAACATCAGGAAAAAGGAACACGAGAAACTAGAGAAATACCAAGGGCTCAAAGAAGAGCTAGAGAAAGCCTGGAAGGTGAAGGCAACAGTAGTGCCTGTGGTCATCGGGGCACTCGGGGCAGTGACCCCCACACTGGAGAAGTGGCTCCAACAAATCCCTGGAGAAACATCAGACATCTCACTCCAGAAGAGTGCAGTCCTAGGAACAGCTAAGATACTGCGCAGAACCCTCAAGCTCCCAGGCCTCTGGTAGAGGACCCAAGCTGAAGAGGATGAACAGCCACCCACCCCACCGGGGAGAGGGGGGTGGGTGAGAGAAGAGTTTTTTATATATATATGTGTGTGTGTGTGTGTGTGTGTGTGTGTGGGGTGTGTGTGTGTGTGTGTGTGTGTGTGTGTGTGTGTGTGTGTGTCTACTCAACTACTAGTGCAAGAATAGTACATTATTGTGGCTGCAATCAATGTATAAGGTCCTACACACATATCAGTGTCCTCACTCACAATGGCTTCTTCTAAGAGCTTTACAATGGTAGACTTTTCCAGGACAGGTCAGACTCTCTGGCTTTTCCCCAAGAGTATTTAAATGAGCAGTATTGCTTCTCCAGGGAAGGCATTTACTATCTCTGCTGCCTGCTGGGTCTGAAAATAAATCATCACACAAAGCATAGCCATGCACTGTTTCTTTACAAAGGATGTGCATTGGGCTCAGATTTTTTGCTAAAGGCATGTTCCTGACCCCCCTGTACCAGATGCATGAGCTGCTACAAATAGTGAAAGCAATACAAATTTGGGTAAAGGCACCTTCATAAGTAAATCATATTAGTGCATATTTGAAAAAATAAAATAAAATAAAGGCACTTATTTTAGACTGTTCTTAAATTTAATTTTTAACTTGTTGCCAAGTCCTGTTTCTTCAGTCATGTCTCTTGTTTGTGTCTTCAGAAATTTTAAAAAGTATAAATTGCACTTTAAAGAAACGTAGGCACTTTACAGGCACTTTAAATAAGCCTGACTCAGTAATTAATGCATATTTTACGTGTGTATTTATTACTTACAAGTTCAGGCTGTCCCAGTCTATGACCCAGACAATGACATTAGCATTATTAGCATAATTAGCAGTAGTGTTTGCGTTATTATACTGACAGGACAATACTTAGAATCAAATATAAATAGAATATATACACTGCCCGGCCAATAAAAAAGTCACCACCAAAAAACAGGGTCACACACTCTAATATTTCATTGAACTGCCTTTAGCTTTGATTACAGCACAAATTTGCTGTGGCATTGTTTCAATAAGCTTCTGCAATGTCACAAGATTTGTCACAGATCATAGCACTGCCCCCACAGGCTTGGACGGTAGGCACTAGGCATGATGGGTGCATCACATCAACTGCCTCTCTTCTTACCCTGATGCTCCCATCACTCTGGAACAGGGTAAATCTGGACTCATCAGACCACATGACCTTCTTCCAGTCCTCCAGAGTCCAATCTTTATGCTCCCTAGCAAACTGAAGCCTTTTTTTCCAGTAAGCCTTACTGTTTAGTGGTTTTCTTGAGGCTACACAGCTGTTCAGTCCCAATCCCTTGAGTTCCCTTCACATTGTGTGTGTCGAAATGCTCTTACTTTCCCTATTAAACATACCCCTGAGTTCTTCTGTTGTTTTTCCTCTATTTGATTTGGTCAAACGTTTAAGTGATCACCGATCACGATCATTCAGGATTTTTTTCGACCACATTTCTTTCTTGAAGACGATGCTTCCCCACTATCCTTCCAGTATTTAAAAATGCGTTGGACAGTTCTTAACCCAAGTTTAGTAGTTTCTGCAATCTCCTCAGATGTTTTTTTTCTGCTTGATGCATGCCAATGATTTGACCCTTCTTAAACAGACTAACATCTTTTCCACGACCACAGGATGTGTCTTTTCACATGGTTGTTTAAGAAATGAGAAGCTACTCATTGCATCAGCAATCAGCAATCACACGTGACATAATTATCCAACAGGAGGCTCGTACCTATTTGCTTAGTTAAATCCAGATGGTGACTTTTTTTTTGGCCAGGCAGTGAACATTGTTGTTGCTGTAACATATGCTAGTTCACCTACAGGTAAATGTTTAGCTGTAGAAATTTTTACAAAATAAAAAAAATAATTAATCACCTGTTATTGTTTGTAGACCATTAGCTAGTCATTAGTCATTTTTTTTAAAAATACATCTGTTTACCAAGGCCAAAAACAAGCCAAACTTGAAGTAATATCAAATATCAAATCAGTATAGTATGCAATATGCAGTACATACTCCATACTGTGTTTATGTATGTATTAGACAGTTTTTCAACCTAATTTGGCCAATCTTTGCTGAACAAATCTGAGAAATGTCTTAAGCCTGATAATGAACAGCTACATCTGTCTTAATTAACAAATCTCCATATAATTGTTTTTTTTTCTGTATGCTGATATATTTTCACTGTCTTCTAAGGTCCCAATGGTAATAATTTGACCTTTTCTTGGACTAGTTACCAAGATGGCGGCGCTTGTACACGCAGCGGCTCCTCTCTGTCCCGACCAAACGGTGTTTTTGTGTTTTTTGTGTGTTAAACCGGTGTGTATTTGCTCGTCCTCGTTGCGTCTTCCCATCCCTAGGCGCACTTACTCCTGTGAGTTTCTGCTCGACATCCGCAGAACCATATTCAGCAACACACTTACGCCAGAAATCCCAGCGGACGTGGAACAGCTACGCTCCTACGATCTGCTCCGGAGGCCTGCTCAACCTCCGACCCCCACTCCTGCGGTGAGCCGACAGTGGAAGCGCCACAGGCGGCATATGAGGAAGCAGAAGAGGGGTAAGCGCGGAGGTATCCGAGCTAGGCTAGCTGCTAGCCCTCATCGGCCGGCTATTCCCACCATCACCCTGGCTAACGTACACTCGCTGGACAATAAACTGGATTATATCCGCCTTCTACGGACATCCTCAAAGACTGTGAGTGAGTGCTGTGTCTTTGTTTTTGTGGAAACATGGCTCAATGATAGCGTCCCGGACTGTGCTATTCAGCTAGATCGGCTAACATGCTACCGGGCAGACAGAGCGCTCATCGAGGGGGGGAAGACTCGCGGCGGGGGACTCTGTGTTTACATCAGTGATGCCTGGTGCCGTGACGCCGTTGTAGTCTGCAAACACTGCTCACCACTGGGGGAGTTTATGATTATTAAGTGCCGGCCATTCTACCTGCCAAGGGAATTTACTGCTGTTTTGCTGGCGGCAATATACATCCCTCCTGGCTCCACCAACAACAGGAGTGAGGCACTGAACGAACTCCATCAGCACATCAGTGAGCAGCAGACAGCCCACCCTGACGCCTTCCTCATCCTGGCCGGGGATTTCAACCACGCTAACCCAAAGAGCGTGTTTCCACAACTCCATGGACACATTAACTTTCCCACAAGAGGCGCCAATATCCTGGACAATGTTTTCACCCCTCACAGTGGAGCCTACAAAGCCACCCCCCTCCCCCACCTCGGGGCCTCAGACCACACTACTGTTATGCTAATGCCAGCATACAGGCCGCTGGTTAAAGTCACCAGACCAGCTAAGAAGACCATCCGTGTGTGGCCAGAGGGGTTGTCAGAGGCACTCCAGGACTGCTTTTCCACCACAGACTGGAGGGTGTTCAGACAGGCAGCCACCTCCAATGACACTGTAGACCTCCAGGAGTACACAGAGACCGTCACTGCCTACATGAGGAAATGCATGGATGACGTCACGGTCTCCAGAACCATCTTCACTCGAGCCAATCAGAAACCATGGCTGACAGGGAAAGTCCACAGGCTCCTGAAGGCTCGAAACGCTGCCTTCAGAGCTGGAGACGAAGCGGGCCTAAGGACAGCTAGGGCCAACCTGTCACGGGGTATCAGAGAGGCCAAGAGACAGTACTCCAGGAGGATCGCCGACCGCTTCAGCGACAGCAGAGACACCAGGAACCTGTGGCGAGGGATCCAGACCATCACAGGACTATAAGCCCTCTCCGCAGAGCTGTGACAACTCCACCTCTCTGCTGGATCAGCTGAACAACTTCTTCGCTCGCTTTGAGGCCAACAACAACACCCCAGCACAGAAAACCCCACCTCCTCCTGTCGATCAGGTGTTGACGCTATCCTCAGATAGTGTGAGGAGATTCCTCAGAGGGACCAACGCACGAAAAGCCCCAGGTCCTGACAACATTCCTGGTCGTGTCCTGAGAGACTGTGCTGAGGAGCTCACCGATGTCTTCACGGACATCTTTAACATCTCGCTGAGCCAGGCTGTTGTCCCCACATGCCTCAAAGCCAGCCACCATCATCCCGGTCCCCAAGAAGTCATCTCCCTCCCACTACAACGACTACCGCCCAGTCGCACTCACTCCCATCCTCATGAAGTGCTTCGAGCGGCTAGTCATGCAGCACATCAAGTCTGCCCTCCCATCCACCCTGGACCCCTACCAGTTTGCTTATCGGTCCAACCGCTCGACCGATGACGCCATCTCCACTGCCCTCCACTCAGCCCTCACCCACCTGGAGTCCAAAAACTCTCACGTCAGAATGCTGTTCATCGACTTCAGCTCAGCATTCAACACAATCATCCCCCAGCAGCTCATCTACAAACTGGACCGGCTGGGACTCAACACCACCCTGTGCAACTGGCTGCTGGACTTTCTGACGGGAAGACCACAGGCAGTTCGGGTTGGCAGCAACACCTCCAGCACCATCATCTTGAACACGGGGGCCCCCCAAGGATGTGTGCTGAGCCCCCTCCTCTTCACTCTGCTGACCCACGACTGCACACCCACATCCAGCTCAAACCTCTTTATTAAGTTTGCCGACGACACGACTGTGGTGGGTCTCATCAACAACGATGATGAGACAATCTACAGGAGTGAGGTGAGCCGCCTGGCCACGTGGTGCCAGGACAACAATCTCCTCCTGAACGTGGAGAAGACGAAGGAGATTGTTGTGGACTTCAGGAGAGAGCACGCCCAGCATGCTCCACTAACCATCAACGGTGCTGCTGTGGAGAGAGTGAGCAGCACCAAGTTCCTGGGTGTGCACATCTCTGAGGACCTTTCCTGGAACATCAACACCACATCACTGGCCAAAAAAGCTCAACAGCGGCTCTACTTTCTCCGCAAACTAAGAAGAGCGAGAGCCCCGGCCCCCATCATGACCACCTTCTACAGAGGCACCATTGAGAGCATCCTGACCAGCTGCATCACCGTGTGGTACAGCGCCTGCACCGTGTCCTGCCGCAAGACCCTGCAGCGCACTGTGAGAGCAGCTGAGATCATTGGTGTCTCTCTCCCCTCCCTCTCCTCCATCTACAACACCCGCGTCACCCGCACAGCCTCCAGGATCGCAGGTGACCCCACCCACCCAGCCCACAGCCTCTTCAGCCTGCTGCCATCGGCTAGGAGACTGCGGAGTCTCCGTGCCAGAACCAGCAGGCTCAATGACAGCTTCTTCCACCAGGCAGTTAGGATGCTAAACTCCCTCCCTGCTCTGCCCCCACTTCCCCCCTCTGCCCCTCTGCCCCCCACTCTGCCCCTCTGCCCCACTGCCCCCCACCACTGACCTCAGGACTGCACTCCTCACTTTCTCCTGCTCATTTGCACCATTGGACACTGCTGCACCTTAACTGTAAATATAACTTATAACTTATAACTACCTCTATTTACATACATGTACAAAAAAAAAAATTCTATTCCATTCATAGTAAATTCATCCTGTTCTTTTATTCTGTTCATAGTAAATTTATTCTTTTATCACTTCAAAACTAGTAGGCCATTTTTATTTATATTATTTATTTTATACTGTAGTTTAGTTCTATATTGCCTGTTTGCACAGTGGGTCCGAGAGGACTGAAATTTCATCTGTGCTGTATGTCAAGCATGTATAGCATATTTGACAATAAAGTTGACTTTGACTGACTTTGACTTTGACTAAGTGAAAATGATACTGATATTTTTTTATTCAAACTTACTCACTGATGGCACCAATGGTGTTACAGTAAGGCTACTTCACATGTATGGTCGCTAGCCTACTAAACGACCAGGTACAAGCTCAGTCTGATAGTGTACTCATCAGTGATCAGAAGGTTGTAGGTTGGTGATGTGTCCTTGGGCAAGACGCTTAACCCCAAGTTGCTCCCACTGCTGCAGGAACAGACATGTATGTTAGCTGATATGGACAACTTACATTGAAACTCTAAAACCATCAATGACTGATTGTTAAAGTGAATGGGTGTGAAAGGGTAGATGTGTGAAGTTGCCTTAAGTTGTCAAAGAGACTAGAAATATATCTTCAAGTTCTTTTACCATTTTACTGTTGCACTTTTCCTGCATGACATTACCTACTCTTGTTCCCTGATTTCCTACTCTGCCCATTCTCCTGTCCTCTTCACAAAAAGGTAAAATCTAAAATAAATGTATAAAACAAGGGGAAAAAAGTTCTCACCCTGTTTCCCTGGGCTGTTTTCAGTTTTGTTCATTTCATCCTGCAAGTGTTACACTGCCTCCTTCCAAATAAAAGCTAAACTCCATACTGCAGAGCTCCACTGCACAGAGAGCAAATTGGAAAAAATGTAACAAACTCCAACAGTATAATTAAAGCTCTCATCTCCCTATATCACTATCAAAGACAGTTTACAGTTTTGAAATGATAATTGTCCTGGCACTTTGCAGTATCAGCTGTTAGCAATTCGCTTTAATTTTGTGAATCACTTGGCAGAGCACGATAAAACCTGTTTGTGTTTGTGTTTTGTGTGCTCTGTCCAAGAGGTAAGTTTGCAACGGATTGGTTATTTAGTAAACACCACTCTGCCACTGTAGAATGTGGATCACTACTTCAAATGAAAAACAGATGCTCCTGACATTCAGATAATAACATAAGTATTATCATGAAAATATAGTAATCTGATTTCTTTTTTGAATATTTCGATAAAAACATCCTGATTTTTTTAAGTATCATTACTTTAAAGTTAAAGTTAAATTTATTTTTTTGAGCTGTAAAGTAACTAAATTCATCGTATTGAATTTAGTATTCAATTATTTTTGAATATTGCCCCCTATTAGCCTAAGCCAATCTGTGTGTCAGTGATATAAATCCCAATGAAATGTTGAGTAAGTGTCAAAAATTGTATCAGATATAGAACAAATGCCATATATTCCTTAAGTGATGATGCTAATCAGTGAGCCTTTTTGGAGACTGGCCAATTTCACCGTACAAGCAAAGGTATCATCAAGTGCTAACTTACATTAAATCCCTCCATTCTATCATAAAACACAATCTGCCATTAATGATTGTATATGTGACGAAGACTGTGTTAATGGCCTTAATACACATCTATGTGCTTTCACTGTTAAGAGCAGTGATGTCGGGAATGCATTAGTAACACTTTACTCTAATATGACCACTTTTTTTCAGTGACAAGTATAAAAAATAAAGTAACTTAGTTACTTTTAAAATCAAATAATCAGTTAAGTAACTAAGTTACTTTTTAAAGGAGTAATCAGTAATCAGATTACGTTTTCAAGGTAACTGTGACTACACTGGTTAGGAGGGGGAGTTTTTTTTTATAGTGCATCCATTTCTTTTTCTATGGAAGATTTATTGAGGATTTCCAGTTTTGGAAATGTGGTGTTACTATTGGTCAAACAGCCTTCTAGGGATATGCCAACATTTTTTTTTCTTTTCATGTCTTGCCTCACTCCCGATTCCATGACAAGCAGATGGACACCATTTTTTCAACCGTGCATGCAGTAAGATAGACGAAGCTCCCCCACCACCAATTAGCTGAGCTCAAACACAGTCTTCAGATAAACTCATCAGCAACTCTAAACAGTCCTGTGTGCTTTTTGTGACTTAATGTTTTAACCATGTTATGTTACATTATCTACTTTTGGACTAAGATTAGCAATTTATGTATTTTTCAAAAGAAACACCTACAAAACTAAACCACAGAGCGCGTGTGCAAACCACCGTGGACATGCTTGTAAGCAGATCAACAAAACAAAGCCTCTGTTGACGAGTAGAAGAAGATTGGTACCAAGGTTTATGGCCGAATTTATAAGAGAAGATGAGGATGAGTTCTTCGGGACTGACAAAGATCCACAGCCTTACCTATTTGAACCAGAATATACGGAGGAGGATCCACATGTTTTGGAAGCTGAGCATGCACAAAGAGAAGCCTAGGCACTGGAACAGTCTGGGGATGAGGGGAGAGTCAGAACTGACATGGATTGGCGTTGTTGATGTGGGGCTTGCCAACCTATGGTGACAGAAAACGAGTGCTTCTGCTGTACTGAGTGGGAGTTTTTTGCTATCCTTGATGGGGAGGCTTGACCCCCAAATTCCACATTAAGTGAACGCCCGCGAGTCGTACTGCAGAGCACTTTGCTCCCTCTCTGGTCTATCAGAGCATTTCCACAGCCGGCGTTCCAGTCCTGAAGTGGTCCCCTTCACTGGAGATACGCTGCAGGTCTATTTTCATTTTTTTTTTTTGGCCACTGCCAAACCTTGTAAATTCACAGTCATTCAGAAAGCACCAGCAAGCGAAGTCAAATGTGTGGAGTATCCAATACTTTCAAAATACAACACAATGCACGGACTCGAATAAAAATTTCCTCAAAAGGTTGTCATTACTTCACAACCGGAGGCTTGAGCGTCAGGTCAACAGTCAGTCAGAGGGTCCCAGAGGCAACACAATGCCATGAACAAAGCAAAGTTAATCATGGAGGTAGAGAAATAAACCATTATATATGACACCAAACATCCTTTCTACAAGGATATAGGCAGATAGAAGTGATACAGATCATGGAGCTATATGGTTGGGTCCAGCAAAACGACCTTTAAGAAATAAAGTGATGTTTTGTTTATTTATTTTCTCAGTTTATAGCATGTTTTGTTATCATGTGATTCACAATTCACACCAGAAGAATTATAAACTTTTGCCACTGTGTGTTGACAGTGCTGTTCATAGAAGATATCCCTCATCAACGGGGACATATCAAGGATTTCAAGAGGCACAGGATGCAATGGATATGTTTTGGACGCAAAAGCTTGCAAGCCATTCCAGTTATCAATCGACTACATAAAGACTTGTCGTGATTAAACACAATTTGTTGATGCATTCACTATTAAAATCCTTGTGACAGACCTGCTGGCTAATATCTGTGTTCACTACTTTCCCATAATACCCTTCTTTTACCCTAATAAAAGTTTCAATACAGCATGATGTTGTTATTATTATGCAGTGTAGTAACAATCTGTGAACAGGCAGGTGGCTCCTGAAATTGTAAATAGATTAACATGAGGACTCTCCTGAAAACCAGATGTGGCATCTTTAGGGGCTAACCTCTAATAAATTTGTATTCAGCAGAGACAAATATGACAATGACAGGTCTATGATTGGCCCATCGATCTGTCACTAGCTTTAGTTCTTACTTTAGTCCACTTGATTTGCTGTTCATCATGAGACTGGGATCCACATTCAAGATTTCCTACTGCAAAACAGAGGTTTTTTCTTGCCACCATGATGAGGGATTCCTAGTTCCCCATTTGGATTTATGTTGGGTGTTGGATGTATGCATTTGTTTCGTGCACGGCGCAGTCTGGCGCAGGGAGGCGCACCCAAGCCTCCCTCCCTCCCAGCGGCGCAAGTAGCAGAGAGGAAGGAGAGGAGGCTTGAGTGGGTTTAACACAGCCGAGTGTGATCTTCACCAATCGAATGAAAGCCTCTCCTCGCCTTTAAATGGGCGCAGGCGCAGTGACAATTTCACCTCGGTGGCAAAGAAGGTCAGAGCCGCTGTCACTTTTGCAGCAACTGGTAGAGCGCAGGGGCCACCGGGCCATGTATCAGAGGCCACGATGCGCGCCATGGTGTGGACTACCTCGTGGGACAGATGTAATCTGTCCCTGTCTCATAAATATGAGTACAAAATTAAGTGATAATTACATTTAAACACAGCAGCAGGCTAATCCATTCATCATGCTTGTGATCCACCTGCATTCCTGGTCTGTCATCGCCAAATAGCAGAACTTTTGGTGAAATACTCTCTCCCGATATCTCATCCTCCTTGCAATAATGTTCTCCATCATCTGATGATGTGGCTGTTTGTGGTTGGCTGAGAGATGTGAACTCGTTAGTTATGACAAACGTCTCTGATCTGACATCAGACGTGACGGGACAATTAAAATAGATACAAATGTATATGCTGGTTCAGACGCTTACATTACATAGTGGTTGCTGTGATTGTTTATTGCATTGAAATGTGCCTGACACTCTGGATACCTGCCTGTGAGGTTTTGGTGACGTTTGCGCACTGTGCGCCTGCCAGCCAGATTACAACTACATGGGGTGCGCCTCGTCTGCGCTGAGAATAGACCAGGTTGGAGCTGGCGAGCTTTCAGCGCACCTTTCGCGTGGTTTCTTGGCACGAAATTGTCACTGTGCCAAGCTGAATCTTTCGACACCTCCCCCTGGTGCCCCATCTCGGCGCAGCTGGTCTACCAACTTGCCAAATTGGCTGCGCACGGCGGTGCGCCGGACAAAATTACCACTGCGCAGGGTGGGCCATGCTGCGCCACCCTGAGTTGCGCCAGGAAATTAAAGCCCATTGTCTTTAGCCTGCTCTCTTGTAAAGTGTCTTGAGATAACACTTGTGATGAATTGGCGCTATACAAACAAAGATCGATTGCTAGATTAAAGCACTTTTACGGTGGTTTGTGCATGCACCCTGTAGGTAAATTTCATAACCCTAACCCTAACCCTTTCTTTTGAAAATTACATTAAGTGCTAACCTTAGTCTACAAATAGATAACGTAACATAACGCGGTAAAAAAACAGTCACAACAAGCACACAGGACCGTTTAGAGTTGCTGAAGAATTTATCTAATGACTGTAGGCAGAGGCAGGCTAACGCTACCCATTGACTACCAGTGTTTCAGCTAAGCCAATTAGTGGGGGGGGGCAAGCTCTGCCCATTTCTTCCTTGTTATTGCACGCACAGTCAAAAGAATAGTGTATATCTGCTTGTCATGGACTTGCGAGTGAGGCAAGACATGAAAAGAATAAAAATATTGGCATATCCCTTTCAGTCCCGCCTCATCACAGCCTTTCTGTTTGTGAGCAGATGGAGTAAAAGTTTGGTTGAGAAAACGTGCAGTAAGGCAGTATCCATCAGAGGGCATCAAAATCCCAAAGCACCTATGACATGGCTTTGTCCAGTGCTTTAACAGTCTATGGTCATTTTTTTCAACATAATACTTTTTAATATTTGTAGGAAAATCATCAATACTATGAAGAGGACAATTTCAAAAAATATTCAAGTATTTTTACAAATTGTTTATCCAATTTAGCTAGCATTTTCTTAACTCTTTATTTAAATAAAAAAAAAAAAATTGGGGGTGGGGGTGGGGGATGGGGGTGGGGGCTCTAGAAAAACTCAGTCTCTGAGACACATCAACAGAATACTATAAGCTCTTCCCCCCTAAAACCCAGATTAAAGCCAGTCTGCCTGACAAAACCCACAATGAAGCCGAAGATTTCCATCAGGGGGTCTTTTTAGTCTCCTTTCAAATAAAAAAAAAAAGAGCAGCAACCCCTAAACATGAAGCAAAACGTTTTGCATTTTCAAGTCACACTCCAGTGAACTCACGACGAGTGCTCAGACTCATCCAGACACGGCTGCATTTGATCAAATTAGTGAGCTGGTGAGCAGATCTGTGGTTGGCTGCCCTCTCAGCCGTGGGGAGAGGTAGTCACTGATGCTTTGATCTCCCAATTAGGTGTATTTAGAAACAGTAAACATGTAACTAGAGAGATAATGAGCCTGCAGTGTTTAGCCTTCCTGCCCCCCTCCTCTCTGTCCACAGGCAGGATGAAGTACGGAGTCTAATTTGGCAGCTAAATAAATATGAACTGCTGAAGTGTGACAGTACAGCCTGTGTTAACAGGCCAGGTCCTGTTGTTGTTGTTTGGATGATCTCCCTCCTTCGTTGTCTACCTAATGTTGCGTTCAAGTAATTGTTAGGGCCATTTGAAAGTGTTAGCACTGACTTGGAAGTACTTCAGCTCTATTAAACCCACAAACATACAGAGATCCTGGATTTGTCTGAATGATTTGCTCTCTGTTCATCAACTTTTTATACATGACCAAGAAACATTTGATTCAGAGGCAATAAAAGGATAAGCTCTTGAAGAAATTATGACACGTACACTTTCTTACAAGAATTTACTGCTTCCACAAAAGTGCTTGTTTAACTAAATAACAAGAAATATTTATTTTATATCATTTGCAAAAGTAAGCCATTCAGCATTGTTTCAATGAAAAAACCTAATATTATATCAACATAGTTCAAAATGTGGGACTTTCAATATTTATACTCCGTCTTTTTCCGTCTGTTTCCTAGTTTCTAATTAAGTACATTGTGTTTATGAAAATTCATATAATTAATTATTCAGCTTTAGGTAATATTAAAGGTTTGCTATTTTTCCTCATATTGGTAGGCTAATGTCGTTTTCTATCAGGAGTAATCATATAAAGCAGGATTCCCCAAATTTGATGTCTGTCATCAGGCTAATAGCTTTATGAACTGACAACCCAATATGTGCAACAGACTAGAAGTTCCACCTGCTGAGTAGAAAGAAACATCTGGTAACTGAAATCAGAGGGAAGACAAGTGCTGTGTTTTTAGTCATTTGCAGTCGTCCTAATTAATTGTGAAGATATTCTTCAAGCAAACTGTAGATTCTAAGCTTATGTATGTTTACAAAATGACAACCTAAAACTTTTGGAGCCATAAAGTCAGGTTTAAAATGCAGCATGTATGAGCCTAGGTTAGCCCTGTTGTGACTCTAACTCTGTCTTTGTGTGATTTTGTGTGTTTTTAGAATGAGTCTGAAGCAATTAGGCTTTCTCCAAGCAAACCTTAGCATCTGTCCAACTTTCATATTCTCACATTTATTTAGATGTGACTCCCAAACTGATCAGACACTACCAGCTATTGTACTCTTATAATCAAACTTAATGTACAGACCTGCTGGGTTTAAAGTAGGCAACAATTTTGAAAAACATAATCTGTCGTCCTAAGTGCCTCTTCATCTGAAATTTGATATTCAATTTCCCTTTAAGGTAATAACTAAAAGACAGAGAAAGTGGAAGTCATGTTTATCATTACCTGTATGACTATATGATACCACGTGCCACAACATAACACATACTGTAACACACGGCTTCGTCTTGTCCTAGGCCTCACATTACGGCTCTAAAATGTTTTTTAACATCTTTGGATGATGATCTATGCTGCCAGCAGTGAAAACTGTCAAAGAATTTTAACAAAAACACTTGAATTATTTCAGCTAAATGATGATAATGATAATGTTATTACTGCTTACATCCCACTGCCTGCCGTTGTCAGTCTGCACTTTTTCCCTCAGTGACTGGCATCCAACTCACCAGTGCTGACAACGACGTTATGTGCCCACCTGCTACATATCTCTCAAAGCTTTAAGCTGATGAAAAAAATCCTGGTCAGAAACTTATGGACACAATCAGTGTCCTTTGCAGAGAAAGACATGATAGTAACAGATGTGATTTGGTTGTGCAAAAAGGGAGAATTGAAATGTGCTAAATGAGCTCAAGTCCACTGACTCACTGATGGTTGAGCTTTTAGTGTAAGTTATCTATCACTTACAGCTTACGCATCCACCCACGTTCACACCTATTTATACGCCACTGACACAGCTATGGGAGCAGGTTGGGGTAAATTGCCATGCCCAAGGACACATCAACATGTGACAATCAGATGGGCTCAATGCCTTGAACTTCAAAATTAAGCAACTTTCCAGAATAAGCCACCAATGCCTCAAGTATAACAAGTAAGGTTACCTTTTAGTAAGTCTGGTTGAAAAAATTAAATCTTGATTTGATGAGGGCTTGATCTGAGGCTTTTGACAACCAACTTTTTTTCCAAATATCATGCGTTTGGAATAATCCAATATAAAATAATATAAAATGAAATAATAATAGAACAATATAAATTTACTGTATGACTCCAGAAAAAAAAGAAAAGAAAAGAAAAGAAAAAGACTATACTAACTCTACTCTTTTTTTTTTTTTTTTTTTTTTTCCATTGAACATCATACTCTTACCTCTGGTGAGGTTCCAACAAAGCCAAGACTAAAATATAACATGAAGAAAAGGGAAGCTGGCAGTGTCAAACCATGTTTTCAGTCTGAGTCTAGCCAACATTGTATGACAGCAGTAATACTACCTGTACACTCTCTATTATTACTGGTGGGGGAGGGGCACAGACTTTGCATTCACAGCATTCAGTACTCTGACCAATAATGCTAATGTTAGAAACACTGAAACTGAAAATTCTAAAAATGGAAACTTTTTTGGTAATGATCAAACAACACACAAGTGGAAGCATGATGTGCTGTTATTCATGTGACTGACATCGCACATCTGGCCATGCAATGCACACACACATACACCCCCAGTGATGGAAAAAAAATGGGCAATCTGAGACTGATTTGTGACAGGAAGTGATGAAAAAAAAAACTTTTTCTGCTTTGGTTAGTGAAGTGGACAAGTGTCATCTACGTAAGTGAAGTACAAGCGCAAGTTTGAGCAGAACGAAGAGCTTGGGCTGAACAACATGAAGACGGAGGGCTATGCCAAGGACCAGCGAACTCAGACTGGAACAATCCTGTGGTCCTGGAATGATCTGGTGTTTTTATTTAAGGCTTCATATTTCCTGCTGTCTTCATGCTCTCTCAGTTTGGGGCGTTGGTGGCGCAGCTAGATAGTTAACTTGGTCGGGAGTCTGGAACTTGCAGGTTCAAGCCCAGCTCCGGGCGACACATGGCGAAGTGTCCTTGAGCAAGACACTTAGCCTCAAGTTGCTCCTACTGCTGCGTCAGTGGCGTGTAAATGGGCATGAAAGTGTTAGCTGATACTGATGGATAACTAACATAGAAACCATCAACCATCAGTGAGTGAATGTGTGAGTGAATGGATGTGAATGGATGTGAATGGGTAAGTGTGACCTGTGGTGTAAAGCAGCTTTGTGTAGTCAATGACTAGAAAAGCACTAAACTGGTTTCATTACACATACCGTAGTAGTAAAGGCAGCAGCAGTAATAATAATTACTTAATGGCTATCAGGCAGAAAGGCTGATGACAAAGCACCACCTAATTATAACACTTTAGATCCCATAGAATAACTTTTCTGCACAGCAACAGGTTAACATTACCCACTGTCTCTACAGCAGATCATAACAGGACTTGACAAAAACTGATTCAACACCATGTTTAGTTCTCAGAATTTTGTCCAGCAAGCAGGAGTTTGTCTGTTTCAAAGCTGCTCCATGGACACTCTAACCCCCAAATTCCACATAACGAGAAAGCGCCGCGCCGCACAGCGCCGCACCGCGCCGCGGCCTTGCTCTGACCTGCAAACCCCACTGGATGCGCTGCGCTGAGCAGCGCCGCAGCGTGCAATCCTGTAGGGAGGGGGGCTGATCCCCGGAGTGTCTCAAGCTCTTGTGCGGATAGCGATGTCACACGTTAATAAAACATGTTATAGACTTCGCTTCTCTAAGGTCCCTTTGCTGGTCCCAACCACACAGCTTCGTGATTTATTTAACTTCTATCTGCCTATATCCTTGTAGAAAGGATGTTTGGTGTCATATATACAATGTTATATATTTCTGTACCTCTACCATTCACTTTTCTTCGTCCATGGTGTCGTGTTGCCTCTGGGACCCTCTGACCGACTGTTGACCTGATGTTTGTGCCTCCGGTTGTGAAGTAATGACAAACTATTGAGGAAATTTAAGTTTGAGAGTCCGTGCATTATGTTTTATTTTGTAAATTCCGGATATTCCGCACGTTAACTTCTTGTCTGGTGCTTTCTCAACGATGGTGAATTTACGCGGTTTTGAAGCGGCAGCGCAGAAAATAGACCTGAAGCGAATCTCCAGCACCGTGGCGCGCACCGGCGCGGGCAGTGGAATTTGTCTGATAGACTAGAGTGGGTTCTAAGTGCTCTGCAGTACGATTCAAGTGCGCGGCGCTGCACGGCGTTGCACAGCACAGCATTTTCGCATTATGTGGAATTTGGGGGTAACAGGTGTTATGGTGTTATGTGTAAAGTATACCATACTATCTGATATCCTGCGGTCCACTACGGACTCCCACAAGCATTAAAACCCCCTTTTTTTAATGGACTGAGTTTGAGTACAATTATATTGTCTAGTGTGTCAAACACTGATGAATATGTGCATCTGTACAATCATTTATAAGACATTTGACCTCTGTAACAGCGAGTTATTGCAACACATGCTGGGAGTTAATGATGTAAGATCAAACTTACCTTCTTTGTGTGCTTTGGTTGGCTCAAAACAACTACCTTGTCAACTTAAAGTGATTCAAAGAAAATATGTAAATTTGTTGCACAATTTGAATTGGAACAAAGCAAACTTATCTGAAGGTGTGAAAAACAGCTAAAGGAGTTTTTGGGGAATTAGGAAAATGAACTGAACTCTGTGATTCAGAAGCTCATTCAAAAACTCTTAAGAGGGCAGACTGCAGAGTAGACGGTTGATCCACTGATTCTCTATTTCAGATAAAACATGCATCCTGAGTATTTCACATCCTCACTAAGAGACTTAAACGGATACTCTATCATATCTTTTCAGAATACATCTTGTTAAAACTGAAAAAGTAAATCTGTGCTACCATTACTGTCCATAGTTTTATTTTACTTTTCTATAATGCCCTGCTGTGCCAATTAAAAAAAAAAATCTAAAGCTGAGTTCATGTCAGATAAGTGTTGGTAAGTGATTTGATTATCATTTAATTTCTTTTTTTTCCCAATTCAGTAGGTTTCACAGGGGTCTGTGGGGTCCAAGAGAGCTTCAGCTGACAAAAGTTTTAGTCTCAGCCGAAATTTTAAGTTTGACATGTTATCTTCTGATAAAGCTTTGGGTCATTTTCAGATACTTTAATAGTATTCTTGTGCTGAAACTTAAATAAAAAAAGCAGTATACCTTGCCAAATTCTCCTTTCTTTTACACACATACATGCTGTTTTTGTGCAGCAGCACTGAGAGGAGTTAGAATTCTCTGTTTCCCCCAACTTTTTATCTTCTAGTTTTTTAAGATAAAGTTCGCCAAACCACAAGCAGATTCAGGCCACAAATGCACGTGTGATACCATAGCAACAGGCTGCAGCACCTGCTGGCTCCTGTCATAGGAAGGCGCGTGTACAGCTGAACTCTTACTTAATATAACCTACACTACTGCTCTTCCCCACATTTCCTCTCAGCTAAACAGTACACCCACGTCTCCTCTTTAACCCTGAATCAAGAAATAACTTCCTGAAGACTGCTGTGCAAGCAACAACTAATTAACTGAAAGCTTGATGATGTAATTTATTGTATAATTACAAACCAATTAGCTTCATCTCTCTCTCATCTTAACTTACTGACAGCATCACACCTTTCCTGTTGATTTTCTATCTAAAGAATCAGAAATTACTCCTCTCCTTTACATTTAATGTACACATCAATAGTGAAAGGACATGTTTTTACCTTGTACTTTATGAAATAAAGTTTATTGTTTATGCAGGGATATGGCATTCAGACCTAATATTTATTTAATTTGTCAAATTCATATCTTTGGTAGAAAATATATTGCATTTCAATGTGAAGTTATTTTGGAACAAAGTTTTATTTAAATCAAGGATATTTTTGAATTACTTGCAGTTCAAGGTGAGGTTGTCACAGCTTTGTGTGTATCACACATACAGCAAGAGCTGTTATTCATTCCTGTGTGGACCTCAGACATGGACTCAGAGATGTCTCCCACTGGTAGTGTTGGGCAGCAACTAGCTACTATTATTATGGTGGCCCTGAAGTGCAAACCACAACAGCAAAGAACTAAACACAATGGTGAATAACTAAACACTACGCAAAGAACTAAACAAAACGGCAAAAGAACTAAACATACGGCAAAAGAACTAAACACAACGGCGAATAACTAAACACTACAGCAAAGAACTAAACACAACGGCGAATAACTAAACACTACGGCAAAGAACTAAACACTACGGCAAAGAACTAAACACAACGGCAAATAACTAAACACTACGGCAAAGAACTAAACACAACGGCAAAAGAACTAAACACAATGGCAAAGAACTAAACACAACGGCGAATAACTTGACACTACAGCAAAAGAATTTAACACAATGGCAAAGAACTGAACACAATGACAAACAACTAAACACTACGGCAAAGAACTAAACACAACGGCGAATAACTAAACACTACGGCAATAGAACTAAACACAATGGCAACAGAACTAAACACATTAACATACCAGAAGAGGTAGGTACTTGTGGCCCACATTAGTCACCTCTGATTGGACGAGTGTGTGCGTGAAGAGAGAGAGAAGGAGGACTTGATTGGACAAAGGCGCCATTCAACCTTTGACCCGGAAGTGATTCTGCCCTTAGCGTCTTCGGCTCAGGATAGAAACATCAGGAACATAACGGCCAAGAACTCTAAACAGAGGAAAAGTTCTGCTCTCCTGTGACCGTAAACAAACAAGACACCTCACTGAGGGAACCACAGAGCCGAGGTGCACTTTGAGATGAATGAGAGAAAAAAAGCGCTGACACTGCGCAAAATCAAACCTAAATGAATGATCACATTCATTTGATGAGCTCATTTGTGAGGTTTTGGTCCCTTGTTTGCTCATTGGGAGGATGATTTATCAGAATATTATTTGAATCCCTGTGGATTTACTGTAAAAGCCTTTCTGTGTCCACCTGAGAGATGAAAACCAGCGAGGAGAAGCCCACCCGCCTGGGATTTTTTTATGGAGATAAAATAAAAAGTATCAATGGTTAACATCAATACATGTTCATGAAATGGACAGCTACACTTTTATTTACAAATGTATTGATAACATGACGTAAACCGCTTGTTAGCCTCTCCCTTCTGATCAGGACGACAGGCACACACATATTACGCACCTATGGAGAAAGTGCACATATTGAGTCTTCTTGTTTGTTTTCGGTCACTGGAGAACAGAACTTCTCCAAGTAAACGTGTCAAGTACCAGATTTTAATAAAAACACAGAATGATGGAAAAACTTGTCAATGGCGGGGAAGCGTTCTGTGAGATAAGACGAAATTACTCATGCATGAATCAGAACATGAACTGAAAATGCCTCTGTTGATTGGAAAGTTGACAGACCCTTGCTATGTAAGTGCATTGTATTCACTGGATTAAGAAAAAATGGACAGTTTAGTGTTTAGTGATTTGCTGTAGAGTTTAGTTCTTTTGCCGTAGTGTTCAGTTCTTTTGCCATAGTGTTTAGTGATTTGCTGTTGTGTTTAGTGATTTGCCGTTGTGTTTAGTGATTTGCTGTTGTGTTTAGTGATTTGCCGTTGTGTTTAGTTCTTTGCTGTTGTGTTTAGTTTTTTGCTCTAGTGTTTAGTTCTTTTGCCGTTGTGTTTAGTTTTTTGCTGTTGTGGTTTGCACTTCAGGGCCACCATATATAATAGTATAATAGTAATAATAATAACAGTCCTAATATATTATTGTAACATTGTATTTTTTAAGTAGTGAGTGATATATGGATTCAAATTTCTAAAATCAGTTTCATAATAATAATTACCTCCGCCAAGGAGGTGATGTTTTCGCCAGCGTCTGTCTTTTTGTCTGTGAATGTTTGTCTGTTAGCAGGATTAAGCAAAAACTACTTGATGATTTACATGAAAATTTTATCAGAGGTGTGGTTTGGTCCAAGGAAGAAGCCAATGCATTTCGGTGCTGATCCAATCCATATTGATGTCACAAAAAAAAAAAGCATTGAAGTGTATAACAGCAAATCCCATTCAGTTACAGCATTATGGGAATTGTAGTTTATTTGCAAACTGACATCTAGTTTTTCAAGCCTATGTCACTACATTTCCCAGCTTCCCTTGCAATGCCAAGGGAGGAGTTCTCAATGCCTCTCTGTCTGCTGTCTCTAAGGGTGCATTCACACTAGGGGCCCTGTCACGAATCTGAGTGCACTTGAGCCCAAAGTCCGGTTCATTTTGGTAGTGTGAATGCAAACAAACCGCGCCTGGGCACTGGGCCCGAGTCCACTTGGGGAGGTGGTCTCCGGCGCAATTGAAGAGGACTCGGTCA
The DNA here is from genome assembly GCA_037902135.1 of Cetoscarus ocellatus. Taxonomy (NCBI): domain Eukaryota; kingdom Metazoa; phylum Chordata; class Actinopteri; order Labriformes; family Labridae; genus Cetoscarus; species Cetoscarus ocellatus. The sequence continues at coordinate 136,406 of JBAMNC010000765.1, forward strand.
AGGTTCGGTTGAGATGTGAATGCAAGTGCGCCAGGATACGGGACAGAAAGCTGACGCTGCTGCGTGACGTCACGGTTGTCCCCTCTCTCTTTAAACATGACAGCCAAAGGTTCACTTTGGAGCAGCGAAGAAATAAAATTCTTGCTTGAAATTTGGGCTAACTAGGACATTCAAAAGCATCTGAATTCCACACATAAAAAATCGGAAATTTTCGGCATCATATGTCAAAAACTACTGTCACTTGGGTATACCAGAACCATCGCGATAAATGCCGTGATAAGATAAAGAAGCTCCAGCAGCAGTGTCACAGAGTGCAGGACTCACCACGTAAGTCCGGCAGCTCAACTGATGAAAAGGAAAAGTTTCCTTGGTATGATGCAGTTGATAATATCATCAGCCACAAACTAACAAGTCAGGCTAATGTACTGAGTGGAGTTGGAACCCCTTTTCCCACTGACACCCTTTACATCTCCTCCGCCATCTGATCCGGTGAGATGAGGAGGCAACTGGTAGCCTCTTCTTCGTTCTCCTCCGTAACAGGTTTGGTTACCAGTTACATGCATATCGCCTCCTGCTGTTTCAAACAGAGTAAATACGCAAGGGGGCCTGGGCACGGTTTGATGTTGCAAGTGTGAATGCAAGCCAGCGGGGGGAGGGGGAGGGGGGAACCGCACCGCGATACGGTTTGAAACAAGTGGGCCTAATGTGAAAGCGCCCTAATCTGTCTCCTGGTTACACGCAGAGTCAGGGCACAGCCAACAGCCAATCAGCACTTAAAGCTGTGCATGCACAGTTCTGCTCACAGACACAGCAGAGAGGAGGATGAAAATTGCCAATGGAGACAGCGTGGCACTGTTCCCAGAGCCTTGGTTTCTAAGATAAATTAAGGCAGCTGTCTCTCCCGACATTGAAATAAACATCCCAGTCCTCTACAACTCACAACAACTAGTAACAGTACTGTGAGCTCATTAACATTATAGAAACACTGCAGCTCTGCACGCTCACAGTCCTTCAAGCCGTGCCTGTTAATCACTCAAAACAACATTGCAGAAAATGTCAATACGGAAGCAGCCCGTCATAGCAGAAGTCTGTGTGTGTATGAGTGTAAAAACCTAACCCCCAAATTCCACATAGTGCAAATGCGCTACTCACCAAAGCACCGTGGTTTTGCTCTGACCGACAGGCTGGCGACATCGCCCACTGGAAGCACCGTGGTGCGCACAACACCAGCATCTGTACAAACGGCAGCAAATTGGTTCAGTCAATAAGTTACAAGACCCACTACTTACTAGGTCACTCTTTTGGATGATATAAAATCAACAGTAATCACACTTCTTGCAGACTGATATTTTTCATTCCACAATGTGCATATAAAATAAATATAGGACTATAATGTTGGGTGGAAATCACAATTTATGGGTGAAACTGAGCTGATGGTGGAAGTCTACAGTCTTTAGTGCTTTTCTATTTAGTTACTGAGTTAGTTTTTGTCCTTGATGGGCTGTAATCATGAATGCATGTATTTGGAGCAACTGTCAAAAGGGAGCCTCTCAATTGTAAGTTTTTGTTCCTGAAACAGGCAAAGAATTTTGTCATGAGTTGTTAACGGAACTTTAAACCTGGGACAGTTTTCATCAGTAATTGAAATTAAAGTAATTATTAACTTTTGAAAGGTAACATTTTTAATGAGAAATGAGTAAACTTATAACACGTTTGCCATGATGAAAAAATTTTCTGAAATTACCTTGAGATCAACTGGCGATAAATAAAGAAGTAGAGTTAGGACAGGCATATAGTATATAAATATTAAATAAAAAAATCTTGAAAAGCACAATTAATGATGAAAAATTTTGAAATAGCATGTGCATGTGTACATATCTATCTGAAAAAAAAAATATACCACTTTCATTCAATTTCATGATGTAAACCATTAGAGGATTTGACCTCTGACCTGTAGCTCTTGATAAATCTGCTGATAATCTCAGTTAATACACAAAACTTTTAATTAGTGCCTCTTTTTGCAGGGAGCCAAGAGGGAGGCCTGCATCTCAATAATAATGACGCAAAGTGTTGTATAACCATGTGTGTGTGTTTGGATGCTCTGCATTGGTGCATATTGAAAGCAGTGTATGCCCCCCTCTTAGCGATGGTACCAGAGGATAGGCTTGTCCTTTAATCAGAGCAAGATTGTGAAAAAGTGATTTCTTTTTGACGGCCCCGGCTTGCCCATAAACACACATTATTCTGAGTGGTGTACTTACCAACACAGTGATTGTGGCTGATCTGTGCTTGTTGGGCAGGCCGTGTCATACACTCCTGATAAATTGTGTAAGACAAACCATTCTCATTTATCATACAGAATATAACAATGAATAAATACATAATTAAACAGCAGAATACTACTCAAGCACCCCTAATGTGAGCTTTGTAAGGATACTTACATCTCACATGTTGACAAGTCAGGTCTTTATATTTGCCACAGAGGTATATGGAGGTATGTAAGCTGTTCGATTCCTAACAAATTACAAATGTTATATTTATCTGTTTCGTTTACTTATTATTTATTTTACATAAAATCAAAACATACCTCAGAGCACAAAATACAAAAACGAAATACAATATTTTGATGGATTGTATTATGAAAAGGCACAATAAGAGATATTTGTTGATCTGAAAGACACAAATGAATCCCTAATTTGACAAATAAGAGGAAACTACTGTGAAATGGAAAGATGTCTGCACCTTTTGCAGGAACACTTAATGCTATATAGTCCAGCTGCGCAAATGTACTTTTTTTTTTTTTTTTTTTTTTTTTTTTTGTTAAGGTTCTCAAAAATCTTTTTTAAGTCCAACCATTAGATCACGAACAAGTTAAAGGACAGGGAAATAAGGTAAATAACATGGACTTGAGCTTATATCAAAATTCTGACCTTACTCTCAGAATGAAAAAAAAAAAAAACTCTTTTGTATCTTTTGCTGTTCATACATTGTCATACAAATGTGTAGGTTTGAATATTTTTTCTGTCAAATTTATTTTATTTGTTGATTATTTTCCTCAAGTAATTGTAGCTATTACCAGAAAAAAATCTCCTTACTCATATTATGAATCATCCCACCAAGTTCAAATGTCCCTGTATAACTCTGTCCATTTGTATGGGTCGCCAGACGATAGTAGGGCCACATAGAGAGACAGACAACCATCCACGCTCACAATAATGACTAAGAACAATTTGGAGCACCAATTAGTTATGAGCATACTATTGGTTTGTGTGAGGGGACTGGAGTTCCCAGAGAGAACCCATGCATGTAAGGGAGAACATGCAAACTCTACACAGAGAGACCTTTGTGGATTCGTGGAGTTAAACCAGCAATCTTCTTACTGTGAGGCATGCACACTACCTGCTGCTCTGTATGAATAGTGGCCGACAAGGGCAAACGACCTACAATGGCTCGATCCAGTTCAATAAGAAGAAAACACCTGCAAGAGCAGAAATGCAGCATAACCAATTACATCAACATAAGTGATTCAGCCTGGAGAGGGGTCTGGAACAGGGAGAGTGTGTAGGAGAGAAGAGAGAGACTGTGGTCAAATCAGCCACTCCTAAATTGGAAGTGCTCATGTCGTTGAACCTTTACTGTAAATGCTCTGTGCTGAACGAGAGAGGTATGACAGACAGGCTGTGTGACTTTATCATATTTCTGTTTTTCTTTTACCACCAAAAGAGTGAAATAAAGGAGTCTTGCCTCTTCTTCCAACATGAATGAACAGAATGTTTAATAATGCCTCCTCTCAGCAGCTGGGAGGCCCACGCCACCACCAACGCTCACCAGGGACCCAGCACCGCCAGCGAACACTAGCAGCGGCATCACCTGCACTAGCCGGGGGGCTAACGCTGACGGCGGTGATATCGGCACGGGTCGGGAGGCCTAACACCAGCAGCAGCCCCCAGCGGGGTCGAGCCGACGGTGTCTAGCCTAGCAGCTGGGAGGCCCACACCATCGCCAACACCCGCCAGGGATCCAGCACCGCCAGAACAAGCCAGAAGGCCCATACCAGCAGCAGCAACATCAGCACTAGCCGAGAGGCTAACATCAGCAGCTGCAACACCTGTGCTAGCCGGGGGCCTAACGCTAACGGCGGCAACACCGACGCGGGTCGGGGGGCAAACACCAGCAGCGGCCTCCAGCGGGGTCACGCCGACGGCGTCTAGCCTAGCAGCTGGGAGGCCCACTCCATCACCAACGCTTGAAATAGGTTCAGCACTGCCAGAGATAACCGGAGAAAGCGGCATAAGATTAAAATGCCACCTAAAAAAGCAGAGATTAAGCCAGATGAGGAGTACATGTCACTCACTCAGGTGACTGAACTGATACAACAACAGAAGGACATGTTTATGGCTCTTCTCCAGCAACAGCAAGAGAACTTCAAAGGCTTTGTCCAAATCATTATGGAATCTACAAACTCCAGACTTGATGCAATATCCAAGGAAATACAAGAGGTCAAAGTAAGCCTGCAGTTCACACAAAAAGAAGTCGACAATCTAAAAGCTGAAAGTAACAAACAGGCGGTAAGAGGTGATGCACTGCAAGCAGATATTTACAAAATATGTGACAGTTTGCTGACTGTCACAGACAAGATGGAATATCTAGAGGGACAGTCCAGACAGAATAACCTTGTATTTAATGGTGTAGCAGAATCACCCGGAGAAACCTGGGCAGACACAGAGGAAAAAATCATGAAAATCCTAAAGGAGAACCTACAGCTGCAGCACAAGGTGGAGGTGGAGAGGGCGCACCGCACAGGGAACCCCAGTGGAGGTGACAGACCGAGGCCCATTGCTGTAAAACTCCTCAGGTACAAGGACAGAGAAGCTATATTACAACGGGCAAAGTCTCTCAGAGGAACAAAAATCTTCATCAACGAGGACCTCACAGATGCTGTCAGACAAAAAAGGAAAGACCTGATGCCAGAGCTGAGAGCTGCCAGAGAGAAGGGGGACATTGCCTACCTGCGTTGAGACAAACTGGTCGTTCATGCACGCACCAGTACACCAAAATAACCACAAGATTCTGGACAAAGGGTATGTTGAACAACAACACTACATATGACACTCCACACATCTCTTACACATCCTGAATTGCAACAGTTACCAAACAGACTGGACTATCTGGACCTAAACTCCATTAAAGACACCACAAGTCACAAGACATTAAATGATATTGATCCTGAAAACAACTTTTTTGTGAACATCAACAATGTCTGCCACTACTACTCAGACGAACAGTATAACAGAACTTTCAAGAATAAAAGCAAATTCTCAATAATACACTTTAACAGCAGAAGCTTGTATGCCAACTTCCATAATATCAAGGACTATTTAAATCAATTCACACATCCTTTTTTATATAATTCTAATATCAGAAACATGTTTTAACAATGAAAGGGACATGGATTTTGGACTTGAAGGATATGAGCTAATGTGTATAAATAGGAGAAACAAAAACGGTGGTAGTGTAGCTTTGTATGTGGATACTGATACTGATAAAGCATATGATGAATTTCTCAGGGTGTTTAAAAATCTGTATGATAAAAATTGTCCAATTAAACAATACTGTAGAAAACAAAAGTATAAAGATAATCAATGGATGTCAAAAGGATTGCAGAATGCATGTAAAAAGAAAAACACACTATATAGAGAAAACACAGAACTAAGGAAGCTGAAAATAAGTATAAAATGTATAAAAATAAGTTAACAAATATCATGAGAAACTGTAAGAAGGATTGTTATAATAAGTTACTAGAGAATAATAAGCATAAAATAAAGTGCATATGGAATATACTAAGCTCTATAATTAGAAACAAATCGAGACAGATACAGTATCCAAAGTATTTTATGGAAAATAAAACTATAAATAACATGAATGATGTAGTTAATAAATTCAATGATTTCTTCGTAAATATTGGGCCAAATCTGTCAGAGGAAATTCAAGATCCAGTGACATCCAATGATAATCTAATAGCCAGAAATTCAAAGACAATGTTTCTTAAGCCTGTAGAAGAAAAGGAGATTATAGATACTGTTAATGAATGTTAGAGCAAGTCATCCACTGATAATAATGAAATAGATATGATAATCGTAAAAAGGGTAATTAATGGGATCTCCAAACCACTAATGCACATCTTTAATTTGTCACTACAAACAGGTCAATTTCCTAACAATATGAAAATAGCTAAAGTTGTTCCCCTGTATAAAACTGGAGACAAACACCATTTCACAAACTACAGACCTGTTTCACTTCTCCCACAATTCTCAAAAATTCTGAAAAAAGTTTTCAATAACAGATTAGACAGCTTTATAGAGAAGAACAGCTTACTCAGTGACAATCAATATGGATTCAGAAGTAACCGGTCAACATCACAAGCTCTGGTCAAACTCATAGAAGAAACCACAAACGCCATAGATAACAAGAGATACGCTGTTGGGGTATTCATTGATCTAAAAAAAAGCATTTGATACAAGAAATCATGATATATTATTTAGTAAACTAGAAAAATACGGGATCAGGGGAACGGCACGAGAGTGGGTGAGAAGTTATCTGAAAGGCAGGAGGCAGTTTGTGAAAATGGGAGAATACCAATCAAGATGCTTGGACATTGTGTGTGGTGTTCCACAGGGATCAGTGCTGGGTCCTAAATTATTCATCATTTATATCAATGAAATATGTAATATATCACAAATACTCAAATTCATTTTATTCGCAGATGACAAAAATATATTTGGATCAGGTGAGAATTTACAGCAACTTTTGGACATCATCACTTCAGAATTTATCAAGATTAAAAACTGGTTCAACAAAAACAAACTATCACTAAATTTAAGCAAGACAAAGATAATGATATTCGGAAATAGAAAAAAAGAATCATCAGGCACAGGTACAGATAGAGGGCGTTGATATAGAAACAGTACATGAAATTAAATTCCTTGGAGTGAAAATTAATGACAAAATCTGCTGGGCAATACATATAAAAACTCACTAGAGCCGCTATTTATACTACAAAAAAGAGCCATCAGAATAATTAATAATGTTAGTTACATCGAATACACCAATCCACTATTTATCAAATCTAAAATAATAAAACTTTATGATATTCTAGAATTCCAAACAGCACAATTTCTGTACAAAGCCAGGAATAATTTATTACCGGGTCACCTACAAAAAATGTTTCATGAAAGAGAGGGAAGGTATGATTTAAGGGAAAGACTAAACTTCAAGACTCAGAGATGTCGAACTACAATGAAAAGATTCTGCAGAACAAACAACGGGGTACGACTATGGAACAGACTCAGTGAGGATTTAAAGCAATGTCCATGCATCAAACAGTTTAAAAACAAATATAAGCAAATGGTCTTTCCAAAATATAGGAAGGAGGGGAAATAATAATATGTATATATAAATGTAGATCTATTGTACTGCCTATTACTATATTACTATTGTGATATCTATATAAAATTTTGTTTAAGAAATTATAATATGTAAATATCTATATATCTAACTATTTATATATATACTTGTGTTTTATATATATGTATGTATATATAGAGAAATGTATATGTATACCGTCTTTGTTCTATTACGATTTTGATATTTATATAAAACTTTGTTTAAGAAATTATAATATGTAAATATCTATATATCTGACTATTGATATATATATATATATGGATACTTATGTTTTTACGTATATAGGTATGTATATATGAAGATATGTATATGTATACCTTTGGCCTTTCCGTGCATTCTTAACTACGTCTATGCACAAAAACTATAAAGGAATTAATTTACTATTACTATTATAACTATACTATTACTATTTTATTACCATTTACTATCCACTATTACTATACTACTATATTGATATCTATATAAAACTTTGTTTAATAAATTATAATATGTAGATACCATATATCTAACTATTTATATAAATGTTTATGTTTTTTATATATATATGTACAAAACCCAAAACCAGTGAAGTTGGCACGTTGTGTAAATTGTAAATAAAAACAGAATACAATGATTTGCAAATCCCTTTCAACCTATATTCAATTGAATACACTGCAAAGACAAGATACTTAATGTTCGAACTGGTAAACTGTGTTATTTTTTGCAAATATTAGCTCATTTTGAATTTGATACCTGCAACATGTTTCAAAAAAGCTGGCACAAGTGGCAAAAAAGACTGAGAAAGTTGAGGAATGCTCATCAAACACTTATTTGGAACATCCTACAGGTGAACAGGCTAACTGAGAACAGGTGGGTGCCATGATTGGGTATAAAAGCAGCTTCCCTGAAATGGTCAGTCATTCACAAACAAGGATGGGGCAAGGGTCACCACTTTGTGAACAAATGCGTGAGCAAATTGTCGAACAGTTTAAGAACAACATTTCTCAACGAGCTATTGCAAGGAATTTAGGGATTTTATCATCTACGGTCCATAATGTCATCAAAAGGTTCAGAGAATCTGGAGAAATTACTGCACGTAAGCGGCAAGGCCGAAAACCAACATTGAATGCCCGTGACCTTTGATCCCTCAGGCGGTACTGCATCAAAAACCGGCATCACTGTGTAAAGGATATCACCACATGGGCTCAGGAACACTTCAGAAAACCACTGTCTGTAACTACAGTTCGTCGCTACATCTGTAAGTGCAAGTTAAAACTCTACTATGCAAAGCGAAAGCCATTTATCAACAACACCCAGAAATGCCGCTGGCTTCGCTGGGCCCGAGCTCATCTAAGATGGACTGATGCAAAGTGGAAAAGTGTTCTGTGGTCTGACGAGTCCACATTTCAAATTGTTTTTGGAAAGTGTGGTCGTCGTGTCCTCCGGACCAAAGAGGAAAAGAACCAGCCGGACTGTTACAACAGCGTGGCTTCGTAGTAAAAGAGTGCGGGTACTAGACTGGCCTGCCTGTAGTCCAGACCTGTCCCCCATTGAAAATGTGTGGCGCATTATGAAGCGTAGAATACGACAACGGAGACCCCGAACTGTTGAACAACTTAAGCTGTACATCAAGCAAGAATGGGAAAGAATTCCACCCGAAAAGCTTCAAAAATTGGTCTCCTCAGTTCCCAAACGTTTACTGAGTGTTGTTAAAAGGAAAGGCGATGTAACACAGTGATAAAAATGCCCCTGTGCCAACTTTTTTGCAATGTGTTGTTGCCATTAAATTCTAAGTTGATGATTATTTGCAAAAGAAAATAAAGTTTCTCAGTTCGAACATTAAATGTCTTGTCTTTGCAGTGTATTCAATTGAATATAAGTTGAAAAGGATTTGCAAATCATTGTATTCTGTTTTTATTTACAATTTACACAACGTGCCAACTTCACTGGTTTTGGGTTTTGTATATGTGTGTGTAAGTATGTGTGTATATATATATATATATATATATATATATACATATACATGTATGTATGTATGTATGTGTGTGTATGTATGTATATGTATATATATATATAATATATGTATGTATGTATATATAGAATGAATTTACTATGATAAAAATTATAATAATAACAAAATAGGGATGGGGTAGGATTAAATAAGTTTTTTTTACTTCTTCCTACTCCTTTTCGAGCATGTTGGACTTATTATTTTTTTTTTTTCTTTTCTCTACTTCTTTAGTTATCGAGTTATTTTTTCATTGCTGTCTCATGCTCATGTCCATGACCATGCTCGAAATAAAGACTTCAATCAATCAATCAATATTGTATCCACTCTTTGAGTAATCTTTTTTCAAAGTACACAAAATAGTACTCATAAAGTATACCCTAAAAGTACTTCATACCACTTGCACACATCGTCCAGGAGGTCCTCCTTAGAATGATATCAATCTCATTGTTACAAATGGTGAATGTACAAATGGTACAAAGTGAATTATCTTATTTCAATTTAATATCTTTCCAGAAGGGCTCAAAATAAACCGCACCATTCATTCATTGACCTTTATTTGATACAATGTTATTACACATTCTGTTCATTCATGTAGGAAAAAGTGGCATCTTAGAGACAATTTTAAGAAAAGACTCCTATTTTTCACACTTTCAATGGTAAAAGGAAAAAATGAGCATGATAAAGTTGCGCAGCCTGCCTGTCATCCCTCTCTCACTCAGCACAGTATTTTCCATGAAGGTTCAAATACATGAGCACTTCAAATTTAGGAGTGAATGATTTGATGACAGTGGGCCCATTCTACTAAAGATTTGTGTGTATAAAAACACATGCAAACTTGATAGCGTGTGCAAAGCTGATCTACCAACAGGGTGCACTGAGGATTGCGTCTGTCAAATGAGCAAAATAGCATGCGCAGACCATTTAGCGTGTTTACCTTCATTAATATGCAGAATACATTTAGATGATCAGAACGCGCAAAATACTGGGAGGAAGAGATGCAAATGTAATCACTTAGCACCTGCAATGTGACTTATCAAACCCGCAACTGCCTGCGCATGGTATTTTTACGGCTAAATTTAGTAGTAGCAGGTCACCCGCAACACACAGACTAATAGCATGTGCAATTTTTTAGGTTGCACTCGCAATTTAGCACTCGTTATTTGGGATCTTATTAGATCAGGCGCAGTCTCTCTTCTTTGTCTTCTGACTCACTCTTTCTGCTCTAGGCCCCTCTCCTGGCTTGGAGCACTTCTGTTCTTGTACTTGGTTATGTTGTGTTGCTGCTCTTGCAGGTGTTTTCTGGGTTTGGAATGTCTTTGTTTCATTTTTAACTTGCAGCATGTTTCACCTCTTGCAGGCATTTTCCTCGTATTGAACTGCATCAAGCTGCTGAAGGCCATTTGTATGTATGACTCTAAGGCCTCAAAAAAAATAAAAAAATAAATAAATAAATAAATCAGTAAATGAATATAAATACAATCTAATTCTATATAATACAAACAGTTATACAATACAAACATTGAAATAAGAAATTTTACTATACCTTACAATAAAATACAATTTAATGTGGCATCATATATAATGTGATACAATATGAAAAAACACATTAAAGGATAAGAGATTATATGATGTTTTACAAAATGATACAATATGATATATGATATAACATTTGTTGAAAAAATATGTAAGCACATAAAACAATACTCAAAGTTATGGATAAATGTAAACTACAATCTCACAGCAATTCACCTTGCTCAACCCCTTGTCCATACATAGGAAGGAAAGTTTACTTAAGTGCAAGAAAAACATCTCAAGACACATTCCTATCCGATGATGTTCTGTGAGGTTTCACATGAAGTCCACCTAGATATGTGTGGCACTCAGAACTTCGATAAACTGTGTGATTGAAGGCAGAGCTCATCTCATTTCAAACACCACTCCTCCCTGAATCCAATCACCCAAAACACACCTGCATGTTGTTATGTTGCTGCGAGCAGTATGAAACTCCCTATGAAAATCACACCCGCGGCAACTCCAGTCCCTGTCGATGGGTAAGTGGCTTAGTCTCCAATTACACACATGAAGTCTCCTTGCATCGCCACACACCCATAGACACACATACACACACAACCCCGAGCAGTGAGTGGAGGTTAACGAGGCCTGTCGGCACCTTGATCTATCCCAGGTATACTTTCTGCTGCTGCTGCTGACTGTGACGCACACTGACATTCATCTGGAGATTTGATAATTAGCCTGCACTGACATAGTGAGCACACACACACAAACTGATCTGCTACCATGTATCAATCAAGGCATCTAACAGCTGGGTAATTGGAACAACATGAGGGAAAATGTACATGTCACTGTTAAAGATGAAGGAAGGATGAGGGACGATACATCAAACCCCTGAAAGATACAAAGGGAACTGATACAATTTTGTGTCAAGTTCTTTTTTTTATTTGGGGATGTGTGTGAGTGCATGACACTACCCTATGTTTTTCCTTTACTAAACAGAACATTAGTTCTAATCAACACAGTAGCAACCCCTCCCCCCACCCCCTCATCTTTTGTTATCTCTTACAGTCTCTGTAAGCTAATTAACAGTCTGATATGCATTCTTTCTCTTGCAGTGGGAATCAACGCCATAGAAACAAAGCCAGAACCTTTGCTAGCTTAAACTGATAATAATTTACAATAATACTAATACTAATACTACTATTACTACTGCTACTACTACTACTACTACTACTACTACTAATAATAATAATAATAATAATTATAATAATAACAGTACTTAATAAAACATTCTAGACATCATACCAGTGGTTCCATTAATGACAGTTTTATGTTTTTAACAGATAAATCTGCTTTACCACACAAACAAATATGTGGATCTTTCTGTGCACTAAAACATATATCTTCATTCCCCTCTTATTTACTGCAGCCATGAAACAAAATTGATCAATGGGCAAAATAGCCATAACAATAAGCTGCAGCAAGCAGGACTGAACTAAATGCACATGTTTGACAGGCTAGACTGAAGTGATGCTTTCTACCTGTCCTGAACCTTTCTAACAATGAAAATATTAACAATGAAAAATGGCCCTCATTAGAACATAGAGTTTTGGCTTAATGGTTAAATGAAGATAAATTAATTCTATCTGCTTCATCACAAGGTCTTATTTACAAAGACTATTGTGCTAACCATTTTCAAGCACCTACACACCTACAAAGTCTAGCTGCATTGTGCGGTTTGTTCTTGTTCTGTGTCTGATTGTAAAAATAAAGTAGTCAGCTTCCCCTTTCTGCAGCATGGAGCATCCTATTAAATTAAAAAAAAAAAGGGGGTCAGTCCAGTGGTAGCCATTGCCAAACAGGATCCCCTGAAATCTGATTGGCTACCCCAAAATCCTTTACCATGAATGGCTAATTGTCTTGTAAGCCCATTAATGGCCAATTAATTTTTTTTTTACTTTTGAATAAATTTTCATTTACCTTCATTTTATTAATTTTGGTACACCAAAGATGGGGTGTATAAAGGTGGCCCTAACATTAGTATTTTTTCTGTATTTGGCCCATGGTGAAAAAAGTTTGAACATCCATGACATGACAGGCAGATGAGTTTATTCTGGCGACGAAAAGAAAAATCTAAAAATAATCTTAAAAAAACAGTTCGACAATTCATTAGACAGGAAAAAGAAAGCTAAATCTATTGAGCCTTTCACAAATCTGTCTAATTAATATTCACTGGTGTGTACAAAATTAAAACACAATGTGATTTTGGATTAAAAATGAGCAGAAAGGCTGTTTTTTGCCAAACGCTCTTCATTTCAGCTTCCAAAACCATTCAGAAATGAATCAACTCCATCCTGTCTGGCCCCTCATAGAAGATGCAGCCTCCTTGTAAGCATGTTGAATCTGCATCTGCTGAGTTGCTTCCTTCACTCCTCTTGAGTACCTCTGATCCACCTCTGCTCTCACTCTGTCTGAAACACTGTGTTGAGCTCCTGCCCCCAGGTGGGTCCAGTCTTCTTTGATTGTTTGACTTGTAATCTGTGGTAAATAATCAGTTCAACACTGCTCAGTGCCATGATTTTAACAACTCTGCATTAATTACAGTTGTCTGCACTGGGCTTGCCAGCTCAAAGTGTATAAACTGCTGACAAAACTATGTTATGATGTCACAGTGGTAGGTCCTTTTTGTCAGGGAGGGGAAAAGTTCAGGCAGCAACTGGCTCTGTGAAGAAGGGGAGAGGGAGAAGTCTTTAAGATAAAATTCCTGTGTTGTTTCTTATATTTGAAAGAGTGAAGTGTGTAACTTAATCTGAGCTACCAAAAATGTATAAGGGTGGCTTAAGCTAAATCAAGTCCATTTTTGGCCTGATCATGGTTAAAAAAAACATCCTTAGTTGAGACCTGACTTCTGCTGCAAGGAGATATCTTTAGAACAACACAATTTCATACATTATTCACTTACTGCTAGAACAAACAGGGACAAATAACACAGGCTACATAAAAAGCATAAAAACATAGAGTATCCCTACCTTTTGGAGTGGTGAAGGTGTCATGTTGGGTTTTGGGCTGCTGTTCCATGTGAATGGGTGGAAGGAAACTGTGAATTAATCTACGATAAGTATCCATATTTTTGTTTTTGTCAAAGGGGTGGGGAGTTGGGGCTTGAAAGGATCCTTCATCCCTCCTGAAATGGTCTCCTATCACCTTTGACCAAAACACTAACAAACAATGAAACCTAAAAGATTCTTTGGTTAAAAGTAAACATTGTAAAATTTTTACTGACACAAGGTTTCTCAACACCATTTCATTTCAGATTAAAAAAAACACAAGAGGAATGAGCCAAAAGTTATTTCTCTAGGAAATGAAAGAGAGAAGCACGTTATAAAGCTTTAAAATTTGTAAAGTGTTAAGATTATCTTTTTACAATAGAAATGAATTTTTTTATTATTTTAGTTCCTTTATATAGCATAAAGGGGGTCTCCCGGTCATATATTTTGCTGTAAAAAAAAACAACAAGAATCATATCTGACTGTTTGGATTTCTTTAGTATCATTTAATTATCAGATTAAAAAAAAAAGTCACAGTATCCATATGGGGATTGGGACCTCCCTAGAACCTTTGTAAAATCCAGTCTAAATGTAGTTCTGGAAATCATTTTTTTTCTCTCTCTACTGCCAGATGTGATGTTTGAGATTGAAATGTCATCCTGCTTTTATTGCATTCATCTTCTCTCCTGCAAACAGAAATAGTGTTTGGCTAAGATTTCATGAAATTCTTGAAAACAAGCTGATGAAACAGCTCGAAAAAAAAGCCCGATGTTTTTGGCTCAATAATACACAGAAATTACTTGATAAGTAGAGATAAGATTTTTCTTTCTCCTGCGTGTACTCACACAGGATATTAAAAAAGAAGCCATGAGAGTTTGGGGAGGGAGAAGAGTGTGAATGAATTCGGTGTGTGTGTGTGACGTGTCGGGCCATGCTGTCTCATTCGTATTGACATTAAGAACTTTCCTTTATCTTCCCTTCCTCCTAGAAAAGAGGCAACTATCTGAGGTGCCTAAGCTCCCAGAGCACAATAAAGAATAATATGATTCCTGTTTACTTAGATACCAGCTGCCTTTTTTCACAGCTTTAAAACCCTCACTTCACACACCAGCCTCCCCTTGGCAAGCCAATAGTTGCAACAGTTTATTAGACAGTTATCTGAAAGCAACAAATGTCAAGAGACATATCTCCCATAGTAGCTAACCTATACATGGAAGAGGTGGAGAGAAAGGCCCTAGCTTCATTCCATGGAGCAGCAGCAAACCACTGGTTTAGGTAGTTGGATGACACCTGGGTCAAAATTTGGACACATGAAGTGGAGGCCTTCACAGACCACATTAACACAGTGGACAATAACATTAAGTTCATGCGTGAAGATGTTAAGAACAAGGTCTTGGCCTTTTTGGATTGTGCTGTACACTTGGAGGCAGACAGGGGTCTCAACTTGGAAGTGTACCGGAAACCCACACACACGGATCAATATTTACTCTTTGATTCACACCATCCTCTGCAGCACAAGCTGGGTGTCATCAGAACCCTCAACCACCGGGCTGAGAGTGTTCCTACAAGGAAGGAAGGAAAGGAAAAGGAACAGAAACACATTAGAGAAGCCCTGAAAACCTGTGGATACCCAAAGTGGGCCTTTTTGAAGAACAAGAAAAGAAAGGAGACAGAGCATGATAGGGAAGAGAGACGCAAGAACATTGTGATTCCTTATGTTGCAGGTTTATCCGAAAGACTTAAGAGAATCTTTGGCAAACACCACATTCCTGTTCACTTCAAGCCTGGAAACACATTAAGGCAGAAGTTGGTCCATCCCAAAGACAAAACACCAAGACAGAAACAGAGCAATGTGGTGTATGCAGTCCAGTGCAGTGAGGAATGCTCAGACCTGTACATTGGAGAAACTAAACAACCGCTTCACAAGCGTATGGCTCAACACAGGAGAACCACCTCCTCAGGTCAGGACTCAGCGGTCCACCTTCACTTAAAGGACACAGGACACTCTTTTGAGGACAGCAATGTACAGGTGTTGGCAAGAGAAGATAGATGGTTTGAAAGAGGAGTTAAAGAAGCCATCTTCACTAGACTGGAGAAACCTTCTCTTAACAGAGGTGGTGGACTCAGACACTACCTCTCAGCCACATACAATGCAGTGCTAAGCTCTCTCCCCAGGAAGTTCTCCAAACATTCACACCTGGGCACATGTGACCACAACACCTCACATGACAGGGGGAGTTAATGACCCATTCAGGGTAATGACTCTCAGGGGTTACATCACCCTGTGATGAGTTTCTATGAGTCGTTCTCCAACTCCTCCCTTCCTTTGTCGTTGTTTTCTCCATAACTAGTGCTATCTTGAGACACTTTACAATACAGCAGGCTGAAGCCATACTCTTCATTTTATAGATACATGCAGTGGCGGCTGGTGCCAAAAATTTTAAGGGGGGCGCAGCCTTGGAGGAAACAAACCAAAGAAGCGTTCCATACTACAGAGAAAAAAAAAAGAAAAAAACATAATCACAATGCAACCTACTTTGAACAATCCAATATTTGAACAGAAATTTTGCCCTCCTTTCCTTCTGGCCTGCAAATTTCTCAATGACCCTCTGATTGAAATCCATCATCTCTGTCTCTTTCTCTTTTTCCTGATTCTTTTTTAGGTTTGAGAAGCACCTCTCAGCTTCTGCAGTGGTCATGGGTATGGTGATGAGGATCTTTAGGAGAGTGACAGTCTCTTAAAATACCTCTCCAAGAATATTTTCCATCAACAACTGGATAAGATCCACAGCACCACAGCAGGCCCTGAACTCCTCTTTGCTGTACATAAGACTGAGCTCTGTCTTTAGCTTGCTTTAGTTGAGCATTGGGTCGGCCTTCAAGGTGCTGCTGAGGGCATCTTCAGGAAACATGGCATGGTACTGTGTGAATCTTTCATTAAAAAATACATAGAAAAGCACATTTTATTACCAAAAGTTAACATCATTACTTATTGAAAAAAATCACTTAAGCAGCCAAAGCTTAACCTCCTAAGAAAATAAAGCTGTAATTTATGTCATTTTCACCATTTTATGAACATTTCTTGTGTTAACTGAACAGTGTTTTATTTTATACATGATGTCTCATGGCTCAAGATTGTAAACACAAACAGAATCTTATGTACCACTAAACTTGCTTTAAAACTAAAGGTAAAACTATGTGATACAGTTTTGGTATAGATTAACTGTAAAAAGTATGAACAAAACAAAAAAAGAAAAACACATAAGAAAAAATAAATCAGATACAAGAGTGCAGACGGCTCACACCAGCTGACCGATTCTCACAGTTGAAATGGAAGCTGTCAATGTATGGATGACATTTATAGTTTTCAGCAAAACTCCTTCAAATTTTAAAAAGTCAAAAAATAAACTTTACATTACAGTAGCCTGTTTCCATCTGCTGAAGCTTTTGAATATTTTTACATTGTACCGTTATGTGCAGTATTCAGTCAGCAAAAAACACCAACAGAATGTATAACTTCTGTATCCAAATAGAACATTTTATAATAGCAAGTAAACATATTATATACAATTATATAAAATAACATTATTGTATATATTTATATTGATATTTATTATTTTATAACACATGTTTAGTTGCCAAAAAACCTACAACATGTAGAGACAAGAGAAACATTTTGTTGGTCTGTTTTCATTGATTTTAAACTGTGCACAATGTTACAAGCTGGAAAGGCACAAGGTAAGTGTTAAATCTAAAAGCTCCAGTAGATTAAAAAATAATTCTGTAAAAGACGTACACCTAAGAGGTAAAGGATTTGTGTTTATTACACTTTTGAGACTAATAAAACCCCACTGTTTTCACCAGTAAATTGCAAAACATAAATTGATAGCATCATCAATTCTTCTTTTTGTAATTTTTCAAAGGCTTTTACACAGTGTAACAGTAATATTTAATGAGCAGTGCAATAAACCTTTGCAATAATCCACATGCACTTGTGTATAATATTAATATTACAATTTCTCCTATTTTTAATATGTTTCATTGAACTTCAGACTTTGTGTGTATCTGTTTTTACTCTTCATTAGTGTACATTGTTCCTGCTTTGCCATGATTTTTAAAAATATATTTTTATAGGTCCCTTTATATAATATTTTCATCAAAATAATGCATTAATTTTGTCAATTAAATTTAAAATGAACTTCTGGTGGGGTAAAAACAAACTTACCCACCCAATAAAAGCACCAATTTCTCCTAAAAGTATGTTGTTTTTGTAAAAATATGCAAGAATTAAAAAAACTATATAGATTTTTTAGAACTTAAGTCTGCAAAGGATAGTGTTCTACTGAACAAAGAATTTATATCTTCTTGGCAGACTCATTTTGTGGCTATAGTTTAGTGACATTAAATGGAAAACTTTGCCCCTGAATTATGTTATGTCTACTAGGAAAGACCCATCCTAATCTAATCTTCAGTGCAGCATAGCCTCTTACTGATTTTCTTCTCCAATGCAATCTCACTTCTTCTGTGATCCTCTGATAGTTCTCTGGACGGAGTACCTGACGCATCCTCGGTGCATGGGAGCATTGGTTGGACTCGTGAGGATAGGTGAGATACTTGCGCATGCGTAAATCATATCTGCTGTGGTGACGTGTGGATATGATTGACAGCGCTCGTTGTCCAGTCACATGAGGAAAAGAAACACCAG
Organism: Cetoscarus ocellatus; assembly: GCA_037902135.1. Taxonomy (NCBI): domain Eukaryota; kingdom Metazoa; phylum Chordata; class Actinopteri; order Labriformes; family Labridae; genus Cetoscarus; species Cetoscarus ocellatus. The sequence goes on from JBAMNC010000765.1 coordinate 155,127, forward strand.
AACAATTCTGATTCGCTGCCAGTCCCAGTGGGAGTGTGCGGGGCGCACCTGCTAGCGCCCTGCAGGCAAAATTGAAGCGGCCAATTCCAAAGACGCCTCAGGTCACATGCTGAGCAAAAGTTTAAGGACTTGCATAGACACCCATTAGACTGGCGCCCCTCTGTACGTAAACTTTGTATTCACAACACAGTTCTTACGTAAAAACATTGTGAAATGCCTTTTATTGAATGGTGACAGGTGCTGCTGACAGACTATTATTGTGTGGTAAAAATAAATGTTTTTATCCGTTATTTTTTATAATTTAATGACAAATTATGTTGTGTTTATCAGACTTTCTCTGTCTAATTTTGCCCTTGTTATCACAGGTTTTTCATAAGTTATTTCAACAGCAAAATAAAAATTACTAAAGTTATAACATAAGTTATAAATTGTTTTATTGTCAGCTTTATTAAGAAGTACCTTTCTGAAAATAAATTTAAGGTAAAACAAATTCTCCCCACTAATGACTTGTTTTACTGTTTAAAGAAATAGTTTGGGGATTTTAGTGTGCTTACGTTAGGTTCATGTCAATAGTTTAAACATTAGCTACAGGGATAGAAATCATCTCTGCTTTTGTATGGAAAGAACAAGCAAAGAAGTAAGGGCTTTATACCACTGCAGGTGAGGCTAATAACTCTGCATAATTGAAAGGTCTCATGTCCCGTGAAATCATTTTTTCTTTGCTTTCAATGTTGAAATGCTCTATGCCTTTTAAAAGAAAGTGCTCCTTGAGACGCTTTTTTTTTTTTTTTAAACCTCTGGGTCTATTATGTTATAGCTATAAAGCCTGTGTTTTCCTGCTTGTCACAGGCAGACACATGACTTTGAACGTTTTGTTTTTTGGCCTCACTCACACACTCACACAAAACTCACCTGTTGATGTTTAGAGATAATTTAAGAGGCTGGGTCAGAACTTCCATCTTATTAACAACTTTCTAAAAGCTACTAAAGAATCTCAAATGCTTCACACACAAGAATTCAAAAGTGCTTCAGCAGACAAGTTACACTGGAAACATCAACCATAGAAACTGAGAAGCTCTCAAAGCCTCTGATGGCGAAGTAATGAGTCAGCACTGAGCGATGTCACCCATAAGCTCACCACAGCTGAGCCAAACTAGACCAACAGTCACACACTCACATACCCACACCTGGAACTGCCCTGAGATGCTTTCCTTCACCTATTCAGTGAGTTACCAGTGTGATTTATCTCACACAATCAGTGTATGACTCCGTGTCAGTAAGGTAAAGGATCATAGTTCAGAAAGTGAATCAGTGCTATGTGGCTCACTGTGCCACTGTTATTCACTGTGTAATAGCAACAGTTTTGCAAGTATGGAGTCAAACTGCCTCTCAGATTCATCTGCTGGTACGGGCAGAGTTGTTCTTTGTTTCACACAAACTGCCCCTCCCCAACACTTACACTGTAAAAAATGGACCGTGAAATTTACATAAAAGCTATGTAAAACCCCTACAGAAAAGTACTGTTAACCCAAAAACATATATATGTTGTTTAAATCACAGTGAACTTTTGTAAACTATTAAACTGAATGTTTTGTTATTTTTACAACAAAAACTTGTGATTACAATCAAAATTGTTTGTCAAAACTACAAATATTGGTGTCAAGAACTGAGAAATACTGTACTGCGTATAACAAAATTATTTTGTTAATTTGACATGCAAATTTTGTAAAAACTATAGTTTTCGTCAGTTTTTTTTTAATACAAAACAATATGTATGTCAAATTTACAAGTTTATGCTGTACTTTAAACATGATTGATGTAACAATGCAAATTGGGGTAATAAAAATGTTTTCACAAAAATAAAATCATTGTGAACCTGACAGGTTGACTATAGGCCTATTCATATATTAAAATATAGGCTACAATTATAATAACATTTGTGTTGAAGATATTTTGCAAGTTATTGCAAACCAGCTGTGGTCTTTTGCACATGTAGTTTGGTACATGTGACATTTTTACCTCTCAAGCTCTGTAAAATTTTTGTTTTTGTTTCCCTTTTATTAAACTCTTAAAATCAAAATAAAAATTAGATCACAAAACAATTATTGCAATACTGATTTAAAAAAATATATATGAAAAAAAAACTTAAATAAATTAATAATAAAAGAAATACATTAGAAAAAAAATCCTATCACACCCCACATATCAAGTCAAGTAGAACCCATCTCCATACAACACACATTTCCATGGTCTTAAAACTCTGAGGAGATGAGATGTGGAGAGGAAGTTGTCACAGATGATTCTGCAACAGAACAGTTTTTTTTCTCCAAAGATTAAGATCTTATTTCTAGTGAAACAAGCAACACTCCATTTAAGATGAGCCTTTTGAAATTGTAAACAACATATTTTATTCTAAACATTGAAAAAATTCCAGGTCAATTGAACAACCTGCTATCTGGGTCCTATAAGCACATACTTGTACTTTTCTCTCATTGTGCACTAATTCCGCCAATTTCAAAGTGCGCAGCTGAAGCTTGTCTCTGATTGGATAATGACGTGAGGGCGGGGGGGACAGGAGAAGCGCGAGCTCCTGCGGCTGACGTCACTAACGACCGAGCAGAGCGGTTGCTGCTGGAAAGATCTCGAAGCAGAGCAGAAATCTTCGGGCCACGTCGTCATTTTGAAAGTTTTTAGGACAAATCTATGATTTTTGCACGTTTTGTGGAGGGTCGGCTGCTGTCCCGTCGAAAAATTAAAGGTTTGCAAGGTAAGCTTCACATTTACCCTACTTTTTTTCAAGACCAAGCACCAAGCACATGGTGCAAGCTAGCACCAGTTGATGTTTCAAACCAGTAGCTGCTGATATGATAACTTAGTTCAGCTGAAGGCAAACACTTGAAATCTTAAAAATGGTCACCGGCTTCTTTTGTAAAAAGAAACTGGATACATTAAAAGGCTATGTACAACATTGCAGAGTGCATAGGAATGAGCCCGTTGTCTTTTCAAATGTGTTGGCGCCAACTGTAGTCAAACATTTACCACTTACTCTGCTTTCAAGGGCCATTTTTATCGTGTGCACAATGTGCCTTTACCACAAACTGTTACAGCCCTTGTTGCGGATTTAAAATGTGCAGTTTCATTATGTGCCCGCCATTTTCACACTGTGAAAGAGTTAGTGTCTCACTTAAATGATCATTTTGGAGAGGGCAGGACTGTGTCGTGTCCAGTAAGTGGTTGTAAGCAAGTGTTTACAAAAAAGTCATCCTTTACTTCTCACATGTGTAGGAAGCATAAAGCATGCTCCCCTGACAGTATTGATGACATGTACAGGGCAACTTGCCCTCAGACCCCAGGTGTCATTGCCAGTACAGATGATGCAGAAAACACACATGAAGCCATGCCAACAACTAGTGCAGCCAGTGATATGCCAGAGAATGATAGTCAGTCTTATCTCAGAAACATGTGTCTCTTTTACCTTAAACTGCAAGGACAGCTGCTTATTCCTGCCTCTATTATACAGACTATTGTTGAAGAAATGCAAAATGTGCATGAGTTAGGTCAAGCCTACACAATAACCAAACTAAGTTCTCTATTAAAAAATGACATGAGCTTGTCAGATGAAGCAGTGGCTAAAATCTGTGACTGCATTAAAGAGTCAGATTTATTCTCTGCTTGTCATCAGGGACAATTAAGAACAACATACTCCAGAAATCAGACGTTCACAAAAATGTTTAATTACACTGAACCCCAAAAAGTGGCATTGGGAATGGATGAAAACAGGACACAAAAATATGCATACTACATACCAGTGGCAGAAACTCTTAAGAGCTTTTTACAGTCACATTTAGGGAGGAATACACAGTCACAACAGTTTAGAGATCCGGATGAAGAGGTTTTTAAGGATATATATGATGGAAAAAATTTCAAATTTCACCAGTTCTTTAATGAAAATCCTGAAAGCCTCAAACTGATTCTGTACCAAGATTAATTTGAAATTGTGAATCCCCTGGGTTCTGCTTAAAAGAGACACAAAGTTCTTGCAGTATATCTTTCATTAGCAAATTTACCCATTCATTTGCGTTCAAATACTGATAATATGTTTTTAGTCTTGTTGTGTGTTGAGAATGACCTAAAGCGTTTTGGAGTAAACAGAGTTTTCTCAAAGTTGCTGGCAGATCTGAAATCCTTGGAGACAGATGGAATAAATGTAGATGGAGCAACAGTAAAAGGGGGTCTTTACTGCATTTCTGGGGACAACTTGGGTTCTCATTGCATAGGTGGGTTTACAGAGAACTTCAGCCACTCTGAATATTTTTGCAGGTACTGTGAAATCACAAGAAGTGAGTTTGAGGCTGATCCGAATGCCTGTGGTCCTCCACGCACCCCAGAGAGGTATGACACGGCTGTTGCTGATCTCCAGGCTGAAAACCTCCAAGGTATCAAAGGAATAAAGGTAAACTCTATCTTTAATACCCTTGAGTCTTTTCATGTTTCCCAGCCTGGTCTCCCGCCTTGTTTAGGTCATGACCTCTTTGAAGGAGTCTTGTCATATGATCTAGCACTGTACCTGAAGAACATGATAAAAAAGAAAAAATGGTTCACATACTCACTCTTAAACAGGCGCATCAAACAGTTTAAATACAAAGGATCTGAAGCACTCACAAAGCCGTGTACAGTCAACCCTGATGGAGCCAAGTTATCAGGGCAAGCCATTCAAAACTGGAACCTCTTGAGATTGCTACCAGTTTTGATTGGTGATAAAGTGCAAAACCATGAGGATGAAGTATGGCAGTTAGCTCTCCAGCTCAAAGACATTGTGGATCTTATTTGTGCTCAGAACATTTCCTTGTCCCAGATAGCATATCTTGACATGTTGATCCATGAATATTTGGAACTGAGAAAGATGTTGTTCCCTGAAATCCAACTAAGACCCAAGCACCACTATTTGCGCCATTATTCAGCACTGTTCTTGAAATTTGGTCCATTGATTAGGTTATGGACGCTTAGGTTTGAGAGTAAGCACAGTTACTTTAAAAGATGTGCCAGACACTTGAAAAACTTCAAAAACATTTGTCAAACATTAGCAGAGCGTCATCAAATGTATCAGGCATATCTTTTAGCTGGGCAAGAATGCAGTAAAGTACTGCAAGTGAAGGACAGCTGTACGTTTTATCTGAGCCTCTACAGTGACACTACTAAACATGCTGTCAGGGAGTTAGACTTTTCAGAAAGCAACACCACAGTTTCCACAGACATTCAGTACAAGGGCACTGCATACAAAAAAGGACAGTTTCTTGTGTACAGAAATGATGAGTATATGGAGTTTGGTGAACTTCTACTCATCTTAATTCAAAACGACACATCTGTGTATGTTTTGATGGATGTCCACAAAGGGATCTTCCTTTCAGAATACCATCTGTATTCTGTGACAAAGGACAGTCTTGGGTTACAGTGTATCAACATTAACGACCTGCCCGATTTTTATCCTTTGGTGTCATACATTCTTGATGGATACCAAGTCATTCCACTAAAGCACAGTATTGTGGAAAAATAAAGTCAAATTAAAGTTCACTAACTTCTCACTGTAAAAAGTTAAAAATTAGTTGAAGTGTTAAGTGATACATGTCCCTGCTCTGTTAAGTGTATGTGCTGTATATTTTTTCTGTTCTGTTTGAAGGTGGCATTTCTTCTTCAGTTGCAAATATGAGTGGCTCAGATCGAACCTTCCTAGATGTCGCCATCATGGAAGTCCTACCAGAACTTCAAGCAGGAAACAAAGACATCTTGGTAGAGCACTTGCAGTCCATTGGAGTCGAGATGTATGATGATCTACACTTCATAACGGAGGCTGATTTGTTGACAGCATTAAGACCTGTACAAGCTCGGAAGCTTGGACACAGAAATGTAAGCAAAAACACCACACACCACAACACATAGCTATTCAAAATCTAAAGCAGGCATGAACATTGTGTAATATTGCACTGTGTGAATCATGTGTATATAAATTTATTTGTTTATTTTTTATTTGTTTATTTTTATTTTTTTTTGTCATTTCAAGACCAAACTCCTGAGAACAGCTCACCATCATCTGTGGAAGCCTTCCCTACCCAATCGCTGTCATCGCTCTCTGTTTCACCCCAAAGTTCATCGTCAACCTCCTCCAGCAGCCCAAGACCTGACAAACAGTGGGAAGACAACTTTGAAATTCCATGGAGTAAATTCCCTGAAGAAGTGATGCAGTCTTTGGAGAGGGGACAAAGGCCAGGCCCAAAAATGAGGAGGCAAATGGTCCGGATTGTTGTGACTGAGATGATGGAAAAATGCCCTCATGTCGGTAAAAAGCATTCAACTGATGTTGGAAAAAAAATGGTGGCAAAATATCCAAAATCTCTGCAAGATGTTATCGAGGGTGATGTTATTGGAACAGGTTACCATTCCCTTGTCAAACAGTTGCAAAACAGAATTGAAAATGTGAGGCGCACTTCAACACCCAAATTAAGAAAAAGAAAACATCCAGTTGAGTCAGATGACACAGACGAGTGCCCATTAGAAGAGACAGCAGCAATGCAGGACACTTACGGATGCATTAAATGGAATGTGAAATTTCTGACCTTTGAAGAAACTCAAGAGAGCCAGCAGCAAAAGATGGAAAAACTCAAGGTGATGTTTCAACACTCTCATGCCAATCCAGAGGAGGTAAAATGTCTAATGAAGTCCACGTTTTACACCCAGCGTCAACATGTCAACAAGGGAAAAAGCATCAAATTCCTTAGAGAGGAGTGGCCATTTTGGTTTGATGAACTTGGCATGTCAGTCCACTTCAAGGAACTCACTGGGATTGACCTCAAAGAGACATTCACACGAAATCTGGATTTGAAGGGAAAAAGGCTTCTCGACTACTTTACCACAGTTTGTGTCAACAAGAGCCAGAAGTTCACTCAGAATTATGCAAGGCTTCAGAGGCTGCGGGGAAGGCAGAGTGGCTGCTCAGATGATGTGATAGAGATGCTCCTGCTTCTGCTCAGCTACTTCGATGAGAAGGAGGGGTCCATGTTCTTCCATGTCGAAGATGCATGTCTGGCAGAAGAGGTCCAACTAGAGCAAGTGCCTCTGACACCCACTGTTATTGTCTGTGGTAAGTATATATCTTTTTTTTTTAAATTGCATTGTTAATTGAATTTGTCATGTGAGTACAGCGCTTATTAATATAACCTGTTAAATAATTTCTCAACAGGACAGTCCTGCTATTCCTCAACAAGGTACTGAGCCTGGATCAGAACCTTACCAACACAAACATCTCCTCCTTCATCTCTGCAATGTGCCTCATGTTCGGAAGCTACTACTGTTTCAACATCCATTATCCATCTGAGCTGGCTTCAACTCTGGAGTTTCTTCAAAGGTGAGTAAACACAAAGCCGTTGTAGTTGTCAAACTTAACCAAACAAAATATGCCTTTTAAATTCATTACTAAAACCTATCCAATCAAAATCCAAAGTCTGGAAAGTTTTTGTACATGATTGGTTGTTTTTATCGGTTAGTATTACTGAGTACTCTCCACCTCAGCTTTTCAGCTTTCTCAGCTAGCTAAACTCGATAATTCCTCTAATATTTTTTCATAACTCATTAGTGTTGAATATAGACCGCATGAAGGTGTAATATAAACCCTCACAAAATATTAAATTATTTTATCTTAACGCTTTAAATGCCAATTTGATGACATGATGTCACTGTTTTTATGAAAAATACACACAAAAATGAGTGATAATCATTATAATAAATGTTGGAGGGCTGTTTTTTTTTTTTTCAAATATCAGGCTTAAATATACAAAAGATTTGTAAGAAAATTGATTTTGATGCATTGTTAGTTTTTATTGCAGTGTCCAATTTATAATTTAAGACCCTTCATGAGAGGACAAAAATGTCCTCGCCCTAAAACTGTTAAAAAAAAATAACAGATGAATATTTTGTATACTTTTTTTTTGCTCAAAACAATCAACTTTAGGCCTAATCAAAAGTACCAAATATTTAATTATTTTATTTTAACCCTTTAAATGCCCAATTGATTACATGATGTCACTGTTTTTATGAAAAAAAAGAGCTATTATCAATATAATAAATGTTAGAGGGCTGAGTATTTTTGTGAAAGATCAGGCTTAAATATACATAAGATTAGTGATAAAATTGATTTTGATGCTGTTATTTTTTTGCAGGGTCAGATTCTAACTTACTACCCTTTCAGTTAAACAGGACAAAAATGTCCCATTGAGTCCCGTTATACCCGTAGCATAATTGCATTTCAATATAATTATGCATTTTCCAATTTCGGTGTTTCATTTTGGAGAAATGAAAAAAAATCATTTTTACTGTTTACCATGAGATAGGACAATTTTCCCAATCTATGTTTATGGATAAAACACAAGTCATTTTTCAATGGGAAAAACAACTATGAAAATACTCTAGCACTGCTATTTTACACTTTCCCTGAAACAATTTTAAAATCACCAATGGATTTATCAATATGGACATTATCCTCCATGTTGCAACTATGTTGTAAACCACACTCAGCACTCAGAATCAGCTGAACATAGAAGACACACAATACGAAGAAGGGGTAAGAGCTCAACACTGAAGTACATTTTTCCTGTTTTATGCCTATGCATGTTCTGTGTCTGTGTGTCTCTAAAATGGAGAGACTGACCTTTGCTTGACGTTATTCGAGAACTTTTAAAAAAAAATATTCATATGTCATGTTTTTATAGCAGTTTTTGGGCAAGGATATTTTTGTCCTCTGGTGACCTCAAAGGGTCGTAAATTATGAATCTGACACGGCAAAAAAACTAACAATGCATCAAAATCAATTTTGTTACTAATCTTGTGTATATTTAAGCCTGATCTTTGAAAAAAAAAATCCCCAGCCCTCCAACATTTTATTGAAAAAAAAAAAAAAACTGTTCTGTCCTCAGTACATGTGCCGTATATATCTTGACAGACAGCTAAACTCTTTCCTAAATTCAAGACACTGAAGACCTTGTCCACTTGTCCACAGATTTATTGAAGATGTTGAAAAGTGTGAAACTAAAACATACATAAAGCACAAACCAGTTGTATGCTCCCTTTAGCGTGTACACAAGCATAGAGTAATAAACACAATTGTCTTAATGAACTGAAACATGTATTAATATGTATCGTTGTGGACTTCTGATAGCTAATAACGGTAAGCTACTGAGCAGGAGGCATTGTAAATAAATATTGCATCAAACACAAAATAAAACACTCCTACAAATATACATATGAGGATAAAGACTATGATCAAACAAGTTTTACATACCCACGATGTTATCAAAAGCTTAAGACGACTAACAGATGTTACAGGATTCTCTCACATGCCACCTCCATTTTCTCACCTAGTTTGATGACATCACTACCTGTGGCTAAGTCTCTGAACTTCTTAAAACAACAGTACAAACAGAAGCTAAACTTAAAAAGAGTCTAAAGTAGAACCCAATACAGATAAACTAACTGTAACAGTACAAAACCCCTCATATTTGGTGTTTTTTTCCCATAAAAACAGTGGCATCATGTAAGCAAATTGGCATTTTAAGGGTTAAAATAAAAGAAATAATCCAATATTTAGTATTTTTGATTAGAACTAAAGTTGATTGAATGATTTGAGTAAATTGGCATTTTAAAGGTTAAAATAAAAGAAATAATCAAATATTTAGTATTTTTGATTAGAACTGAAGTTGATTGAACGATTTGAGCAAAAGAAGTATATATTTTTAAAAATCTGTTATGTTTTTATTAGGACATGACTGATATGGATTTTTTTGAGGCCAGTGCCGATATTTGGCAGAAAAAAATACAGATTAATCAGCCGATCGAAAAAAAATGTTGGTCCTTTAACACTTACAACAATATGAATGACAGGTAGAACATTTTTCTGTTTTACAATACTTTGTCCTTAGGTATATGTTTTACTTTACAACAGAGAGGAATTTTTCAAGTACATAAACATGCAGAAAAGCATTAAAACTCTGGGAAAGTAATTATATAACCTTATAAAAGTGTCACTCTATAAATGAGTTATGAGATACGTCTTGTCTCGTACTTCTTGTTGATGAAAATTAGAGGTAGATTATAGTACAGGACGAACAACTTTAAAAAAAAGTTGTAAACAGGTAATTGTGAGAGAAAAGCGACAAAAAACTAAGTAACGTTCTTTTCACAAGCCTCTTATTTTCTACTCTGCTGCTTTCAAGAACAAAGAACTTTCAAGTATAAAATAAAATAGTGTGCAAAAGTGCTGTAAATTCCTGCAAAATAGAATAAATAACTTTCTTTAAAATGTAAATATATAGATGAAATATGAACTCTATCTGGCCACATCTGCCTTTCAGTCCCAGAGTCCTCATTAGTGTATCAAAAGTAGGTTTTAGTGCAGGTGGAACCACTTTTTTACATTGTTAACATGAGGTAATATGTACAACGGCGTATTAGGGCCACTTAAAAAAATAAAATTAAAAAAAATAATGAAAACTCGAAATTTTCTAGAAAAAACTCGAAATTTTTGCGTCTATAAAGTCGCAAATTTACGACTTCATAAGCTCATTTTTCAGGTCATTAACTCATCAATAAAACAACATAGTTTCAAAACACGACCCCTCTTTATAATCACTGTCATAAAGATTTTGAGTTACAACCTCGTTTTCCTCCGAACGAGCCGTCCTCCGAGCCAGACATCTTCACTTGGTCTCAGTACATTGTCGGTGATGGCTTGGTGGCTTAGGGACCGTCGGAAAGTTACCATATCGAAGGAATGATATGAAAGAAAATTGAATAACTTCACCTTAAAGAGATATAACGTCTTCAAAATCACAGCACACATAAATGACTGTAGGTTATTCATACTACATGTCATATTTTTTAAGAACTGTGAATTTAAATATTTTACAGGATTTTTTGAATGAAAATAAAGCAAATACCATCAAAGTTATGAGATCTACCAACAAAATGATAAAACATTAATGGTGATGTCCTTTACCTTAAACTACAGCTCTTCCTGTAGCAAAAAAGCTTTTGATTTCATTGAAATTATTTTTTTTATATATTGAACTGTGTGAATTGATATGCAATGACTAATTACTGTACTAACTGTACTGTTGTTGGCTGTAGTGACACCAAACTCATACTAATGATCAAACATCTCTTCTAGTTTATACTACAGCTCTTCATTAAGAGAAATATGTTTTAATGTAATTTTTTTATGGTCGTATGTTTATCAGCAGGTAATGACTATAAAAATTTTAATAACTGTACTGTTGTTGACTGTAGTAACGCCAAAATCAGCCTGATGATCAAACATCTCTTCTAGTTTATCCTACAGCTCTTATTTAAGAGAAATAGTTTTAAATGTAATTTATATTTAAATTTTATTAATATTGACATATATTCATTAACAAGTAATAACTGTAAAAACTGTAATAACTGTACTGCTGTTGAATGTATTGGCACCGAAGCCTGCCAGATGATCAAACATATCATATGATTTTTAAAATGGTGAAGTATGTACGTCAATATTAAAAAGAGTCATATAAATTACATTAAAACCTATTTCTCTTAAATAAGAGCTGAAGTATAAGCTAGAAGATATGTTTAATCATCAGGCTGAGTTTGGTGTCACTACAGTCAACAACAGTTAAGTTATTACAGTTTTTATAGTCATTACCTATTGATAAACATACTTCAATCTTAAAAAACTAATATAAATTACATTAAAACATATTTCTCTAAAGTAAGAACTGTAGTAAAAACTGAAGGAGATGTTTGATCATTAGTATGAGTTTGATGTCTCTACAGTTGACAACAGTACAGTAATTGCAGTTTTTATAGCCATTGTCTATTAATGAAGATACGTCAATATTAAAAAATGAAATGTAGTAGTATAAACTAGGAGAGATGTGTGATCATCAGGCTGGGTTTGGTAACATGTCAACGGTCCCTGAGCCGTCACCGGCAGCGTATTGAGACCAACTGAAGTTTTCTGGCTCGGAGGACGGCTCATTTGGAGGAAACAAGGTTGTAGCTCACAGTCTTTATGAGAATGATTTAAAAAGAGGGGTCAGGTTTGAAACTACATTGTTTTATTGATGAGTTATTGACAAGAAATATGAGTTTATGAAGTTGCAAATTTGCGAGGAAGGCCAAATACCTAAGAATGTGTTCAAAAGCCTTAAAAAAGTGTTTTTTGCAAAGTATGTCCCCTTTAACTAAACCATGGGAACACAAAACAAAATTCTTAATCTAATCTTAAGTATACTTAAGCCTGATCTTTTAAAAATAGTCCCCAGCGCTCCAACATTTATTGTATTGTAAAAAACTCATTTTTTTGTTTTTTGTTTTCATTAAACAGTAATATCACGTGACCAAAGTGACATTTAAAGAGTTAAAATTTAAAAAATAAATATCTATATTAAATATGTGGTATTTTTGATGAGAACTGAAGTTGATTGAATGTTTTGAGCAAAAAAAGTATAAAAAGATTAATCTGTTGTATAGCAGTTTTTGGGCAGGGACATTTTTGTCCTCTGGTTACCCTCAAGGGTCATAAATTCAAGCTACCCCTGAGGGTTAATATGCTTTTAATATTTTTTATTCTACAGGTGTTTTTTCTCAATAAACCCCGAAAAAGGAACCAAAGTTGAGAATAAAAACTCCAAGCGTCGTCTCAGCGTGAACCCACGAGTCCTCACCCTGATACAGGAACTCTCCGATCACGAGTGGCGGTAAAATCTGGACTCTTTCTGTGGACTCTGGCTGTTTGTTTGAGAAGAGTTTGTGTTATCGCTTTGTTTAATCCACAATGTGTGTTGTTGTCATTAAGGCACAATATGTAATAAGTTTTAAAGTCTCAGTTTAACTTTTTATGGTAGTGTCTGCCACCTGCTTGTTTTATAAAGGTGTTCTATCTTATCTATCTTGCATTTATTCCATTAGAACTGTTTTTATTGGGAAAAAATACCTTAACAAGCATGCATTCTTACTGTAAGGGGGCTCACCTCTCCACAGATCTGACTTGTAACTTGGCCTGTTGGCATCAACTGCTTGTCTCCGTGGAGACAGATGAGTTTTATGCCATACTGTGGAACATTCCAGGCAGGGAGAGTGGAAGAGTGTGGGTTGTTGTTGTGAATTAAGTTGTTGTGCAGCTGTCACTTAAACTTTGTGACACAAATGTCCAGATTTAAAGAGACTAATCTTCTTGAGTATTTTTTCAACTTGGATTCAGTTATAGTTAAAAGAACTATTACAGGTAGCTTATTTTCTTGTTCAATACGTTGATAAAAATGCATCCAGTTGTTTTATGCCATATACTGTGGAACATTCCAGACAGGAGGTGTGCTGTTCTTGTGGCCCTTGCACTTTAGAAGATGACCAAATCTAAGGAGACTAATCTTCTTGAGTATTTTTTCAACTTGGACTCAGTAACAGTTAAAAGAACTATTACATGTAGCTTAATATCATGTTCTATTTGTTGACATAAATGCATCCAGTTGTTTTTTGCCATATACTGTAGAACATTCCAGACAGGAAGTGTGCTGTTCTTGTGGCCCTTGCACTTTAGAAGATGAGACTCTTTAGATTTGGACATCTGTTTGAGTATTTTTTCAACTTGGATTCAGTTATAGTTAAAAGAACTATTACATGTAGCTTATTATCATGTTCTTTTCGTTGATATAAATACATGAGGTTGTTTTATGCCATATACTGTGGAACATTCCAGACAGAAAGTGTGCTGTTCTTGTGGCCCTTGCACTTAAACAGATGTCCATATCTAAAGAAACTAATCTTCTTGAGTATTTCAACTTGAATTCAGTCATGGGTAAAATGACTATTACATGTAGGTTTTTGCAAGTTGTGTATGTTAAAAAATGCATACAATTGTTTACAACTAATTGATGATGGCTGTTAAATAAATGTTCCAGAACAGATATTTTCCTCTCTTGTCTTTTTTTCAAGATGTATTTTAGCATGTTTTGGTGTGGGCATAGTAGAAATAAATTTTCAGGTTCATAAATAAATTTTAAGTAAAAACTTGATTATTAAAACATAGAAATACAGAATATTTTGAGTAGAGTTTATGTATAATATACAGAACAGCTCCATTTAAAATGCAAAGTTTTACTGTTTTTCTACCAGTTTAAATTAGTTTTTTGTTTGATATTTCCCCGTTAATTTTATCATTTATTGATGCACAAAAAGCAACTATTACATGTAAAAAAATACAGGAAATGGTTTATTTATATACAACACCATTATGCAAAATTAACACATTTTTTTGGTGGACTTTACAGTTTTTTAATGTGATTCGACATACTTTCATTCACTGTAAATTAATGTACATATTTCATCAGTAATGTTCTCTACTGTGCTGCTGTATTTTTTACAGGAATTCTCTGGTAACCACAGCTGCCAGCGTTTTCCTGTAAAAACAACAGGTTTTTTTTTACAGTGTACACATAAAGCGTCTGTGAAGGTGTCATTTTTTGACAGCTGAACCCTGTGAGTATTCTGCTTGTGTGATCATGCATGGCTGGATATAGACCTTGTCATTAAAATGCTGAGGAACCCTTGTATAATTTCTTGGCAGTGAATCAACAGGCATTGTCATACCTAATTCCTAGAATATGAACAAGGCTACGTTTTCACAAGCAGTGTTATTCATGAACTTGTGAACAAGGTTAGCCATGCGCTCGAGTAGGAAAATACAAAAAAAAAATACTGTTGTGATGCCAAACAACAGAGAGGTGCGACAGGAGGTGAACAGAGACGTCGCTCCCAAAACATTTCATCTCATGACAGGCGAATATTGGTGACTGCAGGCCCCCTGGCATTTCTAATAATGCCCCAATGTTCTATTTAATTTTTTTTTTCCTGCTGGTGTTTTCTTTCCTACCCCTCCCTCTCTCCCTCCCCCCATCCTCTGCCCGTCAAATGTGTCCGCAGAGAGAAAAGCTGAGCGCCTGTCATGTTCGCAGTGTGATGCCTCCTTACTCATTATGCACCAGTGACATCAATACAAAAGCAATCACAGGGCTGTGATAAACGCTGGGCTAATTAAAAAGACAGGCGGACGAACTAACTAACAAATGTGTACGCTGAACCCAGGCATCACTCACATCTGCTCACGCACACAGAAATACTCAGTAAAATTGTGCTATGTCTTTCATTTGTTTGTATATCTGCAGAGGCTGTTTTTTTTTGTTTTGTTTTATTTTGGGTTTTTTTTTTTCAAAAAGCAGACTGTTCAGTGTCAGTGTTCCATGTGTTCCTCCAAACCCGGCTATTTCTAATCACTTTTATGCTTTAGGTCAGACACCTGGTGGGGGAAACACTATGAACTTTTCAAGTTTTGCTCATCTATCTTAAAATAAAAGAATGTTGTCGTAAGTTTCAGTTTTTGCATATACTGTAGTTATTGTGCAGTAGTAAATCTACTATCATTAGGTTCTAAACAAAAACAGCAGCACTGTAGAAAAAATAAATTAAAAGAAAAATAGTGCTGAAAACAAAATTTTAAGGTGACTGTCTGAACTAGATTTTTAAGTTTCTGGTAAAAACTCAAAATTTTAAGTTGAGAGAAAAACAATTTAAAGTACAGACAATTTCAGGCAGGATTTGAACCTGAACCAGTGCAAAATTTCTTTCAAACGTTATGTCTGATTACCATTACGCCAGTTTGCACCAAATTATTTTGTCTAGATGAGAACCCCCCTCAGAACTTGGCCTGACCACACCTGACCTTGAACAAATTGTTTTAAGATCCGCCAACCTATACTAAGACATTGTGCCTACCATAGCTGCTTACCACTGCACCAAACCAGCACCCAAGAACCTCCATTTCATACACAAACCATTTTCACAGACTTGGCCTGACCTCAAACCAAATGTTTTAAGATTTACCATCTGCAGAAATGACACCGACTTTACATTAAAAACTTGATAAAGATAGTTGAGATAAAAACTTTGATCAGGTTTATAACACAAAGGAAACATTGTGTTTTGTTTACTAAAAGATGTATTTAGTGCCAGCATTTTTAAGTTTTCATTATTACAGTGTAAGGACTCTATTCAGTAAAAATAGTGCATGAAAAATATATTTGCCACACAACAAACAAACATTTTGTTTTGTTTTGTGATTGAATTTTGCATGAGAGGGGAGAGGCCTCAAAGTGGGCTTTTTTGTCTGTGCTGCATGCTGTCAGCAAAACAGTCTGGGATCCGACATGTTGTTTTCTGTATCATAAACAAACTTCATTGGAACCACTTTTTGTAAAATAGTGTCTTGATTTTAAATCAAGGAGAGGATATTAAAGATGTTCAAACTGTAAAAAGGTTGTAAATTTTACGGTGACTGACTGGCAACAAAATGCTAGTAAGTTACTGAAAATGTCTTTACAGTAGCATTGCTCTATTTTTATTTACAGCATTATTACTGAATTCGCTATAATAGTTTTACTATTGTATTTTTATGCAAGGTATCATACTTTGTTTCAATTTGCAGCATAATTATAGAGTTTTCAAAACCAGCATTCTTACTGTATGTTCATTGACAGTATCATTACCTTATTTTTTCTACAACTCTTTTATTGCATTTTAAATTACAGTTAACTTGCTGTATTACTGTATCTTTCACTATTATACTGATCATTGATAAGCACGTTATCATTAAAAAAAAAAAAAAAAAAAAAAAATCCAATAAAATACATTTACTCAAACATTTGTTTGACCCAAAACTGTGAAACATTTAGTAAAATAAATCATGCCTGCTATTTGTCATTTTTCCTGGGCAAAATGGAATTTTTTTCTAGATCCATTGCCCTTTTCAGTAACTTATTGTATGGACATTTTACAGTCGGTAACTGTTGATTTTTAAGATAAAATGTCAATTTTAAAGAATATATTGCCATTTGCGGTTTTTAATCGTATAGTTTTTTTTTTTTTTTTTTTTAAATAAGTTGCTGTAGATATTATGGTTAAATACTGTTAGGTGTGCAAAAATCAGTTACAGTGAAGAGTTGACAGAGCATTTCTAGACTTGCAAGTGTGTTGTTTGGCCAGTACTTTACAGGATTCATACGCGCATGACTCCTATATCATACGCAGTATGGAGGGAGTTTAGGTGACAGAACAGCTTCTGGCAGGAGGCGTGACCCTGAACTGGTCACCAGCCGAGCAAAGGGCCACACAGAGAGACAGCCAACAATCATGTGCAAACTCATAACAAAGGGAAGTTTCGAGTCACCACTTACCTTATGAGCATGTTTTTTATTTGTAGGAGGAAACTGTGGAGCCCAGAGAAACCCCACACAACCACAAGGACCATGCAAACTCCACACAGAGAGACCGAGAGGAGAAATGGCAGTCATCTTGCTGTGATGTGTGGCATGCACATTAACCTGCTGCATGTGCTGCCTTATTGAACAAATAATTGGTCATTTTGTAATAATCTCAAAGTTTCAGTTTCCAATTCCTATACCTTTAATTGATATGCACAAAAAGTTTTCATTGTCAAAGAGATATTTTAGCCACATCCATTGTAATTTCCTTCAGAATAATGTCATAGATCCATTATGTATTTCCAGATGGCTTCCCATTGTTTGCGATATTTCAAGAGCTTTTTAGACAACATTCTGTCACTCCCTCTTCTGCTGTGGATCAGATTTGTTCAATGTAAACAACTTCGGCACTAATTGCTTTTGACAATAGGCTCAGAAGATGCTTTTAATGAGTAAAAAGATATATTTTGAAGTGTGGAAAAGATGAAAAATTAATTTTGTTTTTGACAGTCCACACTAAAATAACAGACTTCCACTGGCAGGAGACGATGTTAAAAGTTTTCCTCAATGACTTTTATTTTGGGTTTTCAATAGGCTCTACCAGTTTCCTTATCTTTTACTTACAGTCACTTTCCTAATTCTGTATGGTGTATGTTTATTTTTTCTACATGTTATATGCAAAAATTAAATGTAAACCTAAAATTTGATCACTGGTTAAACAAGGTCATGATACATTCTAATTGAATTCTTCTACACCAGATTGATAACTGTTGTATTAAAAAAAAAAAAAAGTATTTTTTTTTAGATTCAAGCAGCTGAAAATAAAATAAAAACATAGGATAAAAGCATTTTTATGGGCTCAATTTACCTCACACTTGTACGTTGGATTGATCAGCAGATCATGTGTGGCCCAAACTGTGGGCAGTGGTTCAATTGCTATTAATCCACTACCGTCAAAATAAGTGGCAACCAGCTGATTTCTGCCATGCCTTGAATGCAGTATATAAGTTGTTCTTTATTGAGTCTGCATTTAATTGTGTTTTAAGATTCAAGAAGGCAAAGTTGAACAAGGAACACACATGGATTTATCCTCACTGTTGCTTACTGTTTGCACTTTGAGGCAGTCTGTATTTTCTGTATTTTCATTAGTTATGGGAACAAGAAAATAAAAGCTTAGGAGGTTTTAGGTTCATGAGGCCCTGAGTCTTTTGACCTTTTCAGTGCACGTCCCTGCTGTTGCTGGGTGTGAGGGAATTAAAGGATCACTCAGGGATAGCAGGGAGAGGTGTTTCAGAGGTGTGAGAAGCTGTGATATCAGGTGCGGATCTATTTATGGGGCTATATATACATCCTCTTTAGATTTCTGAAAAGGGCATTCCTTAATCAACTTACTGTGGAGAGGAGGTGTTGTGTGGAGGTGAAAATCAAACTTTAAATATTTTCCTGAACAGCTCTGCCAGTAGGTGCAATTTCTGGGCTCACTCATCACATCCATTAGTTCTGACTGAATGCCTCGGACATGTTCAATAATATGGGTTTGTGTTAGGAAAAAGACAAACAACCAGTGGATCTGTAAAGCTTTCATACAGAGCTATTTCCCTACAAAGTCACCAATGTTATCAGCGCTGTAAAGGTAATTGGCATTGCTTCTAAATCATTATTACCTCAATCATTTATATTTATAATAAATACCTCTCCCTCTCCCTTCATATAGTATGTAGTAAACCCTTGAAATTGGCTGTGTTGGGTAAAAATATGTTTTGTAGTATCTCTTTGTAGGGGCACAACCGTTACCAGAAACTCAAACAACCCAAAATCAAAGCAAGGTAGAGTGTTATTTGGCCCTAAACATAAAAAACAGACTGGTAGATTATCTCTGTAACTCTGTAAATGATCATTCACTTAGAAAAGTCCTGATGTGGTACAGACTCAGTGACCACTGATTAGTTCAGAGATGGGTTGTCACGAAAAGAGCTGGCTCCCAGAGGAGGACAGACTCCACTACCACACATCCTGCCCTAAATATCAGGCTGAGATCAATATTTATCAATATTCATATAACTACAAGTGTGGGCTAGTTGTGCCAGGAATTAAGGCCTTGTTGCATCAGATGCAACTTTTTATGCAAATAATTCCCATAATATCTTGTTTCAGATTCAATAGTCAATGCAGGTGTACACACCAGTGAGGTAATGTCAGCAAGGGAAATATTAGCTTTAATATTTTTTGTACTGCTGTAGAGTTTTCTAAAAGGTGTCATATATTTAAAAAAAATCACATTTTTGTTTGCAGGGCTTATTTCCAGTCACCTCCTTCATGCCTTTCAACTATAAAATTTTGTTGTGAAAAAGTTTATTGTTTTTAGGTGAAGCCACCATATTCAAAACAAAACAATGGCTTTTAATTCACTTAATTGTTTGCATAGCGGCCTCAAACCATGTGCACAAGACCATTAAGTACTCCCCCTATCTCCACGTGCAGCTTTGCTTCTACCTGCTACTGCAGAGGACGGCAGTAAGTTTGTGCTTTGGGGGAGATATGGTGAGCGTCAAGGGAAGGTGGGTCAAATGCTCTGCTGCTGCTTGTGCAAACCAACAGAGGTGTATGCTCTCCCTGCTGTTGAAGACGTGAGGAGGAGGTGGCTTCTTTTTATTATTGATAGCAACATCCCAGCATCTTTTCCTGTGACTATGCATGTTTGTGCAAACTATTTCACCGCTAACTGTTTTAACAACGAAGGCCAGTGTAAGGCCAGGTATGCTCTACCCAGACCCTAATTAGAGGCTCTGTTCCGAAAGTCCAGGATCCAAGTCCTGCTGAACCATCGGTAAATGCTGTCACTTAATGATAGTTAATAGTTTCCTATGCTAAACATGTTAGCCCAAGAAGCTCAACTCAAGAGTATGTGGCGAGCTAACGGCCGCCTGAAGCTTGCCTTTGTTACCACATTTATATGTGAGTAACATATATAGTCCAGGGAACTTTAAACCAAATCATTTTAACTGTGCTGCTGAATGAAAGTTTAATGAATTTGAAGGTTTCTTGCCCTGTAAGGCATTATTCAAGGCTAACAGCACAGCTCCTTCTTTGGTGTAACCTTTCAATTGGAAAGTGTTATTTGGGCAAGCAAGCCCTTAGCAGACACGCTGAAGACTGTCCTGTTGGCTTTCTCTTGGTGTAGACTAAAGGAGAGCCCTAATCAGGACATTTGTCTATTTTTAATATTTCTGTTTAGATATTACCAATTAGCATAGTAGCACCAAACAAATGAAACACAGGAGCCCTTCTGAATATATTTTTGAACATCTGTTTTGTTTATGTAACTGTGATTAATAATGATTTTATGGAATTAAAATGTATATTTGCCCCAAGCTGCAGCCCTCATTTGGGCTTTACTTGCTTATAAACCTGGGATTGGTTCACAAGCTGTTTTAAATTGAGTCAGATTGTGACAAATTGCATACTGCTGCCCTTTTCCCACTTGCAGCAAAAACAGAGATATACATCTGCACCTATATGTAGGACTAAGCAGAAGTGACTATCAGCGCTTCATTTCCCCTATTAACTTTCAACCGTCCGATTCCCAAGCATATCAATTATTATTTTTTCTTTTTTTATTTTTAAATCATTCACAGATTTGATCTTTGTCAGTAAACTTCAGGAGCTATAGGAGGTATATGCAGTTGTCGTGAAATAACTTTCAGCTCTTCAAGGATAGATATTCTTGTATCCCAGTCTGAACCCCTTCCTGATCATTTGGCCTCTTCACCTCTCCGAGAGAACTGTTTGCAGACTTCCTCTCCCACTACCCCTAATTTGGGCCAGAGACAGGAAGAGCATGGGACAAAGGTCATTTCTTTAAGACTTTTATTCTGTGGAAGGACCCTTAAACAGAACTGCTTTGGTTAAAATCAGGATTTATTAGCCAAAGATCATCCATTAAGTCATTAAAGGGAAGAAGAACCACAGCCACTAATCTCCTCAAACCAGTCTCCCAGGTTGACCTGCTGACCTCTTGCCTGAAGGCAACTTACAACTGTTTTAATGCTTTCTCTTGTCATGGACCACAGCACCTCCATGCCGAATAACTGGTGACAGTCGCATCTCAAAACTCTACAGACAGGTTTTGAGTGTCTTGGTTTATCTTCAGTTAATTAACTACCCCTGATTCGACCTTTCCAAAATTAGTTTAATTCATTTAGTTAATCCTCAGTAACCACTCAATATACTTAAATATATCTGTTTATTGTTCATGACTTATTTCATTATTCCAAGCATCATTACAACTTTGACATTTATTCTTTCTTAAGTTTTGTCATATAAAGTTTTAATAAACCCTTCTTAAATTTAAAGTTCTGTCTGTTGGGGTCTGTTCGGAAGGTTTGACATCCCTGTCAAGAAAACTTTCACTCAGGTTCATGAGATTGATTTAATTTAAATGTTAGCTTTCATGAACATAAAGGCTAATAATTATTAATAGATCTGTTAGTAGATCACATTAATCTTTTCCGAGGTCATTGCTCGGTGGTTCCCCAATTATAATCCTAATTCTAGGAGAAACTTTAAGTATTATGTGAGTATTAATTTTTATAATTAATTTCCATAAATATCAAACAAATTATCACAGCACAGTTATTACTGAGAGGGACTGTAATCTTGGTGCAAACTTGTATATAACTAGAAAAGCACTCAGAGAGCGCAGACCTCTGCCAAGCAGCTTCGGTCAACTTTGGCGAAAATGGTCCTATCTGGCAATGCTAAAGAATCCTTTAAAAAAATTCCTGGATCCAGACGGTGATCCGGATCACCCCCAAAATGTAATCAGTTCTTCCATATCCCATTTCTGACAATTCCTGAAATTTCATCCAAATCCGTTCAGAACTTTTCAAGTTATTTTGAACACAAACAAACAGACAGACAGACAGATAAACACCGGCAAAAACATAACCTCCTTGGCGGAGGTAATCAAATAAATAGAGGATCAATCAGTCAATCTAGCAGTCTTTATTTATATAACGCCATATCATTAAAAAACATTATCTCAATATGCTTTAAAAATAGTATGTCATTGCCATGACCTCCTTTTCTTTAATTCATTTGTATATGTAAATATAAGTGTGTGTCCAGTGGATACCTGTGATCCCAAGGGTGATAATTATAAGATTTTGTGGAAAAAGAGTAAAACTACAATCTCAGACTGACCTTAGTAAAAAGAACAGTTTCATAGAGTCTAATATATTTTACAGGTGAAAATACTGCTGTGCAGCTCTGTCAGTCCAAGATAGCAGCACCTCCATTGTCTGCTCTGTGTCTCTCTGGGTTGGATTAAGTTGTTGGGTTGTTTTAAATGGATTTTACTGCATTTTTACTTCATTTTTATCCTTTTTAAAAGTTGTAGTGTTGTAGTTGATGTTCTTATTACAATCTCTTCACAAGTTTTTGGAGAACTGGAGAACTGTAGACTTTTCATGGCTTTACTGGGCTAACTGGCCTGAGCCTGCTACATCCACCCAGATACCTGGGCTAACAGGCCTGAGCCTGCTACGTCCACCCGGAAACCTGGGCTAACAGGCATGAGGCTGCTTCATCCACCTGGAAACCTGGGCTAACAGCACTAAGCCTGCTTCATCCACCTGAATACCTGGGCTAACCGGCATGAGCCTGCTTCATCCACCCGGATACCTAGGCTAATCAGAGTGAGCCTGCTTCATCCACCCAGATACCTGGGCTAACAGACCTGAGTCTGCTTCATCCACCCAGATACCTGAGCTAACAGGCCTTAGTCTGCTTCATCCACCTGGATGCCTGGGCTACAGGCCTGAGCCTGCTTCATCCTCCTGGATACCTGAGCTAACAGGCCTGAACTTGCTTCATCCATTCTATTAACTGGCTCTTTTAATGTGCTACAAATTGAAGACGATGGCATTTCTCCCAACCTATTTTATCTGTTGACTGTTTGGGACCTGTGTAGTCATACTTGGGACCTGCTGAGCCTGCAGCACACTTACTATAGTGGCACTAATGCTAATGCTGCTGAACATCCTGAGCAACCACAAACTCATTTGGTTTGGGCATTAAATTTGTGGCCAATTATGCCTAAAGATTTACGTAATCTGCAAAGTTTTACACTTTTGCTTAAGGATAAGCATTGTCAGGCCTCAACATATGAAGCGACCACCTCAAAATGTAACATGAGGCGAAGATTGGTGATTGTCCTACTTTTACTTCTATCGGGAAATGTGCAACCAAACCCTGGACCTGAGTTGCAATGTACCCAGACTCTGGCTGATTTCAAATCAATGTCTGGTTTTAAATTTTTTCATCTTAATGTGCACAGCCTGTTACCTAAAATGGACATGGTCAGAAATCAACAGACGCAGATATTGTGATAATTTCTGAAACTTGGCTGACTAAATCTATCACTAATGATGACATTAACATACCTTGCATTTTTATGCCGATGACACAATTATATATTGTTTTGGCATAACCCCTGCTAAAGCTATTGCATCTTTGCAGAAAGCTTTTGACGTTGTCCAACACACACTTCATCAGCTAAAAGCTAATGTTGTTCTTGAACTCAAAGAAGAGATCTCAAACTATCCCCACAGTGTTAACTCCTGAGGGAAATGTCATAGAGGAGGTTCATCTGTACAAATACCTCAGTTTGTTACTTGATGACTCCCTCAGCTTCAAACCCTGTATTGACAATCTTGTGAAGAAACTCAAACTCAATTGGGATTTTTCTACTGAAATAAATTTTGTTTTTCTTTTGAGTCAAAAAAAGCGTCTTGTCACTGCAACATTCTTATCAGTTTCAGATTAGGGAGATTTGTTGTATATGACTGCCTCAGATCAATGTCTTCGAAAGATCGACACTGTGTATCATGCTTCCCTGAGGTTCATTACCAACTGTAGAGCCTTGACCCATCATTGTGAATTGTATTCTCAAGTTGGATGGCCTTCTCTGTCCACCAGGAGACTGGGACATTGGTATACTTTTATCTACTAGGCCATGCTTGGACAACTGCCCTCCTACATTTGTACGTTGATCACTCAGAGAAATGTTGATACTTATGGTTTGCAGTCAATCGATCACTTGTTGCTTTCACTTCCATTTGCCCTCACAGAACTGGGAAAAAGGGCTTTTGTCTACTCTGCTCCTTCTACATGAAACATGTTGCAAAAAGATTGGACATTAACTGAGCTTATTTCTTTAAATGCATTTAAATCCAGACTGAGAGCACTTGAGACAGCCTCTTCAAATTGTAACTGTTTTTTGTAATATTAATTGTTGAATGTAAATTGTTGTAATTTTAATGTGTAACTCTGCTGCCTCTTGGCCAGGACTCCCTTGAAAAAGAGGTTTTTAATCTCAATGGGACCTTCCTGGTTAAATAAAGGTTAAATAAAAAATAAAAAAAAACTTTTCTTTGTTTTTAACTTTTATTCATTTATTTATTTCTTTATAACTCTCATGATGACTCAATGGACAAAAGCAAGTGGTTACAGGCAGGTTTGTCCTCAATATGTAGCCTCAAGTCACTTATAACATTAAAAATCCAAGCATGTGTAGAGTAGTAGATGTGAATTATGGGCTGTATTCATTCAGATCAGTTAAGCCATTTGTAAAAGAAAAAAAACTGCCTATTTTCTTATGCCCTGCTTTTTTATTTTTCGTTATGAAATAAACTATTTCAGTCTTTTTCAAGGAACCCCTGCCTTCAACTGTCAGGATATGACCCAGAGAGAGTGTAGTAGAGTTGGACCCAAAAGCTCAATGATCAGGCAGTGTGAAAAAGTTGAAGTGATTTTAATTTGAGGCAAAGGGATAACACAAAAAATGAACAACAGTCCAGTAGATGCAGTGGTGGGAGCTCAAGGAGATCTGAAAGGAAGCAGAGGAGAAAAAGGTAAGTCTTGAGGGAAAAAAATCATGAAACAAAGGCAGGCCACAAAAACAGTAACTACGCCCCTGTGCGGGGACAGAGGCTTAGAGCCAGAAGCACAAAGCGAGTTTAGAAAACTGGATGAGCACAAACCAGGCGTCGTGTGTGCAATCCATCCGCGCTGCAGTCAACTGGAGAGGGGAATAAATAGGGAGCGGTGATTGGAGGCAACCAGGAACAGGTGTGGGAAACTGCAGCGTGCCTGGAGTCCCGCCTCCGCGGAAAGGTGAAGGAAAGGAGCAGTGAGGGAGGGGGAGAGAGACTGAGAGAGACTGTGAATCCTCACAGTACCCTCCCCCCCAAGGGACGTCACCTGACGTCCTTGCCAGGTTTCTCTGGATGCGCCGCGTAGAACTCCCGGACGAGGGCGTCATCCAGAATCAGCTTCCGAGATATCCAAGAACGTTCCTCCGGTCCGTATCCCTCCCAGTCAACAAGGAACTGAAAACCTCGCCCTCTGGGTCTGACGTCCAGGATCTTCGACACGATGAACTGGGGGTTGGAGGGGGTTCGGCCGGAGGGCTGAGCTCGCTAGTGGCCACCGGCTTGATGAGGGATACGTGGGACGCAGGATGGATCTTGAGAGAGTCTGGCAACCTGAGTCTCACAGAAGAGTCATTAATAATTTTTTCAATAGGGAAAGGTCCAATGAACCGGGGAGCGAGCTTACGTGAATCCACTTGTAAGTGAAGATCTCGAGAAGAGAGCCAAACCATCTGGCCTGGGCGGTAAGAGGGCGCTGGAGAGCGATGAAGGTCGGTGTGCTGCTTGGTTTTGTCCGTCGAAGTAGCAAGCGCTGAGCGAGCCCTCCTCCAGACCTCTTTTACTCTCCGGATATGGGCCCCCACCGATGGGACAGAGGCTTCAGACTCCTGCTCAGAGAAAAGGGGGGGTTGATAGCCATAACACGGCATGAATGGGGACATACCGGTTGCTGAGCTGGAGAGTGAGTTGTGGGCGTATTCCACCTCCGGGAGGTGATCACTCCAGGAGGCAGGGTGATGCGAAGCCACACAGCGAAGAGCACTTCCAGATCCTGGTTTGCCCGCTCGCCTGCCAGCTCCTCGTACTTAGCCCTCTTCCTCTCAAAGGCCTCCTCCATTCTTCCCAGGGAACAGTCAACTCCAACAGGACCACTTGCCTTGTTGTTTCTGACACCAGGACTATGTCTGGCCTGAGTGTGGTCACTGCGATGTTCTCTGGGAATCTGAGCTGTTTCCCTAGGTCGACTTTCAGCTGCCAGTCCCGAGCTGATGCCAGCAGCCCTCCTGCTTGGCTCTGGCTCTTCTGTGGCTTCTCTCCGGCTCTAACAAAGGCGATGGACTGCCTTGATGGTTGCTGGTGCTTGCTGGTGGAGATCCCTGTGCTGATGACCTCTACGATAATCCGCAGCACTTGGTCATGGCGCCAGCAGTAGCGCCCTTCTCCTAGTGCCCTTGGGCAGCAGCTCAAGATGTGCTCCAGAGAGGGCACAGTGGATTCTCGGCCAAGCCCCAGCGGAAGAGGTTGGACAGGCTTGGGAGGACATCGTACACCGACTCGATCAGAAACTTGATCCGGTGTGGCTCAGATCGCCATAGCTCTGTCCACGTTATCTTCCGGTCAGCTGCCTCCTCCCATCGGGTCCACGCCCCCTGTTGCCGCATCCCTACTGTCCTACTACAGCGGGCTTCCTCCACCCCGGCTCGGATCTCCTGCTGGATCAGCTGACCCCTCTCCTTTCCCTGGGCCTTGATGTAGTGAGGTCTTGGGTTGCTCCCGAAGCCTGCACGGCCGGAAGCCACTGATCCCACCAGCTTCCTGTGTCGCAGGTGGGACTCAGCCTGGTCCACTGCCTCATGAGCCTTCCACTTCCTGCCAGTTCTTACTTCTATGCCGGCCGAGGAGACTTTGATGTCACTGGAGTCCCTATACAGCAGCACCTCTCTTGCTCGGGTAACCATAAACTCCTCCGTCACACTACTGAAGGGCAGTTTCAGTTTGTTGTTTCTCCCGTACAAAGCGATGCTGCTGAGACTTCGCGGTAAGCCCAACCACTTCCGCAGGAAACAACTTACCTTCCTCTCGAAGCCCTCAACGGTGGTTATTGGCACATTGTAGACCAGCAGAGGCCAGAGGAGTCGTGGCAAGATGCCATGTTGGTAAATCCAGGCTTTGAACTTACCTGGTAGCCCTGGCTGTTGCTATGATGGCCAAGGGAAGGTGTGCTGTGGGAAGAAGGAGAGATGGCTGCAGGGGGTTGGGGGTTGGGGGGATGGCACGGGCTGGTTGAACTGGTTGAACAAGATGTTAAGTTTATTTGCCCTCTCCATTGTCCCCCCTACGGCACTGGTCTTTGTATTATGACCTGTGATGGTTTTCACACCTTCCCAGACCTCCCTCATGTTATCCTCTTTCTCTTGTCCCACCTTTCTCCTGTAGCTGTCCTTTGCTTCCCTCACGCAGCGTTTTACCTCCTGCTGTGCTGCTTTCATCTCCTCCTTGTTTCTGCTCCTGAAGGCGGCCTTCTTCCTTTTGAGGACAGCTTTGACTTCCCGCTTACCCATGGTTTGTTATTAGGGTAACAGCTGGCAGTCTTGGCAGGGGAGACAATGTCTGCACAGAAGTTGAGGTAGTCTGTCAGACAGTGTGTCAGCCCCTCATCATGGGGGTTGATCAGCTCATCTCACACTGTGGTGCTGAAGCAGTTTCTCAGGGCACTTTCCATTTCAGGGGACTAATTCCTGATGGAGCGCATGGTTACCAGCTGCCTTTGGACCAGGGGCTGTACTGTGGCTGTAGGTGGATCAGGTTGTGGTCAGACTTCCCCAGAGGGGAGAGGGGTGTGACTCTGTATGCATCTCTCACATTAACATACAGCAAGTCAATTGTCCTGTTGTTTCTTGTTGGACAGTCCACAACCTGGTGGAAAGCAGCCAAAGTAGAGTCCAGAGTTGCATGGTTAAAATCCCAGAGATGATCTTCAGTGCCTCAGGGTGCTGGGTCTGCAGCCTCGTTGTGATGGAGTGGATCTTCTCACATGCAGTGGCTGCATCCGCTCTCAGAGAGATGTAAACACAGACTTTGATCACATGTCTGAACTCCCTCGTGCTCCTCCCAGTGTGCTTAAATTACCCCTTTTGAGAAGCTTGATAAACTATAACAAAAAACACAAGTTTCTTTCATCACACTTATTTTTGTAAAGATACAAATTAGGGAAACTTTCTGATCAAATGATACACAGAATGCATTTGATAAATACTCGCTCTACACCTCTAAACCTTGAAGGCCCATAATTGGCTCTATAGATGTTC
Organism: Cetoscarus ocellatus; assembly: GCA_037902135.1. Taxonomy (NCBI): domain Eukaryota; kingdom Metazoa; phylum Chordata; class Actinopteri; order Labriformes; family Labridae; genus Cetoscarus; species Cetoscarus ocellatus. The sequence continues at coordinate 183,705 of JBAMNC010000765.1, forward strand.
ATTACGTTCTGTAAACAGAACAACAAAATGTCCAGGGTGTTTTTTCCTGCCTCTTATGATTTGTTCTTGTGACGTTAACCAATGAGAGCACAGAGAGCTCTGCATGTGCAACAATCACAAAACACAGTGTCAGACAAATTGATGTTGGTACCTTGATAGCATCTTGAGAACTACGAGACATATTAAAGGTTTGCAAAGCTCTGAAAACAACATCCCTGCCATTATGATGTGTTGAGACTTTACAGAGCAATATGGGGGAGAAACAACAAAATGAACTTTTGATAATCCTTATGCTTGCAATTAATAAACCCATATACATTTCTCATGTGAAGAGGCATTTGCATATAGGTATGCAAATAATATGACATCCTTTAATTGTATCACCATAAGTCCAGTGTCCAAAGTTGGTTATGTACTGGTGTAGCATGTTTAAATTGCCTTAAATAAGTTATAATTATTTGGACATTAATGGACATTAATTTAAGGAATTAATATTCATTGAATAACTACAGTGGCCAATTTTATAATGGGGGCACCACCTTCTATTATGCAGAAGGAAAACTATTTAATTAATTCAATTAAACCAATTAAATCAGTTAAATTAACTAGATTAGGCTCATCTAAAGTTGATGAATTGTCTCTGAGTGTATACCTGAATAAAGCACCCAAATATTATCTCTTGATTTATATGAATTTTAATGAAAGACAGTACAAGACAACATGGATAAATGACACAAAATGAATAGCTGATAAAGAAAAAGATAATAACTGATGACTAAAGTATAATGGTAATGCTGTAATATAAATTGATGCACGGATTTATTGACTGAACTTGAGTTTGATGGGAATGAGTGAAAACCATTGTCAATATCGTAGAGTTATTTAGTGAAAAGAAAGTGGAGATGATAAAAGGGGAGTAAAATGGGAGATTAATTTAGGTTCTTAAACCTGGAGACTGTCTAATGGAGCGTGGTTCATCCGATCTCTGATCTCTACCGTGCCAACTGGAAACTTCTTATTGTAATGTTGGTTGCTTTGTCGTCACTTGCTCCACAGGGTCCAGGCTAGTGCTGGCAAAGTTGGCAGCTACTGGCCCAAAGGTTAACCTTTGGGCAGCTATTGTCCCAAAGGTTAGGCAGGGCACTATGTCACCTTTATTTTTTTATTCATTTATTTATTTTTCTTTCTTTCTTCCTTTCTTTCTTTCTTTCTTTCTCGTTCACTGCTACCAGTGACCATCACCAGCCCTCCCTGTAGGCTACTCCATCAAATCAAACTTTATTTTAACCCCCGGTGTGAGCTGAAGGGGAGGGCTGTGTTACACCACAGTGTGAAAGAAGGGGAAATCGTGGCAGATAGGATGAGACGAGACAAAAGGGGAGGAAGATAAACAGGTAATGCTTTTAATTTGAGATGGCAGTGCTGTGTTGATCTAAGTAGTAAAGGCTGTAGGAAACCAGGGACACCAGAGATGTGGGGTCTTGATAGTAGGGGGTGGGCCCACAGGGATGGGATAGGGAGGGAGCAAGCATCACAGGACATGAGAAAATGTGTGAGAGTGCCCGACTCAGCATGTTCTGATGGAACATATCACTTCTTTACAGTAAGTCTCGACAGGAGCTTGAGTATCCGTACAGGCATGCATGTGAGATGATCACCGAATACCCAAGTAGTTGCCCATACCCAGGGAGACCATGGCCAAGGGCATCCCCTGAGCCACCAAGTCACCCGAGGCCCACCATGCAGGCCCCAAAAACCACCGGCCCCAGGATCCAAAGGGGCACCAACCCAACGCCCCAAAGGCACCAAGGACAACACCAGGGGGTCGGAGGTAGCGGCCCCCCGCAGATAGCACCCGGCTCCACCAACCACCCGTCCACCCGGCTCCAAGCCACCCCCACCCCTCTCACAGCAGGCCAGAGGCCCCCAGCCCCCCGAGAGCCAAATCCCCGGGGGGCTGGAGTCACCTTTATGTCATGATTAAGAGGCTGGCACTGCGAACTTCTAGCAAAAGTTGATTGGATCAAAAATCAGCTTTGATAACTGGTCTCAGTCAATCAAGAAGAAAAAAATGAAAGATTTTTCTCAAAAGAAAGAGGTTTGTATTCTTGGTGGCTTAAACTTAAAGTTAAGAAAAATTGTTGCACAGTTGAAGGAAGAAAATAAAGTCACATGTGTAGAACTGATAGGAAGAGGGGAGGGGCGGATGACTGCAGAGGAGACGTCAAGACAGGAGGAGAGCAAATGGAGTCAAGACAAAGTTCCTGGCCAGAGGAGGACTCTTATTGCCTCCTAAAAGGGAGGAAACAGAAGTATGCTGGAAGAGGATGAGCGTGAATGAGGATGGGCCAAGGCTGTCCTGCTGCATAAGGATTATTACAAAAACCAAAGTTTAATATCTCGATGCTTTAGACGCTCAATTCATCAAACTGTTATTTTGCTGTAAATATAAACTAACAGGTTAAACATTGGTTCCCTAAACAAAATAAACTCAAACATTCTCATAAAGATTGTCAGAGTCTTAAAATGAAATTTGAACCAGGCACAGCTGGGAGAAACTGAGAAAACTGCATGGACTGCAAACCTGTTTAAATGATACGTGATAAAAAAACATCACACATTCTCAATCTAAAATCTTTTGTCTGGTGAAATTTGATATAAAGTCTAGTCATTTTGATACAGTCTAACATGAGAAACCAATTTGCAATCCAGTCTATGATCCAGATAAAACAACTCGTACTAATATGTTGATTATATAGAGTAACTCTGACTACTAAACTAAGAGGCATGCACAGATTATGAAAAACATTTACAGACAGCATACATCAACTTATGCATTAAGAGACCTCCTTGAGTTGCAGGCCCAAGGGTTCAAAGGTCACTGAGATTTGATGAGAGTGGTGGTCCTGGAGATGGTCAAGCTAACTTTAAGTGCAGTTTTTATGGTCCTTAAGGGAACAATACGCTCTTGTTTGTGAGGTTTTTGTGTGTTTAAGAGAAGAGTTCACCTTTGTCCTAGGGTGAGTGTGGGGGATAAATTCCAAAGCACGTAAAGCCACACACACACTCCTGATCTTTGTCTTTGGCATCTATATATGCGTGGTGTAATCTCATGGACTGCATAACGAATCTACCTACGGGTACAAATAAAATAACCTGAACCTGAACCTGAACCTGATGTTTTGATTTCACGTGAATCTGGCTTTTGATAACACTACACAGGCTTTGTCTCTAGTTGGACTATCAAATACAACATGTATCATGGTGTTTTATTTATCATATGTTTTATTGACACACCTGAATGCCTGTCTAATCTTGCCTCTAAGACACCAAAAAGATCTAAGTAGCATAAAGGGCTTAAAATAATTTGCAATCCAGTTTGATTGTTAATGTTCTAAATCAAAAAATGAGGTACACATTTTTTTAAAAATTGAACAGAGCCCCCACACATCAATGTGCTCATCTATGTATTTCAATAAAAATCATCCAAAACAAAGCTGTGGGAAATTGATAAAATGAAAGAAAAAAAGTGAATAGGAGAAAAATACTGGCAGCATTCATCAAGTATACAATGGTTCATTCTGTAACCAGCAGTCAAGGGACAAAAATACCCTAATTTACTTATGATTGGACATAACATGTTTGCATGGGTGTGTGTGTGCGTGTGTGAGTGTGAATTTAACTGGAACACCAAATGGAGGGAAAGGAGTGCAGCATAAGACTGAGCCTGTTTAGATTAAAGTCACAGATTCTACTGCTTGTTTTGTAGACTGGTTCCCTGTCATTTTGAAAAGGTCAAGATTTTTTTTTCCTAAGGTCGTTAAACTTGAGGAGGAAGACTTACAGAGAGAAAGAAAGAAAAATGGAGGATGCCTACTACAATAGTGAGTGAGGCTGTGAGTATATTTTAGGTTTGTCCTATTAAAGAAATAAGCTGGTGATCTTTATTTTTGCCCTTGGCAACAAATCCAGTATAAAGTTTATGACCACCAATAAAGAAGATTTGTACATCCATCAAAAGCCTGGAGTTTCTCCTGTCCCAGAGCAGTAGTTCCCTACTGGTCCAGCCTTAGGATTGTCTAGCAACTCCTTAGTAAAGAAATCACCACTTAAATTTCCAAATGTTTTCGAACACTTAGATTTATTTAATAAAACATGGTGCAGTTAGACCTTAGACAGGACAAAACATATGGTTAAACAAAAAGACAAAAATAACATGTTTTTCAAAACATGTCCCAGAAACCCTTGGAGGACATGTATGAAAATATCCAGTTTTACTCTATTTATTTATCCTTGTTTTAGCTCTATCAATTGGGAGGACAGCTAGAAATTACCATGATTTTATTAACAAAAAAAGATGGATTCTCTAGATTAAGCAAACCACTAATTTCCAATTTCACAGAGGGTCAGATGGATACAGCATGATATAAATACAGTTCAGTAATGTAAATGTGTGTATATTGCAAAGTGTCAAGAGACAATTTCTATGAAAGGTTAACCAGAATCATCCATTCATTATCTGTGCTGCTTATCCCTTTTGGGGTCACAGTGGCTGGAGCCTATCCTGGCTGGTGTTTGGTGAGAGACAAGTTTCACCCTGGACTGGTCACCAACCAATAGCAAGGCCACATAGAGAGACAAACACATGTTCACACTCACACTCACACCTAAGGGCAATTCAGAGTCTATAAATAACCTAAGAAGCATGTTTTTCTGTAGGGGGAAACCGGAGTACCTGGAGAAAACCCACACAGGCCCAAGGAGAACATTCAATCTTCACATAGAAAGACCCTGACCGACTTGATTTATTCATAATTGAACACATTTGATAAATGGAGCCCCATGATTTGTCAGAAGAGAAAAATGATACTTTTCATTGTGCATGGTCAAAATGTCAGTAAAAAATCCTCGTACTGGTTCACAACAGAGATAAAGGTATTTAAAAGAGGAATATATCTTTGGTTTTTAATTCTTCATTTGAAGTTTCTCATTTTTTTCCAGACATTTTTTTGAAGTAGGCACACTATATCAAAAGATGGATGACTGGGGTGTGAAAACATCAATTTTTTTGGTTAATATAATTTGGAGGAATACAGGACATTTGCTTTGTTGTTGTTCAGTCTCAAACCAATATTTGGCAGCAAGTATTACACTCTCCATCTCCCTGTCAAATTTACTTTTATTTCTGTCGCAGAGTGCAATGGTAAATGGATTTGAGCTTCTTTCCCACTTTTCCTGTCTCTTTGACTACTCAAGGCAACCTTAAACTGCAGGTCACATCTGCCCATTCACAGCATTCAATCTCACATTCACTCACTGATTGTTAAAGTTATCCATCATTCTATCTACACGCCACTGACTTAGCAGTGAGAGCAACTGGGGGTTTAGTGGCTTGCCCAAGGAAACATCGAAATGTGGGTGTGAACCTTTATACTTGTGATTACTGATGGAGCACTCTCTGATGGCCCAACAAAAACTGACAGCAGCAATTATTTACGTTTTTGGGGGTCATGTGTTATATACATATATTTATATATATATATATATATATACATACATATATTTATTTATTTATTTATTTATAAATTGAATTTTTTAAGGTACTGGGGGAAAAGTAAGGCTTCAACACAACAGATACATCCAAAAAGTGATTGAAGTACAGCCGGCTTCCCTTGAAAACATGTTAATTTGATTATTTTCTGAAAATCTCTTGAGCTTTGTGCTTCAGAAGCACCATACCAAGTTTATTTGAATGGCATAGAGTATTTTCTGATGAGACTCACCCGTCAGATCCTCAGCAAGGCCCTTGGAAAACATTTTACATCTGTTGTGCTGACTCATAAAACACATCTTTGTGCATATTAAATGTTGGCCTGCTGGTTAAATAAAAGCTCCTTAGAGCATGGCACTGCTTGACACTTGGCCCAGGTCCTGGTTGAACCTTCCCCCGTGCCTCTCTTGTCAATATTACAACCTGTTCTGGAAGTCTCCTCAGTCCATTACACCATCAAAGAAAAGTGATATAGCTTTGTGTGTGTTTGTGTATCTAAGTGCATGTGCTACCACCTCCCACATCCATCCCTCCTCCGCTGCTTCTCAACTGGTAATTTAATCTGCAAATAAACTCCTCTCTTAGCTTTGCACCGCCCAGCACTTCACCACCCACAATTAACCTGACTGTGAACTGGGCTGCGGCTCGAGGGAAGCTGCTGCATCACTCCCAGTTGTACTGCTGTGATCTGAACTGTGTGTGTATGTGTGCTGGGGGTGATGGGATGATGTCAGTAACTGCACCAGCCCAGGCTGATTACACAGGCGACAACAACGAGAAGATATTGTTTTGTTAAAATCAAGCTAATGCTGACCTTAACTCACAAGTACATGCACATTAAGACACACAGATATTTGAACAAACATTTCCGTAATTGATGTAGAAAAAAAGTGACAAAATGCCTGAAAACAAAGACAAATAATTAACAGAGCAGAGACTATTATATGGGTCAATGTTGTATTCCATGTGGTTGTCATGTCCTCTTTGTTATTTTTCATTAAAATTAGTCAAACACAAAAATATGTTAAAAAAAAAGTTAATTCTGGTTAATTTATTCACTTTTGATGACTGCTAGAGTATGTTCACAATCACTAATGTTCAAAAAAACCTAGTACTATTGTGTACCCCTGATCCACCTGTGTAATTTCTCCGTCTAAGAGTTGGCTGTTTCACACTGGATGCATTTTACTAGCACAGTGGCAGCAGTGTGTGCCTATTGTCGATTCAGCAAGCATGTTATCGAGTCGAAACCTTTAGACTGGAGGCATGAGCTGTGCATCTTAGGCGCACAGGATGCAGCACTATTAGGGGTAATCAGCGTGTGAATACGGGAAGGTTTTTTGAACATTTGTGATCGTGAACATATCCTAGCAGTCATCAAACTAAATCTATTAGGCATGATTACACTCTTTTTTTGGCCAAGATTAGATCATAATGTTGAAGTTTGTCCGTCTGCTTTTTTTTCTTGGCCATACCAAATTGTAACAGTAAAACAACATAAATGTGTGTTACTTTAGTTCAGAGTTTCACTGTAACATTACGATAATCCAGCCTGAAATGTTAAAACAATGAAAGATGTATCCCTACCATCTACAACTGATCAAACCAAGCAACATTTTTCCTATCTTCTGTTTTCCACTTTTAGTTAGTCTGTGCTAATTATAGCACTATTTACTCTTTTTAGCTGACATGGGTTGAAACTTTTGAGGTTTTCTCTGTTCTAGTCCATCTGCCTCAAGATTTGATGTGTTCTTGTAGAGATGGTCTTCTGCATGACTTGGTTGTAATGAGTGGTTATTTTAGTTAATCTTGCCTTTCTATCATCACAGACCACTCTGGCTATTCTCTTTTGACATATTGCATCTTCGCCAAGAGAACACCCACTCACTAAAACATACCAGACCAGCTACTCTTGCACCAATAACCATACCATATTCATAGGCCCTTAAATCCCCTTTCTTTCCTATTCTGATGCTCAGTTTGAACTTTGGTAAATGGTAAATGGACTTATATAGCTTATATAACACTTTCCTAGTCTCTGACCACACAAAGCAGCTTCACACCACAGGTCACATCTACCCATTCACCCCCATTTACCCTCACATTCACTCACTGATGGTTCAGAGTATCTATGTCAGTTTTCCATCAGTATCATCTAATACATTTGCACCCATTCATTCCCATTTACACATCACTAATGCAACAGTGGGAGCAACTTGGGGTTAAGTGTCTTGCCTTAGGACATATCGCCATGTGACAGCTGGAGCTGGGCTTGAACCTGCAACCTTCAGATCACCAATTGAGCACACTATCAGACTGCAACAGATTGGGTTTGTCATAGTCACATATGATGCTTTAAGAAAAAAGCATCTTTCTGCTATAGTATTTATATATTTTGTTACTCAACATTACTACACATCATCAGTTTTTAAATATAAGTAATAAATGTAATGATGGGGCGGCATGGTGGTGCAGCAGTCAGTGCACGTGTCTCACAGCAAGAAGGTCACAGCTTCGATCCCCAGGTCGGTCAGGGCCTTTCTGTGTGGAGTTTTTCATGCATGGGTTCTCTACTGGTACTCCGGCTTCCTCCCACAGACCAAAAACATGCTCATTAGTTTGACTGGTGACTCCAAATTGACTGTAGGCATAAGTGTGAGCGTGAATGGTTGTCTGTCTGTCTTTGTAGCCCTGCAATCGGCTGATGACAGGTTCAGGGTGTACCCCACCTCCCACCCAATGTCAGCTGAGATGGGCTCCAGCCCCTCTCACAACACCTCACAATAATGAATGGATGAAATGATGTACCGGCCACCCTCACAGAGTTTCTTCTTTACAGTTAAGAGAGGCCCTGCATTAATTTAAAAGGTGTACTCAGAAGAAATGTATGCAATGCTTAAGTTAACCCAAACCATGCAAAGTTGCAACAACTTACAAAGTGGTAGGATTAAGCAAAACAAAAAGTAGACCTCCAGATGACTGTGTTTTTTCATATAAAATAAACGTTCTTTTCTACATTTTCTTGGTTACAGCTCAGACTAAAACTCCCCTCACTAGATTTGTTCTGCATAAATGAGTGCTGCGAGCAGGTGAAACACAAATAGTCTGCTTCTCCACTCAAGTCTTATATTCCCTTCCTTGCAGGTATTTTTTAAATTAAGCTTGGCAAATATATTGCTAAAGCCTCAGAGGCAGGCTGCAGTGCTTAGCAGAGTTTAATGCTGCCTATTTCTGCTGCATTAAAAGGCAGAATACTTAAATACAGAACAGGAGAGTTATTCTAAATTATGAAAACATGAATCTGTGAATTAGCCCAGTTACTGTTTCCTATTTTCATGTGGCTATGTTATTTCTTCAACCACTTCAAAAATATCAAATGATAAATGAAAAAGAAAATGTGGCAAATTTAATTTTACGAATTTACATCAAGGTATCTAAGCTGAGAACCAAATAAGCTGCTGATCAATGAACCTGTCATGTTCACTTAGAGTACTTTTTTCTTTTTCACAAAACAAACACTTTCAGTCTCAGCCCACACTTTGTTGAAATGCTACTTTCCACATCTGTGATGATGCCGTGGGTTTTAAGCACACTCACTCACATTCTCTGCTCCTTCATCCTAATTAATTGGCACTTCAGATCCCTGCTGTATCACTGAGCCTCCTGGTTTTACCTCACACACTAAGACTCTGACAGCTGCTGCAGTCTCCAAGGCAGCAACACAACAAGCATCCTGACTCTTTGTATGTGTATGTCATGGTATGGGGGTGGGGCATGGGTTTAACTAGGTACTATTGTTGCTTCACTTTAAAGTGAGTTTATATTTGTCATCAATGGGATTTTTCCTTTATTTCTACTATGTGTAAAATTAAGTGTTGTTAATATTTTGAACATACAAAAGATGAAGAATTGCAAGTTATCTTTTAGGAGGTTTTTTTCAGATATTTGTTTGTTTGATATGTTGAACAACATACAATTTAAAGTAATGTTTCAGCCTTAAGACTTAGGACCCCATATCATATGGCGCATTTGGATCATCAGCGGCTAAACTATGGCAGACATGTTATTGAAAATATTGGCAGATGCAAACTGTTTTTGGGCCAGAGGCCTCAAAATTTATATCACACCTTTTGTTTATTGCAGTAGCAGTTTTATGTTGGAATGAAAGTTCAGAATAAGGGATTGTCCTTGTCAACAGAAATGTCCCATCGTCTCCTGCCCGAAAGCAGGGAATATTTATTGTCCAAGAAAAATGTTTTTTTTTTTTTTTTTTTTTTTTTTTTTCCAATATGGTAAAGACATATGCATCAATATCTAGACCATTTAAAGTTTGTTTGATAAAAAATAAACAAATAAATACAATTCTCATCATGATGTGCATTAATTATGTTGAAATGCTGAGTCAGCATTTCAACATATTGTTATCCGACTTTATTCTTCTTCTTCTTTTTCTTCTTCTTCTTCTTCTTCTTCTTCTTCCCTCAACTACCTGGACCTTTTCACAGCTTTCAAATTTGCACAGATTTTCACAGAAAAAAACTGAGCAGTGCAGCATGTTCAGGAGATTTGCGCTTGTATTTTTCACATGTGTAACTGTTACAGTTTTTACAGTAAAAATCATTTTCTGCAGATATTTTGCATTGAAGTCAATGGGAGATTTTTGCAGGTCTGCTGAAAAGTGCTTCAACTTTCAGGCTGTACAGCTTCAGCATACTTCCACCTACAGACTTCATTCTTGCTTTCACAGATTCACTGACTTGTTAACTATTTTTACATGTGTTCGGCTTTTTGCTGTCTTGTACAGTTCTTGAGATATCACTGTATAAGCAACACTAAGTTTGGAGGATTTCTCTGTTCTTAGAGCGTGTCACGTGACCAGTTAGAGCGTGAGCTTCGCCTAAAAATTCCAAAATTTCTAGCGGATAAACTGCAATAAAAGATACTGACTTTGTTCCACATATATGATTTATACATCAAAATGAAGCTACACTTCTCCTCTTTCAGCTGAAATTCGTTTCAACCTTGACATTGACATCGTTTTGTCTCCGTGAGCTTCAGAGCCACGGGTATCCCGCAAAGTCTTCCGTCCGTTCCCATTGAAATTCTCTTCCCCAGAGAGCTGATCGCTTCACTTTGAAGCCCGTTTTTAAACTGCTCTTGTGTCAACATTTTCTACAGTACAGACATGAAGCTTACATCAATCTTTTCAGGAGATTCTTGGGATGCTCACGGTGCAGTCCTTTTTTGGATAGCTATCACGGTTTTGGCACAGCATTAGCCCGTATACCCGGAAGTACCCAGCTTAACTTCAACGTTCTGTGCAAGCTTACAGCATCATTACATAGTCTGCTGCTGTATGGGCGGGTGTGTCACAGTGGTTTATCTGATCTGTTGGCTTAGCGGTTAGCACAGTTGTCATTTCATCTGGAGACTGGGGTTCAATTCCTGGTATAGACTGTTTTATACTATCATGCATATTTCAACACATACGTAAACACGCATGCTACTCATTACATTCTTTGCCATTTTAGCCCTAAAAAATTCACGCCTGCCAGCTGTCACGCATTGCTCGTCAGACCCACACATTTCATTGTCGTATTACCACTTTCGTCTGCTCATCTTCTCAGTGTACAGCGTCATGACACAGACATTCGAAAAGGATTCTGGGAAATGTAGGCGGATGTACGCCGACACTATACGACAGCGCCGAGTCCGCTCCAAGCACTGCTGTCACACAAAACACTGCTCGCCATGTATTTTCACATCGACATTAAATGTGACACGAGCTCCGTTTATTCATGTTACTGCTTTGCAAAGTCAGCTGGCCGTCATCCTCACTGTACAGCCTAATGACACAGACATGCGCAAAGGATTGTGGGAAATGTAGGCTGGTGTACGCTGACAGCTTCACTTTCAAGCCCGTTTTTAAACTCCTCTCGTGTCAACATTTTCTACAGTACAGACACGAAGCTTACATCAATCGTTTCAGCTGATTCTTGTGATGCTCACGGTGCAGACCTTTTTTTGATAGTTATCACGGTTTTGGGACAGCATTAGGTCGTATACCCAGAAGTCCCCAGCTTTATCATCGACCCACATTAAATGTCACACTGCCTCCGCCTCTTCATGTTAGTGCTTTGCAAAGTCAGCAGGCAGAGCAGCTCCTCTTCCTAGTCATCAGTCTACAGCGTCATGACAGAGAAATGGAAAACAATGCGCAAGGTTAGTGAGAAATGTAGGCTTTCACATTCATTTCACAAGAAAATACTACGCGGCAGTGCGCTCGACTATGACAGCTCTGACGCACGCGGACATTCTGCGCGGACTCTGCTCTACAGTCCGCCAGACTCTGGCTGCACACGCAGGTATACGCAGCTCTTGTTTTCACTCACTCACTGTTTTCTAAATAATAAATTCATCCTGAGGTGTCCTCCATCACTTATTCTCCATGATATCAGATCAATCTTTGATGGATCAATCTTCAACTACAGTCAACTAGTGGAGCGGTTCCCAACCTGTAGGTGGAGGCCCATTGTGGGTCTCAGAGCTGTATTCAGTGGACGGTGTATTAATCTGGTCAAATTGTGGTAAAAATGTCTTCAGTGTATGGAGGCCCTAAGAGGACAAACATCATCAGAGTATGTCAGATTATACCCACTAGAATAAACCAGACTACACACAAATATTACACTGTTTTATATGTCTCTACTCAGATATTCCTGTCCAGATTTACAAATTCATGTATGTAGGCTATTATTACTTTGAGTTTGATGTTCAAGTATAGATTTGTTGATTTAAAAATTAAGTAGTGACAGCTTTGACTTAGATGTTAACTTGAGCAGATCCAGTTTCTAATGACATTCTGACTGTTAATGTCCACTCCTTATTGTCCTCCAATGAAAATCACCACTGTTTACATTAATGTTCAAGTCAGATGCTTTTATACTGGATAGTTCATAGTGTTGTGGACTTGTAGCCTACAAATTCATGCCAAAACATTTTTCAGTTACGAAGGAAAAATGTAATCTAGGCTAATTATGCATATTCAATTGCACTTCATAATTTAACCCTTCAAAGCCTGAATGCACAAATAATAGCCAGAACATACATTTTTTTTTGGAGCTGAAATGTTTATTTCACTTCCTACTGAAATCCAACAAAATCACAATCTCCATAACATTGATCATATATGAATTTTTAGCTGCAAAGTTGCTGACTCTCCCTCCGGCTGCCCTGGTCAAATTCTGGCGAAGGCAGTTGTACTTTTCAACTGTGTGTCCAATACAGACTGCTGATCACTACAGCTCCTTGCTGTATGCATCTGGCTGCTGTCCTCTCAGTCTGGATGTCACAGGCTGTCAGTGATTCAACCTTTCACTTCCATACAACTTTATTCTTTTCCTGTCTTTACAATGCAAATTTGATAACATATTTCACACTTCTGCTACTGATTACAATCTTTGTCATTTTAGCACTAACAAATTTTATTCTTTTAATCATAGATTACAACTTCTTCATGGTGGCCAAACATTTCTACAGTTTTCTGCAATTTCCTTTCACATTTATTCATTTTCAGCTTTCTTTCACAACTGTAACCATTTTTATTACACATGTCCCACATTTGCAGCTGTGCTTTACTGCTTCCAACTATTTTATGTCACATTTTACATTTTCAGCTTTGTTTGCATTGCTTTTAGCCATTTCATTTCACAGTTCCAGCATTCAGACTCAGCATTTCAATGCATTTGCTGCAAGGAAATGCAATTTTTCTAGTTGATGTTTGTTTTTTGATGCCACCTATTGGAAAGAGAGCACTGCTTGCCAAACTGCATTTAATGTTTTGTGCTAGTATCATAACATTTTGGTTTCATGATCTGTGAATATTAAAGAGCCCATATTAGGCTATTTTAAGTTTGATATGGATATGATGGATCACTTCTATGAGCAAGACATGGGCAGGGCATGGCATCCTGATTTCTCCGTCTCCCTATATTTATGGTGCCAGCATCTACCTTAAATGCCTAAAAAGAAGCCAATGTGGTAGTGCCAAAAGAAATTGCTGTTCCTTGAGTGTCCACTTGAAACTCACTTAAAAAAAAAAAAACAGATGTAAATTATTTTGTGACAATTTTTACAGCCTTAATAAAACATACTGTTTTAGCAGCCTGGTTCCACCAGATGCTTTGTCTAAACCTGTCAATGGTGTGCATCATAATATCGGCATTAAAATGAACTGAGAGACCAGTGAAGAATCACAGTCCAGGTAGTTTTGAAAAATTTGTTTTAGATTTAACTGAAACATAAATTACTGAAAACCTGGATTCAATGTGAGAATGTGTCACAAAAAAAAGTTTTAATGAGATTCATGAAAGTAAGTCTGTCCAAGAGATAACAGTCACTTATTGTTTCTGTAGCCCCTCTAAAAAACAATAACAATATTACAGCGTGTTTTTCCACAAAAACAGGGGGGTAAAAATCAATATCACCAAGTTAAATTAATTAACAGCCTATATTTTGGTCTCTGCATCTGTCCTTTCAACATATAAGATTAAGCTGTCCCCCAGTTTTAAACTAACTAGTACCATAACACAGTACTGTATACATTTTTAGCTCAATATGCACTAAGGTGGATTCATGTTGGGTTTCAATTGAAAATAAAAATGAATAAATAAATGAATAACGGTAAAACAAAATCTAACAAAAAAAATATTTTTAAACAGATGTAGAGTAAGGCATTGACCTACTCCAACAAGTGATGTGGTCGACTCAGGAAGAGGGGGGGAAATGAGCCAGGATAAGAGCTAAGCTAAGAGGGCTAAGACCCAAGGCTGATCCACTTCCCAACCACTCTTGGCAAATGTCCAGTGGCAAGTTAATAAAATGTTCTGAGCTGACAGAACACAAGACTCCAGTAAGATGAGAGAGGGGGCTCTGTGTGTACACCAATGATGCTGGGTGCAAAGGTGCAGTAAGAGTGGATGGAAGATGTTCACCTGATATCGAGTTTTTACTGCTGAGATGTCGACCATATTACCTGCCCAGAGAATTCACCTCTGTGTTTGTTGTTTACATTCCACCGAATGCAAATTTAAAAAATGCACTCCAGGATTTGTATAAGGCCATCAGCAGTCACATGGCAAAACAGCCAGATGCTGTTAACATTTTTGCAGGGGATTTTGATCAGCAGACCTCAGAACTGTTTTGCCTAGATTTCACCAGCAAGGCCACATCTCCACCAGAGGAAACAACACACTGGATCACGTCTACACCGGTGTTCCTGGAGACACTGGACTACAGAGCCCTCCCTCATCCTCATTTTGGCTCTGTAGTACTGTTTTGAATGCACAGACTGGCAAATGTTCAGAGATGCTGCTACCAAGGAAAACCAAACTGACCTGGAATAATACACATCATCAGTGACTTCATACATCTGCAAATGGTGTTTTTGTTTTTGTTTTGTGTTGGAGCCACAATTTAGTTTTGTTGTGTAACCTGTTGCACAATGACAAATGAACTATCTTGTATTTTCTGTCTTTTTTAAAGTTCCTTGAGATTAAATTGGTTATGATTTGGCACTATAGCGATAAATATTGATAGATTTAATTAATTGATTAAATATACTAACTGCATTTTTCTTGTGAAGACATTCATCATCGATACCTGTATACTGGTATAGCCCTGTTTCAGATCCAAAGGTAATTTTAATTTTGAAAACAAACTTTAATTTAAACTGTGGTGATGACAGAAAGTCACAAAATGGCAGATATTGAGAAGGGGCAAGAAAGAGGGGGGGTGAGGGTAGAAGAGATGTGTTTGAGAGGGGAGCTGAAGAGAGATACGAGCAGGTGAAAAATAGAGGGAAGATTGTAAGAGCTTGGGGATCCGAAGAATGGGAAATGGAGAGAGAGGTAAGAAAAAAAGAGAAGGGGATGAGGGGGGTGAGAACGAACTCGCCTGACAGAATACCAGAAACCAAGGCAAGGTGCTGTGAGAAGACAAGACAAATGACAGAGAAATGGATTCCTCTGTCTTTTTCTTTCTTCTTCTCTCTCTCCTGCCTCCTGTCTCAGGTTAATGTAACATCTCTTGATGCATTTCATTCACTGTTAGCTGTTGGAGCCAGGAGACACTCTGTCAAACCCATCTACATTAGAAAATGGCCTTTTCTTGCCTTCTCTACCTCGTTCATCCCTCCCTTCCTCTCCACCATTTTCCCCCAACCACTCCAAACTATTCATCTTTCCAGCGGAATGCATTTGGGCATGGATGAAGGCCCACATTTATCAGCAAGGACATTTAAGTACATATCTCAGGGAAAAGAGAAGATTTATTACAACCTATTTAGAATGGCTCAGAGGGGAATGATCAGCTTCAGAATGTAGTCAATGGGTGGAAAAGTTTTTCCACTGTGACACCCGTAGTTAGTCTGAAGCGCAAAGGGTGTGATGAACATTCTTCTGATGAGGTGGAACAAAGACAGTAGATTTTTTTTCACGGATGAAGTGACAGGAATAAGGATGAACATGCTCAGAGAAGGAGTCATGCCTCATATCCACAGTTATGTGGGGTTGACATTTATCACTGCACCTTGACATGAACCAGTGAAATTGTTACTTTACTCCAAGTGTGGGCAATGTTAATTTGAATTTATGATTTAGATTTTACCTGCATTTGTTCAGGTCAAAATTATGAGCATTTACATCAAAATAATGGGCAGGAATGATTTCATTTTGAACTCCATCAGATAGTAAATAATTTTATAGCCTTAATCCAATTACACCTTTCATGTCACTGTGTAACTTTAAGATTATCTTCAACCAGTTTTTTCTGGTCTCAGATAATCTCCTTGAGCTACCACCTTATCGCGGTGGAGGGGTTTGCTCGTCCCAATGATCCTAGGAGCTAGGGGTAGGTCCTAGGGGATGGGCCAGACAAAGAGTGGCTAAAGTTTAATTTATTGCAGATTGGTGAAAGGAATACTTCGAAGACCTCCTCAATCCCACCAGCATGTCTTCAAGTGAGGAAGCAGGGCTGGGGGACTCTGTGGTGGGCTCTCCTATCTCTTGGGCTGAGGTCACTAAAGAGGTCAAAAAGCTCCACGGTGGCAGTGCCCTGGGGATGGATGAGATCTACCCCGAGTTCCTCAAGACCTTGGATGTTGTAGGGCTGTCATGGATGACAGGACTCTGCAGCAGCTCCACCAGGGCTGCCCTTTGTCACCGGTTCTGTTCTGTTCATGGACAAAAGTTCTAGGCACAGCCAGGGTGTTGAGGGGGTCAGGTCTTGTGACTTCAGGATCAGGTCGCTGCTTTTTGCAAATGATGTGGTCTTGTTGGCTTCATCGGACTGTGACCTGCAACTCTTGCTGGATCGGTCTGCAGGCAAGTGTGAAGCAGCTGGGATAGAGAATCAGCACCTCAAAATCTGAGTCCATGGTCCTCAACCGGAAAAGGGTGGAGTGCCCTCTCCGGGTTGGGGATGACATTCTGCCCCAAGTGGAGGAGTTCAAGTACCTCGGGGTCTTGTTCATGAGTGAAGGAAGGATGGAATGGGAGATTGACAGGCAAATCGGTGCAGCATCGGCAGTGATACAGACTGCACAGGTCCATCATGGTGAAAAGAGAGCTGAGCTGAAAGGTGAAGCTCTTGATTTACCGCTCAATCTTCATTCCTACCCTCACCTATGATCACGAGCAGTGGGTAGTGACCAAAAGAACAAGATTGTGGTTACAAGCTGCTGAAATGAGTTTCAGATAGGGTGAGATGCTCGGTCATCGGGGAGGGGCTCAGTGTAGAGCCACTGCTCCTACTGCATCTAATCAGGATGCCTCCTGGACGCCTCCCAGGTGAGGTGTTCAGGGCACATCCCACCGGTAGGAGACCACAGAGGAGACCCAGGACATGCTGGAGGGACTATGTCTCTCAGCTGGCCTGGGAATGCCTCGGGATCCCCCCTGGAAGAGCTGGACAAAGTGGCCAGGGAGAGGGAAGTCTGGCCTTCCCTGCTAAGGCTGCTGCCCCCGCGACCTCAGATAAGTGGAAGAAGATGGTATGGTATGGTACAGTTTATCTGATTGAAACACACGTGCTAGGGTGGTGCAGTCTGATAGTGCACTTGGCCGGTATTTGAAAGGTTGTAGATTGGAGCCCAGCTCCAGTGGTCACATGGCGATGTGTTATTGGGCAAGACACTTTGTCCCAAGTTGCTCCCACTGCTGTGTCAGTGGCGTGTAAATTGGAATGAAAGGACACAAATGCATTAGTTGATACTGATGGACAACTGACATGGACACTGCTACCATCAGTGAGTGAATGGGTGTGAATGGGTAGATGTGACCTTGCAGAGGGAATTTTAGTTAGAAGCAGGGCTGGAGAGGGACTGTTTTCAGCCTGGGATTTTCATAGGTGGGACCAGCCCACTTTAACTCACAACCTCTAAGTGGAAATAATGTTAGCGTGAAAACTTGGACCAGTTTGTATTCTCTTTAAGTTGGTTTGTCATTGTCTTCTCTTTTTAAGAATCAAATTTCAAGTTTGGTGACAATATTAGTCTTTCTCAGTGCAAAACATGGGAATCAGTCTTAATGCTTCTCGTCTCTAAAATCATGGGGCCTTTTAGGGTAGGGTAGGCTATTAATAATCAAAGTACTAAATGAAAATACCACCATAAGTACAGCACTTTGCCACAATTGGCACCAATCACTGTGGCAAGAAAAAAACATCTGTGTAGCAGCAGGAAATCCTGGGCAGAACCAGACTCATGTTGAACAGCCATCCACTGAAGACGTGTTTGAGGTGTTCGTGGGTAGAGACACAGAGGTGGGAAGAGACAACGGGAATATACTGAGAATTCATGATAGTGATAAATGTATGGACAACCCTACTATTAATTTTTCCTTTACATTTTTATCTATATTGAGTTGAAACCTATAAGAGGGTCCAATTCTATACAGGCAATTGGTTGTAAAGGTAGTTACTAGAAAAATTGCATGCCCTTGCAACAAATGCATTGAAATGCTGAGTCTGAATGCTGGAAATGTTAAATGAAATGGCTAAAAGCTGAAAATGTGAAAATGTGACATAAAATAGTTGGAAGCAGTAAAGTACAGCTGCAAATGTGGGAAATGTGTAATAAAAACGGTTATGGTGAAAGAAAGCTGAAATGAATAAATGTGAAAGGAAATTGCAGAAAGCTGTATAAATGTTTGGCCACCATGAAGAAATTAATCTATGATTAAAAGAGTGAAATTTGTTAGTGCTAAAATGACATAGATTGTAATCAGTAGCAGAAGTGTGAAATATGTTATCAAATTTGCATTGTAGAGAAAGGAAAAGAATGAAGTTGTATTGAAGTGAAAGGTTGAATGACTGACAGCCTGTGACATCCAGACTGAGAGGACAGCAGCCAGATGCATACAGCAAGGAGCTGTAGTAATCAGCAGTCTGTATTGGACACACAGTTGAAAAGTACAACTGCCTTTGCCAGAATTTGAACCCGGGCCGCCGGAGGAAAAGTCAGAAACATCGCAGCTAAATATATATATGTTAAATGTTGAAGAAATTTTTATTTTGTTGGATTTAAGTAGACAGTGACAGAAACATTTCAGCTCCAAAAAAAGAATGTTCTGGCTATTATTTATGAATTCAGACTTTAAAGGGTTAAATTATGAAGTCAATCAATCAATCAATCAATCTTTATTTGTATAGCGCCAATTCATAACAAGTGTTATCTCAAGACACTTTACAATAGAGCACAAAGCTCTTCATATTATGGATACACATATATGCATAGATACGTATATACATATATAAAATACACATATACATATATATACAAATATATACATCCAACACCCAACATGAATCCATATAGCCAATCATGAGTCCCTCCATCATGGCGGCAAGAAAAAACCTTCTGTTAAGCAGCAGGAAATCTTGAATGTGGACCCCAGTCTCATGATGAACAGCAAATCCACACGATGCTGTGTTGGGTGTGTGGGCAAAGGGAGGGAGGTAAGTGGGGACAAGTGGACTAAAGTAAGAACTAAAGCTAGTGACAGGTCAAAGGACCAATCATAGACCTGTCGTCGTCAAATTTGTTTCTGCTGGAAACAAATTTATTAGAGGAGGGTCCTCATGTCTGTGTGGTTGTGGTGATAATTTTATAGAAGTATAATCAATAAAAGTCTTACTGAAAATAAGAATTTATGGTAGTGACGAACTCATGGGTGCCCAGACCACAAGTGCATCCCTACCATATTTGTCTCCGTTAAGTATAAGTGTATTAATGGTAGACCTCTTGAGATGTGACACCTCATTTTCAAGAGGGATCTCATGTCCATGTGGAGCTAGAGATAGTTACTATAGATGTATCAACCATGGATAGAGAGATCATGTTAATTTCTACATTAACAGCTATAATGATTATGAACTGGAATGAGATGGCCAAATATGTGTTATGTCTGTAATTGTAGTTATTTAGGCTTCATGACTCCACAGCAGTAGGCAGTCTCCACCGAGGATCCCAGGCCACCTAAAAGACAAGAGCCAGAGACGAGTACAGGAGCAAACAGAAAGGGGCAGAGGCATACATGGAGAGAGAGTGTGAGAGAGAGAGGGATAGAGCCCAATGTGCCAGATCCCCCCGGCAGTCTAAGCCTATTGCATCTTAACTATGTGTCTGAACTATGGACTATGAGCTGGTCCCTAACTGAAAGCTTTATGAAAGAGGAATGTTTTAGGTCTAGCCTTAAAGGTAGAGAGGGGTCTGCCTCCCAAACCGTGGTCGGTAAATGGTTCCAGAGAAGAGGAGCCTGATAACTGAAGGCTCTACCTCCCATACTACTTCTAGAGACTGATGGAACCACGAGCAGGCCAGCATTTTGGGAGCGTAATGTTCTAGAGGGGTTGTACGGCACTGCAAGCTCTTCGAGATAAATTGGTGCCTGTCCACTGAGAAGTGCAATTGAATATGCATAATTAGCCTAGATTAAATTTTCCTTGAGTAAATGAAAAATGTTTTGGCATCAGTTTGTAGGCTACAAGTCCACAACACTAAGAACTATCCAGTATAAAAGCATCTGACTTGAAAATTAATGTAAACAGTGGTGATTTTCATTGGAGGACAATAAGGAGTGGACATTAACAGTCAGAATGTCATTAGAAACTGGATCTGCTCAAGTTAACATCTAAGTCAAAGTTTTCACTACTTCATTTTTAAATCAACAAATATATACTAGAACATCAAACTCAAAGTCATAATAGCCTACATAAATGAATTTGTAAATCTGGACAGGAATATCTGAGCAGAGACATGTAAAACAGTGTAATATTTGTGTGTAGTCTGGTTTATTCTAGTGGGTATAATCTGACATACTCTGATGGATGTTTGTCCTCTTAGGGCTTTCATACACTGAAGACATTTTTGCCACAATTTGACCAGATTAATACACCGTCCACTGAATACAGCTCTGAGACCCACAATGGGCCTCCACCTACAGGTTGGGAACCGCTCCATTAGTAGACTGTATTTGAAGCTTGGTCCTTCAAAGATTGTTCTGATATCATGGAGAATAAGTGATGGAGGATACCTCAGGATGAATTTATTATTTTGAAAACAGTGAGTGAGTGAAAACAAGAGCTGGACTGCTGAAGAATGTAGAGTTTTGATTAATGAAAGGCTGACTCGTCAGTTTTTTAAGTCTTTGTGTTTACTTAAACCGGGCACATGAGCTATCAAGACACCGTGTGAATGGTAAAATCACACAGAGTGACTGATGATCCCTCACTGTCCCTGCGATGCGCGTCTATCTGCGTCGTTACGTTCACCGGCAGACGGAGGAGCGCACACACACACGCTGAGAGAAAGTGAAAGTCACACAAGCATGCTGCTATAGGTATCCTTGCACATTTTGTTGTGGTTATATGGTGTAAATGTAAATGCCAGATTTGCTAACAGCTCAGCTAACAACCACCCACATACCCACTTGCACAGGATCAGACTATTGAAAGATGCTGTATGCTTGCACAGAGCGGGGATGTTAAGCTGGGTACTTCTAGGTAAACGATCTAATGCTGTACCAAAACCGTGATAGCTATCAATTAAAGGACTGCGCCGTGAGCATCACAAGAACCAGCTGAAACAATTGATGTAAGTTTCATGTCTGTACTGTAGAAAAAGTTGACACGAGAGCAGTTTAAATACGGGTTTGAAAGTGAAGCGATCAGCTGTCGGAACACATCAACCTACATTTCCCACAATCCTTTGCGCATTTCTCTGTCATGACGCTGTAGACTGAGGACGAACAAGAGATGCTGCTCTGCCTGCTGACTTTGCAAAGCACTGACATGAAGAGACGGAGGTGGTGCAACAGTTTATGCAGGTCATGTGAAAAAACATGGCGAGCAGTGTTTTGTGTGACAGCAGTGCGCAGAGCGGAGTCCATGCGTTTGTAAAATGTCGGCGTACATCAGCCTACATTTCCCAGAATCCTTTTCTGATGTCTGTGTCATGATGCTGTACACTGAAGACATGAGGAGACGGAGGGCATGTGAAGCCGGAGAGTATGTTACGCCAATGAAATGTGCGGGTCTCACCAGCAATGCGTGACAGCTGGCAGCCCTGAATTTTTGAGGGCTAAAATGGCAAAGACTGTAATGAGTAGCATAAGTGTTTACGTATGTTCTGAAATATGCATGATAGTAAAACATAGTCTAAACCAGGAAGCGAACCCTGGTCTCCAGATGAAATGCCAGATTTGCTAACAGCTCTGCTAACAACCTCCCACATACCCACTTGCACAGGATCAGACTATTGAAAGATGCTGTATGCTTGCACAGAGCGGGGATGTTAAGCTGGGTACTTCTAGGTAAACGATCTAATGCTGTACCAAAACAGTGATAGCTATCAAAAAAAGGACTGCACCGTGAGCATCACAAGAACCAGCTGAAACAATCGATGTAAGTTTCATGTCTGTACTGTAGAAAATGTTGACACGAGAGGAGTTTAAATACGGGCTTCAAAGTGAAGCGATCAGCTCTCTGAGGAGTTGTCCTATAATGGACGCAAATGGAAGACTTTGCGGGATACCCGTGGCTCTGAAGCTCACTGAGACAAAGCAATGTCAATGTAGAGTTTGAAACAATTCTAGCTGAAAGAGGAGAAGTGTACCTTTATTTTGATGTATAAATCATGTCTGTGTGGTAAACCTACAAATTTTGGAATCTTTAGGCGAAGCTCACACCTCATCAGGTCACGTGACATGCTCTAAGAGCTGAGAGTTTTTGGCTCAAACCTGCAAACTCAGTGTTGCTTAAATAGTGATATCTCAAAAACTGTAGAAGTCTCCCATTCATTTCAATGGGAAAATATCTGCAGAAAATGATTTTGACTGTAAAAACTGTAACAGTTAAACATGTGAAAAGTACAAGCGCAAATCTCATGAACATGCTGCACTGCTGGTTTTTTTTCTGTGAAAATCTGTGCAAATTTGAAAGCTGTGAAAAGGGCCAAATAGTTGAGGGAAGAATAAGAGGAAGAAGAAGAAGAAGAAGAAAAAGAAGAAGAAGAAGAAAAAAGTTGGATCACAATATGTTGAAATGCTGACTCAGCATTTTAGCATAATTATGAATTGGAAAGGACTGATGTTGGTTATTTCAACAGCATTTAGTTCATCTGCATTTAATCGATTTAAAAAGTAGTATATATTTAAAAATACATTGTTTCTGTTTCTGAGGTGGATGTAGGATAAATTGGAGTCAGGTGGGTCCACAGCAGCAGGTAGGCCATGTCGGTATTTATGGCTACGATAACATATTGTGTGATATTTGATGGAACTACCATGTATTTTGATTGACTAATTACTCTGAGGTTGATATTAGGAACTGTAATGATAATGGAATAGGTCAAAAAAAGGCAAACATTTGGAATTGTTGTTGCTGAAGCTATGCAGGCACACAGCAGCAGGCTGTTCACACCAATGATCAGCGCTGTCTACAAGCCAAAAACCAGAGATAAGGACTAGAGCAAAAAAGAAGCAGAGAGGGGGGAGAGAGAGTAATTTTATGTGGTGTACTATAATTATATATGTTTTAAACTAGCAATAAACATTTTCATTTACAGTTTATGCTGCTGCACTTTTATACTGCCATTGATTTTGCCTTATATATTTTTTTCTTTTCTTTATCAACACTTCTTTCTCTGCTCTATTACCCACTGCTCTCATCAAAACAGTTAAACATGGGGATTCTTACAATGAGTGCAATTTTTTGTCCTTTAAGCCAGAGGGCAATATGTTTGGTTTGAGACCGGCACAGGTGGCATTTGGTTGGCACTGGCATGAGGCAGTGCCAACCAAATCTGACCCAGGTCCAGCAAAGGTGGCTTTGGGCCAACACTAGCAGACCAGATCTGGCCTTGGTTTGACAGTGGTGGCTCTGGACCAACAGCAGCAAACCAAAACCAAATCTGGCCCAGGTTTGGCAGTGGTGGTTCTTGTCCAACAGCGGCAAACCACATCTGGCCCAGGTGTATCATATGGGGCTCTGGCCCTACTGTGCCAAACCACACACATTAGATTTAAATGTTTATAAGTATATGTAAAACACTCACTGGCCAATTTATTGGCTACACCTTGCTAGTTCCAGGTTGGCCCCCTTTCTCCTTTATAACTGCCTTAATTCTCCTAACTCCTAAAGGCATGGATTCAATGAAATGAATGTTGGGACAAATGGGATCCAACTGAAGTAGTTGGCTATTGAACTCAACTCTCCAACAACTTTACCATGGAGTCTCTGTTGCCTGGTCCTGATCATTTTGATTGCTTTAACCTGAGGTTGTTTATTTAATAAATAAAATGTCCATTGCATGGTTTCAGGTAGTTTTCTACCCTGATTTGGACTGCTAACATTTGTTTATTTTTGAGTCAGACAGCAACAACAGAGAAAAGAGTTTGGACACACAGACCACAGAACTGTGGGAGCAGCTCCTCTGGGAGGACAGTGACAGGGGCGAAACTGGCATATTCTTTTTGTCTCTGTGAACTTCGTGGACAAGCGCAACAGGCAGTGAGTGGGTAGAGGCGAGTGGCTGTCACTTTGTGGTGTGTGGAAATTATTGTTGTCTGGGTGTTTCATCAGCAGCACATACAGCAAAGAAAAGCCACACACAAGCTGAAACTTTTGTGTCAACTTTGAAAGTGGATACATCCAAATTGTCTTTATTCTCTGACAGTGAGACTCTGAATCACTGGAGAGTAGGAGACTAGCTTCTTCTATAAACAGCAGATGCATAACCCCTCTGTACACACCAGTCATGTTTTCTTTGCTTTTTTACCCATCATATCATAACCTAGATGTCATTGCTATGCATGGCAGCAATTCAGTGCTCTTCAGAATGTAAAAACGGTCAAGACAACCAGCTGAAATTTGAATAAAGCATCATAATAGTGATAATAAAAATAGTAAAAAAAGATGATTTAAGTGACTGTGAACATGTCATAGCTGTTGGTGCAAGACAAGCTGGTCTGAGTATTTCAGAAACTACTAATCCACTGGGATTCTCTCACAAAATCATCTTTCAGGTTTACATAGAATGGTCCAAAAACAAATAGACCCTACAAATTAGATGATAGGGTCAGAGATCAGTATAAACAAGTGTCTTGAGATAACATTGGTTAGGAATTGATGATTTGAATTAACATTGATGGATAATGATTGTTCTTTTCCTGATAATTCATTGTCCATCTATTCATTCATTCATTCATTTTCTATACCGCTTATCCCTTTCGGGGTCGCGGGGGGATCAGTATAAAGAGATCAGTATAAACAAGTGTCTTGAGATAACATTGGTTAGGAATTGATGATTTGAATTAACATTGATGGATAATGATTGTTCTTTTCCTGATAATTCATTGTCCATCTATTCATTCATTCATTCATTTTCTATACCGCTTATCCCTTTCGGGGTCGCGGGGGGGCCAGAGCCTATCCCAGCTGTCAACGGGCGAGAGACAGGGTACACCCTGAACTAGTCGCCAGCCGACTGCAGGGCAACATAGAGAGATGGACAACCATTCACACTCACACTCATAGCTAAGGGCAATTTAGAGTGACCAGTGTTAACCTAATGAGCATGTTTTTGGTCTGTGGGAGAAGGCCGGAGTGCCCAGAGAGAACCCACGCATGCACAGGAAGAACATGCAAACTTCACACAGAAAGGCCCTGCCCCACCCGGGGATCGTACCGGCAACCTTCTTGCTGTGAGGCACGTACACCACCTGCTGCGCTACCGTGCTGCCTTTCCGTCTATCCAGCCAGTATCTATTATTATTGCCAATATTATTATATTGGAGCCTCTCCTTCATATACACTGGGCAAGATGCTGGGCACTCCCTGAACTGGTTGCCATCCAATTACAGGGCTGACACATGGAAAGACAGGCAACCAATCAGACACACACTCATAACTAAGGGCAGTAAAGAGTCACCAATCAAAGTAACATGCATGTATTTGTCTGTAAAAATAGAACACAATCATGATTATGAAGACTTCAGTAAGAGAGGCCTGGACTTATTCAAGAATTTGAGCCAGCAACCCTCTTGCTGTGAGGCATGAGCACTACACCACCATGCAGCCCATATTCAATTGTACATGAATCAATATAATACAAAAGAGCACCCTTACTAGACAGTCTGCAATCATAAATGGACAAAAGCATAAGAAAATAATATGATAATAGTAAATAGTAAGTGAAAAAAAAAAACTGATTAAAGGTTAAAGTGTATCAATGATATTAATGATATTAACAAGGTATCACTTTAGAGGTGTGAGGAAACATTTCTATCAATAAACTGCACCAAAAACACCCCTCAGAGCAAAATACAGACATTAATGGCCATATCAATCGTAGCAAAAGCAGTGTGTACTACCAGAGATTTGTATGACTATTCATTAAACAGTTTGTTGAACAAATGACAAAGAATTAAGGCTCATATAACTGTAAAAGATATGTTCACTGTCAGTATGTAGATGTTTGACATGTTTATAATAGCCCACGTCTTCAAAGCTGTGTTTGGTTTTCTAACCTATGCATTGGATATTGTGTTAAATAGTAAGCAGCAGATGTGTCTTTGTTTAGGATTTCATTAAAACTGCATCTGTATTTTTCCTTTATAGTTATTACACAGTGTTTCACACTTTAAACATCTCTGTTACAATAAAAACAACAGACACATTTTGCTGAAATTCAGCAGATCGCACTCATGCCACATGCAGCATGACTTTGACTGCGAATTAAAATATCAGAACAATGTCAGTATTTGATATACTGGAACATGTCCACAAAGTACATCAGAGTGCTTTGCTAACTGTGTATCTTCAGATTTTCTTCATTATCATTTTTGGGGTCCACTCACAATAAACTACATGAAAATGTCCGTCCACTGTAAATGTGTCCGTTTAGTTAATGGTTGATCAATCAAGCCAATGGAAAAAAATACTCTTTTCACATTACTCAGGATTAGCTTGTTACTGTAAGACAATTTGGCTTCTGCGGGCAAACTGTTTAAATCACAAGAGAAAGGGCTCTAATTTGGTAGACCAGGCGCAGGCGCAGGCGCAGGGCAGGTGCCAAGAGGGTGTGTTTTGCAATTCTCATGCATGGCACAGTCCGGCGCAGCGAGGGGCACCCAAGCCTCCCTCTTTGCCACCGGCGCAAGCGGCAAAGAGGGAAGATAGAAGGCGTGAGTGGGTTTAACACAGCCGAGTGTAAGATTCACCAATCAAATGAATGCCTCTCCTTGCCTTTACCAATTTCACCTCATCATGGACGAAGACAGCAGCAACAGCAGCTCCAGGCGGTCAAACTTCTCCCAGGAGGAAACTGATGTGCTGGTCTGGGAGGTCCAAGCTCGCAGTACCAGAATATATGGTAATGCGTACAGACCTCCACGGGGTGATGATGCAAAAACAGCCTGGGAGGAAGTTACTAATATTGTCAATGAAGTTTGCCCAGATATTCTGAGAACCGCTGCCCAATGTAAAAACAGTTCAATGATGTAAGGAGAAGGGCCAGAAGAAAGCTGTCAGATCAAAGAAGGCAAATGGTGGCCACCTCCACCAATGTCAGATCAGCGGAGGACATTGTGTCCTCCACCCTCTCCGTGATAAGCATTGAAGGCTTTGGTGGGATTGAAGTTGGGATTACGGGTAAGGCAAAAATCTTTTTCTACTAATGAAGACACTCACATTTAGTAACTTATATCTAAACCCCGCATAATAAAGATGAGTGGTGTGGACAGATCACAACATTTGCGTCACAGTTCCAGCTGCCGTCAGGTTAAGTTTCTATTATGACCACGCCTTTGATCTGACATCAGATGTGACGGTACAATTAATATAGATACAAATATCTATGCTGGTTCAGACGGTTACATTAAATAGTGGTTGCTGTGATTGTTTATTGCATTGAAATGTGCCTGACACTCTGGATACCTGCCTGTGAGGTTTTGGTGACATGTGTGCACTGCGCACCTGTCAGCTAAATTACCACTGCACCGGGCGCGCTGCTGAGCTTTCAGCGCACCTTCCAAGCAGTGTTTTGGCACAAAATTGTCACTGTGCCAAGCTGAATCTGTCAACACCTCCCCTTGGTGTGCTGCCACACCCATTTCGGCACAGCCGGTCTACCAAATTGCCAAATTGGATAAGCACAGTGGTGCGCTGGACAAAATTACCACTGCATGGGGTGCGCCACGCTCCGCCACCCTGCATTGCACCAGGAAATTAGAGCCCAAAGTGTTCAACAGGTCCAGATATCCATGATGTGCACTGATCATAACCTATACCTTGTGCCTGAAGATTAAGCCTCCAGTTAGGCTCCACACACAAAATAAGTCACTACCGTTTACAAATATCTCAATGGTCTGTGATATGACCTAGATACTGAAGCATATAGCAGGGGTTTTTTTTTCATATTTTCAGTTATATTTTTTCTTTTTCTCTGCAGGGGCTTAACTGGGCCTTACATAGTTTAGCATAGCATGGCTAAGCACAGGACCATTCAGTTTCTACAATCACTGCATTGATTTATTGAATGTGCTCTCTGAGCTTGAAGCTATGGCTAACTGCTGTGTATTTTAACTTTATCACTTCATGTAGAGGCATCAACCTTTAACAAAGAGACTTTGCTAACCTCCACCACTCCCCATGTGGTCCTGGTTGTTAATGCCTTTGAGCCATGCGGTGTAGAGACACCCGTTTGAGGCAGCCATCTTGCCTTTGTCTGTTACACACACACATACACACACATACACACTTGTACATAGGACTTTGGTAGGTTAGATATTCTATGTTTTCATGTTTGGTTTGTCAACAAATGATTTTGAACACAAAGTCAGTTGCTGGTCTGTTAATGTTGCATAAGAGTGAATCTTGCCACCTCTTCTCTGCAGAACTCTAAATCCGTCAACTTTGACTGACAAGTGATTGGGTAACTCTGGTTATTTTTATTAAATTAATTATAAATCATGGTTCCAAATTGATGGTCAGTAACCTTATTGAGACTGACTTAATAAATAATAAATAAATAAATAATAAAATAAATAAATGAAAACCTTTAGACCATCTAGACAAAAGCACCCTTTTCAAAACAAGATGCCACACCTCAAGGGGCTAACCTCAAATAAATTTCTAATCAGCAGAGACAAATATGATGGGGACAAATTTGGGTCTGATCTGGGAGTCCATCTGTTGTGACATGGGTTATTTTTAGTCCCTTTGTCTCTGCCTGGATGGATACATCTTTCTCTCTCTTTATGTGTGTGTGTGTATATATATGTTATGGCTGAACGATATGGACAAAATTTCATATCTCGATATTCATGCCAGATATCATGATATCAATACGATATGATACGACTACAGGTTCAGTGACAACAAAGCATTTTTCAGAAAAATAAAAACATCATAATACAAAAGAATGTGGAAAGTGCAGTTTTAGCACATGGGAAATCTATATCGTTGCTTTTCGATATTAATATCTTGAATGTTCATATCTCGATATCAATACGATAACAATATATATGTATATATATATATATATATATATATATATATATATATATATATATATATATATATATATATATATATATATATATATATATATATACATAAACAAACTCTTCTCTCACCCACCCCCCTCTCCCCGGTGGGGTGGTTGGCTGTTCATCCTCTTCAGCTTGGGTTCTCTACCAGAGGCCTGGGAGCTTGAGGGTCCTGCACAGTAGCTTAGCTGTTCCTAGGACTGCACTCTTCTGGAGTGAGATGTCTGATGTTTCTCCAGGGATCTGTTGGAGCCACTTCTCCATGGTGGGGGTCACTGCCCTGAGTGCCCAAATGACCACAGGCACTACTGTTGCCTTCACCTTCCAGGCTTTCTCTAGCTCTTCTTTGAGCCCTTGGTATTTCTCTAGTTTCTCATGTTCCTTTTTCTTGATGTTGCTATCGCTTGGGATGGCTACATCAATCACAACGGCTTTCCTCTGGTGCTTATCTATGATTACAATGTCTGGTTGGTTGGCCATTACCATTTTGTCGGTCTGTATCTGGAAGTCCCACAGGATCTTGGCTCGGTCATTCTCCATCACCTTGAGAGGTGCTTCCCATTTTGACCTAAGGCTCTCCAGTTCATATTCTGCACAGATGTTCCTGTTCACTATACCGGCTACTTGGTTATGGCGTTCCATGTATGCTTTTCCTGCCAGCATCTTACACCCTGCTATTAGGTGCTGGACTGTGGCAGGGCCCTCTTTGCACAGCCTGCACCTGGGATCTTGCCTTGCTCAAGGGCTGTTCCCGTGCCACCATGATTAGTGCCTCTGTGCTGTCCTTCAGTCCAGTCCCCTCTAGCCATTGGTAGGATTTGTTCATATCAGCCACTTCAGCTTTCTGTCAGTGGTACATCCCATGCAGGGGTTTTTCCTCTCATGATGGTTCCTCTGGTTCCTCCTTCCCTGTCAGTCTCCATTGTTTGAGACACTCACTAAGCGCTTCATCTCTTGAGGCCATCCTCCTGACGTAGTCATGGAGTTTGGATGTTTCATCTTGTATAGTGGCTCTGATGCTCACTTACCCTCGGCCTTCTTCTTTGCGCTTAGTGTATAGCCTCTGGATACTGGACTTGGGGTGGAACCCCCCGTGCATGGTGAGCAACTTCCGAGTTTTAACGTCTGTGGCCTGAATTTCCTCCTTTGCCCAGCTTATCATTCCAGCTGGGTATCTGATCACTGGCAGGGCATAGCTGTTAATTGCCCGAACCTTGTTTCTGCCATTGAGCTTAGGACTTGCCTTCCTCGCTTCAGGTACTTGGCCATTGCTGCTTTCCTAGTGGCCTCTTCGTGGTTGCCATTTGCCTGTGGTATGCCAAGGTATTTGTAGCTCTCCTCCACATCTGTTATTCTGCCTTCTAGGAGTGTAATGCCCTCTGTATGGACTACCTTTCTTCTCTTTGTCACCATTCGGCCACACTTCTCTAGTCCAAACGACATTCTGATGTCACTGCTGTGGATCCTGGTGGTGTGGATCAGTGAGTCAATGTCTCGCTCACTCTTAACGTACAGCTTGATGTCATCCATGTAGAGGAGGTGACTGATGGTGGTCCCATTTCGGAGTCGGTATCCGTAGCCAGTCTTGTTGATTGTTGACAGAGCATCACCTTGGTATATGCCACATTTGATGGAGACTTGTGCAATTGGCTCGAAGTTGGCCTCAAGGGTGGTGTTCCATTGACTCATTGAGTTTGCAATGAAGGCTCTTCGAGTCTTGTTGACCTTGTACAGCTTCAGGCATTCCAAGATCATGTGTGTGGCATCGAGTCATAGGCTTTTTTGTAATCAATCCAGGCAGTACACAGGTTGGTCTGTCTGGTTCTGCAGTTTCAAGCAACTGTTTTGTCTACCAGCAGCTGGCGTTTTGCTCCTCTGGTACTTTAACCAATGCCTTTCTGTGTTTCTGTCATGTATTGATCCATTTGCCCACTTATATTAGCCACGATGATGCAGACAAGTCTGAGGAAGAGCCGCATGGCTCGAAACGTCACTTTGGAATAAATCAAAAAGTTGCAAGGGAGATTTTTTGGTGTTTAGCTCATATAACATTAGCTTGGGAGATAGATAGGCTGGAACCATGGAAAATGGTAACTATTTCCCTGCTTAAGCTAGCCCTCAAACAACAACAAAATCAATGTCTATTCGGTTTAACTAATGGAGGCTATTTTAGTTGCAGTGTATAGAATATGAAATTTTATTAAAAAGCAGTTGCTTTCAACTGAACTGTGGTCATGTATGATGGCTATTTACTAACTTTCACTTCACTTCACTTCACTTCACTTCACTTTATTAGTTGTCCCTATAAGGGCAATTGTTGTGCAGCAGATCATCACATACACTCACAGCAGTACAATAAAACAATATGCATACATCATACCAATATAACAAAGACCAGATTGGACAGTCAGGTCCTGTCCCGTGCAAACGCAGCAACTTTATGTGCATTTGAAGGTTTCCCTCCAACAAAATAACAAGAAAGCAGTGGGAAGTAGCCCTCCGAAGAGAGACTTTAATTGCCACTTCACACTTGAGGCTCTGTAGTGAGCACTTTAGGCAGGCGGACTTCGACAGGATGGGTCAGACTGTCCGGATCAGGGATGGAGTAGTGCCATCTGTCTTCAACTTCCCAGCTCATCTCAAAAGAGTAGGTGCAGCACTGGGTGTGAAGTTAAATCAATACCACACTGTTTTGGGAATTATTTTGTTTAGCTATATGTTCGACTCAAAGACGTATTTCTACGACATTGCATGGTAACTGGATATAGCCTTGCAAGTGTGATTGCTTTCATTTCAGCCAGTGGCAACCAGGACAAGCTGGACATCAAAACAGGCAGACACTGAAACCTCAGAACCAGTCAGTGCACTGTTCCCCGCCTGTAACAGTAGGAGAACCTCAGCCTGACCCCAGTCTTGTGAGTATGAAGTACTGTGTCTGGCTGTGCCCCAAACAGCTGTGAGCAACATGTCACATACGTCACTCCTTTTGGACATACTGACATGTACACAAACATTATTATTGTATTATATTGTTATATATTATTATAATGTTATATATATTGATTAGGATTGCAGATCAGTTGATTGCACGCTGCACAAGCAATGAATTAGTGTGATAACACAGGACTCTGAACATGTCAATCCTTTTTTTTTTCACTAGGACCACTCCTATGCACTGCCCACATGTCCTGGTGCTTTGAAAGCCAGACTCAGCAAAGCCATGGCCAAGGTGAAGAGTCTGGAAAGAGAGAAGAGGAATGCCGAAGTCGAGAATGGAGGGCAAAAAGCACAGTGTGGGGTCTTCTGGAGGAGCTGAGAGCGAAAAACCTAATAAAAGAAGAGCTAAAAGAGAAGCTGGACTTATACTCAGGTAAAATTACATTTTTAAGTTTTGAGAAGATTTGATAAACACAAGTGTAAAACATTTCCATCTGTGTTTGGAGTTTCTAGTTTTTACTTTGAGGGGCTGTCTGTGCTAATTTAATTTCAGATCTTCTGGTTCACCTTCTGTCGAAACAGGGCCAGGAATACACCAAGGATCAGAGGGAGTTCGCCCTTACTCTCCACCTACATGTCCCAAAAGCATACACATATCTGAGTCCCTTAACTTGAATCTCCCACATCCAGATACATTGCAAAGGTATTATTCATGTCATTTAAAGTCTACTGTCTATACAAGCAGTGTATATAATTTTATCCCTGTATGAAATTAACAAGATGAAAAAAGGACTTAGCCACACATCAATATGGATCCCAACAATCCTGATTGGGCATTCTCACTAATTATTTTTTCATTTCACCAAGGTGGATGAGTTCTGTGGACACCAAGCCTAATAAAATGATGCTGGACATGTTACGTAAAAAACAGGAGGAGAACCCCAATAAATGTGGACGTGTGTGTCTCATGTTGGACTCCATGTCAATAAGAAAACATGTCCAGTATGATCCTCATACACAGAAAATGTCCAGCTTTGTGGATATGGGGGATGGAGTGAATGAGACAGATGTTGCTACCAAGGCTCTTGTTTTCATGGTGGTGGGCTTACAAGGCCACTGGGAGGCTCCGGTTGCCTATTACCTCACCCAGTCATTGTCACCTGTGACCAGAGACGGCAAGTGACGAAGTACAAATACTTCGTTACTGTACTTAAGTAGATTTTTCAGGTACTTTGTACTTTTAGAAGTATTTATTTCTCTGACGACTTTTTACTTTTACTCTGTTACATTTTCAAAATAAATATCTGTACTTTCTACTCCTTACATTTCCAAAAAAAGGCTTGTTACTTTATATGTATAGCTTAAGCAGCGCCGCCCCTCCCTTTACACAAAACACACGCTATGCGTAGGGCCCCACGATCCATGGGGGCCCCATTTTGCGCAAGAGGACACATTCTCCACTGTCCGATGCAGCCACGATCCGCCCTGTGGAGTACAGGCCTGATATTTTCCATTTAAAGTGTGGCTGTTACCATTGTTGTCTGTCAGTCATGTCATTTTGCAGTGCAGCCGATGTGCATGTGATCAGCATGGGCAGAAAATGGCATTGATCTAAATGCCTCCCGAACCGCTCAGCGTCTTTGGGCGAGCGCTCTTCCGTCTGCCGGTGAGCGTAATGATGCAGACAGACGCGCATTGCAGGGACAGTTAAGGATCATCAGTCACTTTGTTTGATTTTAAAATTCAAACGGTGTTTTGATAGCTCATGTGCTCTGTTTAAGTGAACACAAAGACTTAAAAAAATGACAGTTAGCCTTCTGATGAATCAAAACTCAACATTCTTCATCAGTCCAGCTCTTGTTTTCACTCACTCACTGTTTTCTAAATAATAAATTCATCCTGAGGTATCCTGCATCACGTATTGTCCATGATATTAAAACAATCTTTGACGGATCAAGCTCCAAATACAATCTACTAGTGCCGCGGTTCTCAACCTGTGGATGGAGGCCCATAAGTGGGTCTCAGAGCTGTTTGCACTGGACGGTGTATAAATCAGGTGAAAATGTGGAAAAAATGTCTTCAGTGTATGGAAGCCCTAAGAGGACGAACATCCATCAGAGTATGTCAGAGTGTAGACACTAGAATAAACCAGACGCAGGAGGAAACACTGCTGTCTGTGTGTGTGTGCGTGCATGCGTGCAAGCCTACACGTGTGGTGTGTGTGTCAGAGCAGGTCTGCCACTCCGCACAGTGAGAAACAACTGTTGCCTGATGTGCTATTAAAAAAAAGTGCTATTAAAAAGGTTGATTAAGAGTTGGACCTATGAGCATGATTTGTGACACCATAGTTCAGAAGCTACTCCTGGTCCAAAATTCAATGTTCAGAAGTGTGATGTTTTAACCTTAAGTGTATAATACAAATGCCTAAAGGACTATATAGTGAAGTACATTAGGATGATAGGCAGGTAGTTTTTGTTCAAACAATAACATTGCTAAAGTAGATTCCATATAAATTTTCCTGTGCTTAATTGCTTTGCAACCAGTGAATCCTGCAATAGAAATACTTTTTACTTTTAAAAGTAAAAGTACATTTCAGAGCCTGTACATTTAACTTTTACTTGAGTAGATTTTTGGATCAGTACTTTTTACTTTTACTCAAGTTGTTTTTTTACATAGGTATTTTACTTCTACTTAAGTAAGAAATGTGGGTACTTTTGCCATCTCTGCCTGTGACCCAGAAGGTACTGCTTGTTCATGCGTTGGAAGAACTGCATGAGGCTGGCATTAAAGTGGTGTGTGTCAGCATGGATGGGCATGCTTCAAACATCAACATGTGCAGCCAACTTGGGTGCCAGCTAAAGGCGAATTCCGCTGAGCCCTTTCAAACCTTTTTCCTGCATCCAGCTACTGGAGAAAGGGTGTATGTAATGTTGGATGCCTGCCACATGTTAAAACTGAGGCGAAACATGATAAAGGCTTGCAGCCCAATAATCAGCAGCACTGGCCAGATCGACTGGGGGTACATTGTTCAACTGAACAATGTCCAAGTCAAAGAGGGAGTACATGCTGCGAATAAAGTGACAGACAAACATGTAAACTTTGACTCCCAGAAGAGGAAGGTGTCCCTGGCTGCTCAGACACTGAGTTGTTCTGTGGCAGTGGCTCTACGCACACTGAGGGACCTTGGATAGTCACAGTTTCAGCTCTGTGAAGCAACGGCTGAATTCACTGAGGTAATATTACATTAAAAAAATTGCAACATACCCATTTTCTGCCCATGCTGTGGAAATGATTCCCTTTTTCATTTCAGAAAGATGGCTACCAAGTCATCGAAACATGTTATTTGTTTTGGTCTTTCGATACCATTGTTAACCAGACATTTTCTCTTACATAAACTCATGGACAAGCTCTTTGACATAATGAAAAGTCGTAATCCCCGTGCTGAAGGTTTCAAAGCCCCGCTTGGTACTCTTAACTGGTCAGAGAGAGTAGAGTTCTTGCTGAGTGGCAGGAATTACTTGATGGCTCTGATGATGAAAGATGGCACACCCCTTCACCAATCAAAGAGGTTTTTGGCAATATGAGGCCTATGTTCACGCAATAAGTTCAGAAATGTCTAGTTCATGACATTCTCTCGACCGGGCAATAAAAACAAAAATGCATATTGCATTGATTTGGACCAGTTACCTCTATTGCTGTTGCAAGCATCCTGTAAGGATGACTATTGGTGTTTTCAAACATGATATGGATATAATATCCATATCATGTTGCCATATTGCCCATTCCCCTTCTGTTCTGTTGTTCTGCATGCTGCATCAAGTTCATGTGATGCTCTGTTCACTGGTTCCCATCTTTTTCTAGTGTGCTGCTTGTTGCTTTATGCCATTGTTCCAAGTGGCATTACTATCATAAAATTAGGTAAAAATGTTCTGCAACTATGGTATATTATGGCTTACCATGAAAATATTACAAATACATTTTCTTTTTGAAGATACTTGTCTGTCATGGGGTTCATCATTAACATCGACACATTAATATTTATGATACTGGAGCAGCTTCAAAATCAGCGATACATCTGCACCTATTGCTTCAGCCAAGATCACTTGGAGCTCCTCTTCAACTCCATCAGGGCATCTGGTAGGGATTTCAGAATTTTCCTTTTTTCCCCCTTATGACTGAAAGCTGTGATGGTCTACTATGTGGGGATAAACAAATATATACTGTACATGCAAAAAAATACTTCTGTGTGAAGCTGATAACCTACATAGTCTGCAGAGGCAACATTGTTGTCAGCGGTAAAGCTTCATTAGTTTTGCTATCATTTTTTTAGGATCTGATGAGAGTAAATGCCCAGAGCTAAAACCACAGTACTTGTGTACATTGATGTTAATGTGTTTTTGTTGTTTATCTAAGGGGGGCTGGAATAACAACCCATACAAGCACACTCTACCAAGTACAGGAGAACAGACATTGTGTTTGATGTTTACAGGCCATCTAGTCTGAAAGCTGAAACTAGATCTAAGCGAGGACACGGGGTGAGATGCAGGGTGACAGGTTTGGGCAAAATTCCCTCAAAATGGCAAAACTTCCTGAGAGAAAATGACAAAAAAGCAGAGCTGTTTAACTTTCTGGCTGATAAGATAGCATGTGTGGCCACACCAAATGTGGTCATTGTGACCAAGAAAGAAGATGCTGTCAGCAACCGCACTATCCATCTGGCTGGGGTGGCACCATACAGTCATGAAGAAGCTGACACGCAGATCTTTGTGCATGC
This sequence comes from Cetoscarus ocellatus, assembly GCA_037902135.1. NCBI lineage: Eukaryota > Metazoa > Chordata > Actinopteri > Labriformes > Labridae > Cetoscarus > Cetoscarus ocellatus. The sequence goes on from JBAMNC010000765.1 coordinate 221,071, forward strand.
CAGGCATGCAACAGAAGCAGGCAAGCAAGGTCATCATGGTCAAAGCCAACGACACAGATGTTGTCGTCATCACAGTCAGTGTTCTGCAGACACTTCAGGAGCTTGGTCTGCAGCAGTTGTTGGTTGCCTTTGGACAAAGACAGAACCTGAAGTGGGCTCCTGTACATGACTTGTGTTGCACTCTTGCAGAAAAGAGCAAAGGGGATGCTTTTCTTCCTTGCCTTCACTGGCTGCGATGTTGTTTCAGCATTCTGTGGCAAAGGGAAGAAGTCTGCTTGGCAAATCTGGGATGTTTGTGATGAGGCTTCCGGTGTCTTCAGCAAACTCAGCCAGTATCCACTGGTAGTGGATGATGAAGACTTGAAGACCTTGGAGAAGTTCGTGGTCATGATGTACAACACACCCTCACACAGCTGAAGGTGTTGATGATGCAAGGTTGGATATGTTTGCTTGGAAGCAGAGGCTGTACGAAGCCATTCCTCCAACCCTGAAGCAGCATGTGAAGCGTGCTGCCTACCAGGCGGGCTGCATCTGGAGTCAGTCAACAGAACGCCAACCAGAAACACAGACTCCTGCCAACTGGGGCTGGACTAAGAAAGGAGATCTGTGGCAGATCATTTGGACAGAGCTCCCACCCATTGCAGAGAGTTGCCAGCAGCTGACCAAGTTTGGATGCAAGTCGGAATGCTGCATTCGATGCAAATGCTACTGCTTTGGTCTGACCTGCACGGCACTGTGCAGCTGCAGATGCGAGTTTTAGAAGCATTGTAGTATAGGCCTACTTATCTAGGCAGCAAGACAATGAGTGTAAAACAAGTATAGGCCTTCTGCATACATGTGAAAAAAACATTTATAAATGGAAAAGACAAAAAAAAAAAAAGACAAAAAAAATGTTAACAGGAAAAGACAAAAAAAAAAAAACCTGCCTCGACGGGATCATCACCTTATCGTGGTGTGGCAGTTTGCGTGTCTCCATGACCCCTAGAGCTATGTCGGCGGGAGTCTTGTACTCCTGGCAGGGTTTCCCAAGCCGAACAGGTCAAAGGGTAGAGACTAGACAAAGAGTGATCCCACAGCGCTATTACTACATGTAATCTACACTAGCTAACTGATGCTGGGCTTATTAGACAGCACTGATACATGGTACAAGGAAGCCAGTGAGTAAGTCCATGTGTCCAAATTCGGATTCTACATAGTGAAAAATTTATGATTTGATACCAGTATCATTCAAATAGGACGTCTGTTTGATTTTATTCTGAAATGCAATATTACTGTAGCCATCTTGAAAAATGGCAGCCATCATGAATTTTTGGGTGGCTAAAAGGTTTTATTAAAAGAGCAATCCCCAAGGAGCATGTGTGCCAATTTTGGTGCTTGTTTCGACAAATGAACGATTCTCCTGTAATTTGCAGTCATCTGCCCCACTATAGGGGAGGGCTCATGATTCCTTCTGAGGGGACAGTGAGGGTTGTCACATCAGCAGAACGTTTCCTTCGCCAGTCAGAACCAGGGCAAAACATGAGTGTGTCCTCTCTCAATGGGTTGGTCCGTGCAAACATTGGATCACAGGACATGTTTTTTCTTAAGGGGCACATCAAGGACACACAGTATGGCATTGAAAACCAACACTTTAGGCTCATGTCAGTGGTAGTGTCAGTATTCCTCAAACTAAGATTTCATCACAAAGCAAAAATGAGAACACTAAAACTCCAAATTGGCAATTCAAGGAAGAGGCCGTGTAAGACAGTCCTTTTCCAAGGTTCCTTAACTGGTGAAAATAAGTTATCTCAAAATCAGTTTGTGCGGTTGCTGTCATCCATCTATAAATCTGTAAATATGTAAAAACAAATGTATAAATATAATGAACAAATATGTCACACCAGATATGTAAATATAATGAATAAATATGTAATATAATAGGTGAATTTGTAACAACAAAGAAATATGTAATATAATAGGTAAATGAGTAACAATAAATACATATATAATGTGATAGGTTAATATGTAAATAAGTATCTAATACAATAGGTAAATATGTCATGTAATAAGTGAATATGTAATAATGAATATGTATTGTGATAGGTTATTATGGAACAATAAATAAATGTCATATAATATGTAATACTAAATAAATGTGTAATATGTAAATATGTAACAATAAATAAATATGTAATGTAATAGGTGAATATGTAAAAATAAATATATGTAATACATTATATGATAATAAATAAATGTAATAATAAATAAATATGTAATTGATAAATATGTAACAATAAATAAAAATGTAATAGGTGAATATGTTACAATAAATAAATATGTAATATAAAAGGTTAATTTACTTACAAATATGTAAGGTGATAGGTAAATATGTAAGAATTAACAAGTATGCAATAAAATAGGTAAATATGTAATGTAATAGGTGAATATGTAAATGAATATGTAATTTGATATGTTAATATGTAAGAATAAATATGTTATATAATAGTTAAATATGTCATTTAATAAGTGAATATGTAAGAATAAATATGTAAAATGTGATAGGTTAATACGTAATAATTAATAAAGATGTTATATAATATGTGATAATAAATAAATGTGTAATAATGAATAAATATGTAATTAGTAAATATATATAAAAAATATGGAATAGGTGAACATGTAACAATAAATAAATGTGTAATATAATTGGTACATGTAACAATTAATAAATATGTAATATAACAAGTTAATAAGTAACAATAAAAAATTTGTAATGTGATAGGTTAATATGTAAGAATAAATAAGTGTTGATATAGTAGGTAAATATGTAATGTAATATGTGAATATGTAACAATAAATAAATATGTAATAAAATACGTAATATTAAAAAAATGTGTAAGAAATAAATAGATAATTGATAAATATGTAATGTGATATGTTAATAGGTAAGAATAAATAAATATGTAATATAAGAAGGAAATATATAACAGGTGAATATGTAACAAATACGTAATGTGATAGGTAAACATGTAACAATTTATATGTAATATGTAATAAAAAATAAATGTGTAATAAATATGAAAAAGGCAAATATGTAACAATTACTAATTATGTAATAGGTAAATATGTAACAATAAATGAATGTATGATAGGTACAAATTTTATTGTGTGTAAATATGTTAAAATATCAACATTTGTTCCACAAAAAAAATATTATAATTTGTGCCCTAATGTACATGTTCATTGTAAATAAACGTCACATTGTATGTAAATAAACACTTTTGCATATTTTTGTCATGGGCTACATCATGTTGCTGCTCAAAAAGGAGAGTACAGCAGTCCCAATATCCGATTTGCAAACTTCTTCCATTTCCTCTTAATACTTTCTATAAGTATGCTACATCCATAATTTTATATAAATTAAAAATGAATACAATGATTCTTCACAGTCACGTAAATGTAGATTTTCGTGGTTTTCACTGTCACATCGACTTATTTAGGTTGACAGGGCAGATTGACCCTCACAATATGGCGGCCACTCTGACGTATCGAAGCCGTGGGCGGACACAGGCTCCACAGCATCTTGTGTATATGTACATGCCTGTACCTCTTGAGTATGTCTTTCCTGGTTGCACCATTCTGGAATTCTGACAATTGGCTGACCTCTCTCCGTGTCACCTTGATTTGAGCCTCCAACCTTCTCCTCCATGGTGGGCACTGCACTTTGTTTTCCTTCACGTTACCCATCTGGTGTCCAAGCATCTCAAGGATCACTGTTGCTTTACTGTATGTCAGCTCATTGGTCTCAGTGATGTTTGCAGTGGGAATTGTTTCTATCACTGCATTTACATTGGCTAGGATCTCTGGAGGTACTTCACTAATCATTGCGAGTCAGTGTCGGGGTTGACAGGCGCTCATCCATGCCATGTTTAACAGTTGACTGTGGAACCATCCTTTCACCTACTCGACGGCGTACAAAGATCCTGCGTGATGAACCAAAGATTTCAAATTTTGATTCATTAGTCCATAATACCTTCTTCCAGTCTTCAGTAGTCCAACGGCAGTGTTTCATGGCCCAGGCAAACCTTTTTGTCTTATTATGATGTCTTAGCAATGGCTTTCTTGCTGCAACTCGTCCAAACCTGCAGCTCAAGGTCTTCTCTTCACAGTTGAAACTGAGACTTGCTTACTACGACCACTATTAGGCTGTGCTTGAAGCTGTTGTCCTCTGAACTGCCTGTCCCGCAAACTGTTAACTCTCAGAAACTTGTCCTCTGATTTAGTTGTGGCTTTGGGTCTGCCAGACCTCTTCCTGTCAGAGTTTTCCCCAGTTTCTGAGTGCCTTTTGATGGTGAAGGAAACTGTACTCACTGACACCTTGACTTTCTTTGCAATTTGTCTGTAAGAAAGAACTACATGTTTAAGTTTCATGATGATCTTTCTCTCTTCCATTGTTAATTGCCTTTTTCTTGCAATTTTTTTTTTGCAACATATGACTTTCTGCAGTACAATGCTATTTAACTGATGCTCACAAAGGTATGGTACCACAGGGTATGCTTTTATGCAGACAGAGGGGGTTGTAAGCAATCAAGACAAGTTGGAACACCTGTAGGAATCAGTAGAGCCAACTTTCAAGGCTTGATCAACCTTCATTGCTGCAGAACAGCTTTAAACTGCTTTAAATTATACAAAAAGGCCTTTTTGTATAATTCTAAAATGTAGATAATTTTTCAGTTTTGAGAAACCTTATATTTTCTTTTAAGCTATGGCAGCACAGCACTTACCTTTGTGACATTTCAAGCGATAGATAGATAGATAGATAGATAGATAGATAGATAGATAGATAGATAGATAGATAGATATGTGTGTGTGTGTGTCTATAAAATGAAGTAGTAGCTTCAGCCTGTTCTTTTGTAAAGTGCCTTGAGATAACGCTTGTTATGAATTGACGTTATACAAATAAATAAAGAAAAATTGATTTAAATGGTTAGAAAAAAATGTATACATACAAAAAAGTAATCTTTTAAATTTTAAAACTTTCATACTTTTTAGTTTCCAGTACAGATGTGGATATAAATTTGCTATATACACTGTTTATCAAACATTAAGGCATGCTGCTGATTACTTCAGCACAGTTTATCATATCAGCATTAGCTATTATCAAATTCATGCATTCATCTACAGCTTATAAAGCTTGTGCATTTTATTGATTTCAGAGTCATTAATATGAAAACAATTTTAATTTTGTTGTGTTGGAGAGGAAATAAACATACCATACCCAAGCATTAAAATAAATATCAATATGTATGCTGGCATAATTACCATACAACAGAGAATACTTGACAAGTAACTTGACTGCTTCAATGGAGATCCCATGTATTTAACTGCCACATGATGTATTTTTATGTGTGTGCACTTCATCTGGTGAGTCATATTTAAACATCAGTGGACCATTCATCACCTCTCTGTCAGCTTGTGTTCACTCTATCCCACAGAGCCCTAATTCATCACCCTGCTTTGTTTCATTGGAAACCTGCTGCTGAGCCTTCCTACACCACATCGCAGATAAATACACTCAAACAGTTTGCTGTGGGTCTATAACACACATTCTGTCACAAGGGTGAGGAGAGAATTTATAGACACCATCTGCAGTATGACATAATGCCAGAATATCAGAGCGGTTTGTGCACAATTTTCTGAAGTCAGTATGCTATGTTGACACAGCCTCTGTTTTACAATCAATCACCCTGCCTATATGCTGTTAATTAAAAGAGATAACTTTACTGAGTGAGACAGACAAAGAGATGATTAGTTTGTTCTGGTTGCCTGTGTGTTTTCTTTGGTATCATTACTGAAGCCCTTTGACACATCCAACCCCTGAAAATTTCAGAGGATCCACCCAAAACTGTCTTATCTGCTTGTTTACACTTGTCTCACATCACAGGAGGTTTTCCTGCACTTTGACTTTTTATCTAAAGGAGAGTGAGAAAATGGAAAATACAGGGGGGCTAGGTCAATTTCAAGGTTAAAATCAAGCTGTTTGTGTCAGTATCGGTCAAGTTAATTTATTATTATTTCTGCATTTTCCGACTTATTTTGTTTACCCTTGTCTCTTGTCCAGTGGCAGCTGGTGCTAAAAATTTTAAGGGGGGCACAGCTTTGGGGCACCGAAGAACTCCATACTACAGTGAAAAAAATCTAAAGACAAAACTTGATCACAATGCAACCTACTTTGAACAATGCACTATTTGAACAGAAATTTTGCCCTCCTTTCGTTCTGGGCTGCAAGTTTCCCAATGATTCTCTGATTGACGTCCATCATATCCGTCACCAGTCTCTCTTCCATTTACAGCATGGCCAGTGCATTCAGCCTGTCCTGGTTCATGGTGTTTCTCAGGAAAGTTTTGATTCTTTTTAAGTTTGAGAAGCATCTCAGCTTCTGCAGTGGTCATGGGTGTGGTGATGAGGATCTTTAGGAGAGCAACAGTCTCTGAAAATACCTCTCCAAGATTATTTTCAATGAACAGCTGTATAAGGTCCACAGCACCACAGCAGGCCTTGAACTCCTCCTTGCTGTCGATAAAGACTGGGCTCTTTCTTTAGCCTGCTTCCGTTGAGCATTGGGTAGCCCTTCAAGGAGGGCATCTTGAGGAAACATGGTGTGGTACTGTGTGAACCTGTCACCCTGCAGCAAAGTGGCACTGATGAGATGGTCATTGAAGGAGAATTGTTCCCTCAATATGGTGTTGGAGACCTACAGAAGAAGACTAAAAAAAATACATCAAAAGTTAACATCAGTATTTACAAAAAAAAAAAAAATTCAATTAAAACAGCCAAGTTTAACCTGCTTCCATAAAATAAAGTTGTAATTTATGTCATTTTCACCATTTTAAGAACATTTCTTGTGTCAACTGAACAGTGTCTTATTGTCTAATGTCTCATGGTTCAAGATTGTAAATACAAACAGAGTCTTATGTACCACTAAACCGTTGCTTTAAAACTAAAGGTAAAACTATGTGATATAGGTTTTGGTATAGATTAATAGTAAAAAGTATGAACAAAACAAAAAACAAGGAAAAGCAACTTCAAATTTTAAAAAGTCAAAAAATAAACTTCACATTACAGGAATTTGTTTCCATCTGCTGGAGCGTTTGGATATGGCATTTACTTTGTACCGTTATGTGCAGTACTCAGCCAGCAAGAAACACCGACAGAATGTATAATTTTTGTATCCAAACAGAACATTTTATTGTAGCAACTAAACATATGACATACAATTATATAAAATAACAATATTGCATCTTTATAATTTTATATCACATGTTTAGTTGCAGTTATAAATGTACTACATTTGGAGGCAGGATGAAACATTTTGTTGGTCTGTTTTGATTGATTTTATACTGTGTACAATAGTAAAGCTAAAGTAAAGTAAAATAGAAAAGTAAATAGTACAGTTCATTTTCAGACAGATTTCACTGAAAGTGGAAAGTAACCTATTTGGCACTGATAAAAGAATTGAAAGGGTTTATTTGAAATTAAAATTTGTAAGATGTAAGAAGTTATTGGTGGGGTTATAAGCTCTGTGAAACACTTAAGAGGTAAATAATGTGTTGTTTACACTTAAAAAAAAACATTGAAAGACATTATTTTAACCAGTAAATTGCAACACATAACCTGATAGCATTATCAATTCTTCTTTTTGTAGTTTTTTAAAGGCTTTCACACAATGTAACAGTAATATGTAATGAGCAGTGTAATAAACCTTTGCAATTTCTGCATGCACATGTGTATATTGAAAGTACAGTTTGTCCTATATTAAGTATGTTTCTTTGTACTTAAGACTTTGTGTGTCTGTTTTTACTCTTAATTAGTGTGCATTGTTCCTGCTTTGCCATGCTATTTCAAAATATATATATTTTTAGGTCCCTTTATATAACATTTTCAACAAAATAATGTAACAATTTTGTCAGTGAAATTGAAGAGGAATTTCTAATTGGGTAAAAACAAACTTAGCCACCCATTAAAAGCACCAATTCCTTCTAAAATTATGTTGTTTTTGTAAAAATATGCAAGAATTAAAAAACTATATAGATTTTTTAAAACTTAAGTCTGCAAAAGAAAATGTTCTATTAAACAAAGAATTTATATCCTCTTGGCAAACTCATTTTGTTTCCCCTAATCTATAGTTTAGTGCCATGTGTGATATAAAATGGATCGCATCTTAATCTAATCTTCAGTGTAGCATAGCCTGTTAATGATTTTCTTGTCCAATGCAATCTCACCTCTTCAGTGATCCTCTGATGGTTCTCTGGACCATGCCTCTTTGGTGCATGGGAGCGTTGGTCTGACGCATGAGATGGTTGCGCATGGGTAAATCATATCTGCTGCTGTGACGTGCTCACATGATTGACAGCACTCGTTGTCCAGTCACATGAGAAAAAGAAACACCAGAACAATGCTAATTTGCTGCCAGTCAAAGTGGGAGTGTGCGGGGTGCACTTTTCTGCGCCCCGCAGGCAAAGTTGAAGCAGCCAATCCCAAAGACGCCTTAGGTCACATGCTGAGCAAAAGTTTAAGGACTTACATTGACTCCCAATAGACCGGTGCCCCTCCGTACGTAAATTAGGTATTCACAACACAGTTACTACGTAACACATTTTGCAACCCCTGTTATTGAATGGTGACAGGTGCTGCTGACAGACTGTTACTGTGTGGTAAAAATAAATGGTTTTAGGCATTGTTTTTTATAATTTAATGACAAATTATGTTGTGTATAAGTAGACTTTCTCTGTTGAATTTTGGAGGGGGCGGCGCCCCAGCGCCCCCTATTGACAAACCGCCACTGCTCTCGTCTTTTTCAGTTCCTGTTGTGCCTCACCATTGATCACCCGGCCCCTCCCTATTGTGTTACATCTGTGTCTTGTTAGGCTCACTCCCCTTTCCTTCTTAAGCTCTGGCCTTCCCTCACTTCCCTGCCAGATTATCATTAGCCATGTTAGTTGATAATTCCAGCCTTTTTGAAATATCTCTAGTTAGCTCCTTGTGATTTGACCTTGCCTGCCTGTTCTTGTTCTGATTCTACCTTATGCACTGATTACCTCTGCCTCATTGACTGCTTTCCTGTGTACCAAACTTGCTTCTGGATTAATAACTCACCTTTGAAAAACCTGAACTGTCTCTGCTGTCTGAATCCTCACCTGTGGCTAATAAGTTGCATTCACTCAGGTAAATTCAGTAAAACTTCCTAATTATTTTGTGTGCTTGTGTGCTTGTGTTGCTGGTGTTGCTGAGTGAAAATCAGATTTAACAATCTACATTACTTACTTTCCCAATGTTGTACTTTTCCTTTGTTTCTACTGTACTTTATATATACACTGTATGTTTAATATAAAGTTGATAAATTTGTTTTACCTATCTGCAGTATGTCTTCTTTTGCAAAAGAATATATATATATATATATATATATATATACACATATATATATGTATATATAAACTGGAGTAGTAGCATTCCAACAGAGCCTTGTTCTCATCTTGTGTCCATTCAAGAGTTAGAGAAAGCCTGGAAGGTGAAGGCAACAGTAGTGCCTGTGGTCATTGCGGCACTTGGGGCAGTGACCCCCACACTGGAGAGGTGGCTCCAACAGATCCCCGGAGAAACATCAGACATCTCAATCCAGAAGAGTGCAGTCCTAGGAACAGCTAAGATACTGCACAGGACCCTCAAGCTCCCAGGCCTCTGGTAGAGGACCCGAGCTGAAGAGGATGAACAGCCACCCACCCCACTGGGGAGAGGGGGGTGGGTGAGAGAAGAGTTTTTTTCTATATTGTATATTTTTTATTGCCTCCGCCAAGGAGGTTTTGTTTGTTTGTTTGTTTGTTTGTTTGTCTGTGTTCAAAATAACTTGAAAAGTTCTGAACGGATTTGGATGAAATTTTCAGGAATTGTCGGAAACGGGATATGGAAGAACTGATTAAATTTTGGGACTGATACGGATCACCTTGGCAGAGCTCTGCGCTCTCTGAATGCTTTCCTAGTTCATCTTATTATTGTGCAGCACTTTGAAATGACTTCCCCAGTGGTTCCGTATTACTAAACCTTATCTTCTTGTTTCATTACTTTGATTCATTTTGAGAGAATCATTTTGGTCACCTCCTAAATTCAGCTTTATTCCCGTTTAATAGAGCTGATTACACCACTGTATACTACAAATATCCTGAATTAATGAAGTTTGACTTTGTTGTGATATTATATAGGACTTAGAAAAATATAGTTTATTTAATAGTCAAAATTATATTTTGTGGGCACACATTCGGATAAACCATTCCTATAGTGTTTAATAAACACAAAACAAGCTCGCTGACTGATGACATCAGGCTGCACATCTTATCCCATTGGTTCTCGTTGTTCCTGTCAGTCTGTTCAATGTCACCATTTATTCCTTATCAGCTGTGTTCCTCTTCTTTTCTTTATGCTCCATAGTTACCAACTGAGGTAATGATAGCTGATCTTTAGAGAATACTCTGGTAATCATAAACTTAATATGTGTTTTTTTGTGGTTTCTTTCTTGAATCACGTGCGTCCATGTCCCTGCTCGCCTTTCCCTGCCTTTGACTCATGAGTTCGGCTGTAGGACAGACACTGGGGGTAGAAAGGATTTCACAGTGTGCTACTGTCATGCGTAAAATACATGGTCTGCTGAAAATGCAAGTCCTCGTGTGCTCATATCATTTACTTACCCTTGAGTGTTCTGGACTGTGACAGAGAGCTCCTCTGCTTTCTGTGGAGCTGGCATAACAATGTGTAGCTTGTTTGGATGCTCCCACACTATTTGGTCAAAAAAATAACTAAGCTACTGAAAAAGTATTTTACCCAGAAAACAACAGCACTATCACAAAGCTAGTGGACAATGTAATTAAGCTACTAGCGACGCTATTTGTAGTGACGCTACTGCCCATCAGTGGTATTCTCTGGTGTGGGCTTTAAACAAAATGAACAGTCTGCTCTAAATCCGTGAGCACAACTATCAGTTGCACTCATATTTATTTATTAACTCGATTATAAATCAAATACTTTGTTGCATGAGAACATTCCAGAGACAGTGCATCTGTATGTTTCTGGGTGTGTAGATGCTGTTACAGATTAAATTAGAGGGAGGAACATGGGTATACGGTCTCAGCTTGAGACTGTTTGAATTCATCCACAAATGATCTGGTATTTAACTATAAAGAGGTATGCTTTTGTGCAATACTATGTACAGCAAGCTTAGAATTGAAACTGCACTATCTTTGGGTCTTACAGCTCCTTTATCTAAGACAGTCACACCACAAGCTAACAAGAGGCCAGGTTCATAAGATGTAAATAATTTGAGGAATCTGGATGAAAATGACCACTTCTGACTTAATTAAAAAGGTAAGGCATCAGTTCTGCACACCAGAACACTTTTAACTGGATGTATAATAGGGCCCCTTTTGCCTAGTAACAACAACTGCTTAAGTTTTGCATGTTGAATGATGAATGTTTGCCTTGGTGTGAACATTTTATATCCAGACTATACTTATTATATATAGTAAGTGGTTGCCTTTGATCCCCTCCCCTTAGGAAAGTCAGCAAAATAGGTCTATCAGTCAAAGACGCGCTGCCACAGAATATTTTTCCTCTGTGAGCCTTGAGTCCAGCCCACCAGGCAAACCATGGCCAAGGCATTGCTGCTGAGTCAGCCTCTGCCTCCTACTCTTTGCACCGGCCCATCAGGCATCTCTGATGACTCTGACAAGCCAGAGCCCACATATAGGAGCTGGGAGACAAATTATCCCTTTTTTTAAATTTGGGCTACAACAAAAGAACCTGATTAATAACGAGGGTTTATATTTGGAGATTTTCTCTGTTTTCAGATCATTCTTTTTAATCTGTAGTTTTAATTATATTACTGATTTGTTCTGCCTCGAGTTTTAACCAAATAAAAATGGCATACTTGGACAGATCTTTGATGTGTCCCTGTATCCAAAATTTTACTCCTGTACCTTATAGTAAATGTAAATAAAAGTGGGGATAAACAGTACTAAGTTGGTGTCACAGCCATCACAAGGTGTTGATGGCTCAGTCTGACAATGCACTTTGTCAGTAATCAGAGGATTTCAGGTTCAAGCCCATCTCAGGCTGTCACATGGTGCTATGTGTCCTTGGGCAAGATGGTTAACCCCAAGTTGCACCGACTTGTATCTCCCACATGAACTGATTACATTCATCGAAACTCTGAACCATTCATCAGTGAATGTGAGTGAATGAGTGTGAATGGGTAAATGTGACCCGCGGTGTAAAGCTGCTTTGAGTAGCCAACAAGGGGACAGAAAAAACAATGTATTTGACATAAAAATTGTAGATAATTTGTAAAATTTACATTTACAGATCTTAGCCTGTACAATATTATGTACTGCTATCTACAGCTGCAAGTCTTTGCTCAATTTTTAGACATATTTACCATCAGAGAAGTCAATCTTATTTGTATAGTGCCACGTCTTAAAAATGTTATCTGAAATGTTATCTCAAGACACTTTACAATAGATCAGGTCAAAGCCATATTCTAACTATTACCTCACACCCCCACCAAAGCCGTGTTGGAGGAGTGAGTGGACAAATGTAGAGAGGTAGGCAGAGAGAGAGGGACTAAATTAATATCCCTGATAGTGACAAATTCATGGATGTCTTAACCATAAATGTGTCTTCATCAAGAATGTCTCAGTGGAATTCAAATTTACCAGAGGTTAGCCCCTTGAGAAGTGACATCTTGTTTTCAAGAGGGCCCTCCTCTCTATTTGGTTGTAAAGATAGTTATAATGGAGGTTTCATCAACAACAACATGGATAGAGAGGTCTAATATAAACATTAACAGCTAAAATGATTGTAAGATAGAGAGGACTGATATAATACAGCCACATCTAGTTAAACTGCAATTAAACTGGGTTAAATTGATTTAGAAAGTAGAATTTATGTTAAATGATGCCATTTTGGTTGATGTAGGATAAAGCAGTCAAGCAAGTCCATAGCAGCAGATCATGCAAATTTGTTGATCTCTCTGAAGTTGACATCAGGAACCATAATGAGGATGATATGCATGCAACTGTGCAACTTCCTCATCTACTAAGTCAGATTTTTACTCACACAGCACTGAGGCTGCTCTTGTCAAAGACATCAGTTTGAGCACAGCCAGTGGAATAACTTCAGTCTTAGTCAGATTCCAGTGCTGCATTTGACAAAGGTAACCACAAGATATTACTCAACCAACTCGAGTTCTGGGTGGGACATTCTGGCACAGGACAGGACTGGTTTTCATCTGTCTTAAAGTACAGAGAGTCCAGAGTCACTTTTCAAAGTTTTAACAAAGGATATGTTCCACATCAACAAAATTAATCAAAGAAAGCCAACAGAGCCCTGCTGTTACACAACCCACATTGCTTTTTGCATAAATACCACCTCTGACATGGCAAATAACCAATTAGAGTGCAGAATTTTGGATTGACTGCGGGGGTGGAAAAACCAAAATTCTAAACCCATGCCTGCTTTTGAGGGTTACATCACACCATTTGAGAAACACTGCTCTAATGTGTTTTTTCCATCAACTAGTCTTCCCTCATCTTGCCTTAGTCACATCTTTCCTTTCAGAGCATCAATTTGTTTCACACACAGTCTTGATATCAAAGATTTTGAGGCATTTTACCACTTGACTCTGAGGAGTTTCAGGCGTGTTTGAAGCTTAAGTAGTGATATAAACTGAAGGGATAGTAAATTGTCCAAACTTCAGTGGCACTTTTCAAGTCCTTTGCTTGCTCAAAGTGCTTCTCATTAAGTCTGCATTTCCTTTAAAACTAACAAATAAACTAATAAGACAAAGATGGCAGAGTTTGCTTTGTGAAGTGGCCAGGACATCAAGTTAATCACACTTTGCAAAGCCTTGAGAAGCAACCTGTATCTTGCCCAGAGACAGTTCAACACATTGATCACGGGGGTAGTGTATCATTTCACAAGAAGATGGCCTGCTCTACCTCTGAGCTCCTGGAGCTATTTTGTTTTGCTCTATATGGCATGACATACGGTTAAAATATTACAGAGCTAAAAGTGTAAAAGGTCCTATGCCTGCTGCAAAGGGCTTTGGTGTAAAGCACAGGTGACTTCTTTAATTTCTGCCTGACGCAGGTGTCAATTGTACAGTGTGTGCTAATGTGCTTGAATAGCAAATAAATTTGTTCTCCCATTCACATCCAGTGGTGAGACACAAATCTGGAGTGTTCCTAACATAAGGGGTGAATCCCAATTCCACCCCTTAGCCCTTCCTCTTCATCTTACCCCTTCGTCTACCCTTCCCCTTGGCCCTCTGTTTTGAGGACCAAGGGGAAGGGGTGAAAACATGCTCCTGAGTAATGAGACGCCACTTGATTCCTGTTACGTCATCACCCAGAGCCGCTTGCTGGCTGTGTCGTATGCAGATGCCACAATAGCTGTAGCTACAGCTGCAAAAGCTTAGGTCGTTATAGTGAGAAATTTTAAAATTCGACCAACAATTCAAAACATAATTAATATTTATTTAATGATTTAATAATTACTTATAATTATGTGCCTCCTTCAGTCTCTGCTCTGCCTTCATGTCAGGGGCATGGTGTACTATGGAAAATTCTCATACCCCTTCCTTTCAAGTGAGGTCCCGGTCTGTCTTCGTTTCACGGTCTGTGTAGCCCTTCATCTTAGCCATTCCCCCTGGCCCTACAGAGAATTGGGACACCACTTCACTAGACGTGAACGCACAAAGCAAAAGGTAAGGGGTAAGACAAGGGCTAAGGGGTAGAATTGGGATGGACCCAAAGACTGGTCTTAAGTCGATGGCATAGAGTGTTTCTGCTGTTTTGACAACGCCTTAGAGAGACTGACACATATCCGGATCATCAAAACATACTCTTTACTGACCTTGTTTCACGCACATGGGATCCACAACAGCACACCTCTACAGTTAGATATCAGAGCAGTGAATGGTTCAAGAGTTTTAAATTTATAACTGAAAAGATAGCTTGGAGACAGGGTGGCATTTTTGCAGCGCTCTTCAGGACTCTGTTTCAGTCCGCTACAGTGCCTGTAATACCCCAAAAGAAAAGAACAAAAGCACACACAGCTGAAGATTTCATGCAGCACAGAGCTACATTTCTGATATTTGTGTACATAATGATCACTGTCATGGATAATTATCCTCACTGATAATAAAACAGGCTGTTCAGTGTGCATTACATACACACTGGCAGTCAGAGCCAAGGATTTCTGCAAGAAAAATAAGAAAATGAATGTGTTGAAGCACGCAGTTATTAAATGTATATGGCAAACAGTTTATTATAAACATACAGAGGTGTGATACTATCAGCTTTGATTGGAGATTTTATTGATTAATGAGGTTTTGCTTTTATACTCATGCAGAAGTGTCCATCCTTGTGATAATTTATTTTGATATATAATGCTTTAATGGAAAATAACTTTTATTTCAGCACCTACATATATCATATAGTGTTCTGTGTGGGTTCTTTGAGTATAATGGCACAAATTATGGCAGGGGATTAAATTATCCCAAAAAATTTCAGATCACTTTCAGAAGTCACTTTTTTCATAAAAGTAGATTGTCTCTGAACCAAGCAATGCCTCATATAACCACAAAATTTTTTCGATGTGTAACAAAGCAGCACTGTTTCTGTCTCTTTCCTACTTGTTGTCACGTCTGCACAGACCTGAGTGCAGGTGCAAATAAACAATGCCATGTGAGTGGATGCACAAAGTTAGGGATTCAGTTAACGAGATGACAGAAAGTACTGCAATACACTCTGGAAATAAACATGTTATGTTGTTTTTTATAAAAGAAGGGATCCAAACAACATAACATGAATTATAAGTTCAAAACTTTGTTGTATCGTCTCAGTGTAATTCACTGTCTTTTAATTAAACACAGTTTTATGCATGGTATGTGTGTGTAACATGTCCTCAGCCCTGTTCATTGCCATATTGTGAGCATAGTAGGAACAGTAAAGGTTATCATGTCTGATATTCTGTCATTAAGCACCAGAGTTTCAGTTTATGAGCAATAGAGTCAGCTGAAGGACACAGTCCACTTATTAAAGGGTGGATGTGCTGTCATCTGTCTGTAAGCAGAAGGATTATAATTTTTGGTTATGCAAAGGAAACCTAATTTTTTACTTTTACTTTTAAAATAACTATCAAACACTGCTTAGCAAGGCTAGGATCACCAATATTACTGACCTTACAGTTAAGTTCAAGAAGCCCACCATCAATGCGCATAAACCATTCCAAAAGGCTTGCATTGATTTTGAAATGGGCAATAACATAATAATGCTTGTGGTCCCTTTATGAATCAAGGCCACAGAGAGGTTTATCCCCTCCCCTTATGGGTGCTTGACAGAATTTGAATAATGCTGACTGAATCTCTACACAGGGATTTATCAGCAGTACATTTATTTTACAAACTAAAAATACATTTCCTATTGATCTTTGGATCGCACACAGTCTGAACTGGGGAGGCAAATGATAAACTGTCAACCATGATCCACTCAAATATCTTGTAGAAATTGGTATCATAAATCACAAACCACTTCTCTGAGCACATAAACTCAGAGATGTGGGGTTTTAAATACATAAACATATAAAATAAAAACAAAAAATCACCATTGAAAAGTAATAATTTAGACTCTACAGAAAAACACGGGCAAAAATCCTTGATTCCGCGGGCTAAAATCCTTGATTATGCGAATAAATATGCAGGGTTTTTATGCCATTTTATGCGGGAAAATTGCGGAAAGTTGTGAAATATGCGAATAGTTGTGAAATATACGAAAAGATGCAAAATATGCAAGAACTGGGAAAAAAAAGTGATTCTTCTCCCACATCCTGTTACTAGACTACCACTGAATGAAAAAGAGCAATTTAAAGATAAACAGGCATACTAGATGCAAGACACATCACAGTAAGTGCTGGTAATGTTTCATTTATTATCAGCTTGAGCATGGCCTAAACATCCCTCAATCACAAATTTCTCAAAAATAAAACATTCTTTCTGCTTAGTTATACTTTGAGAGCAGAGCAAACCACCTGCTACAATGTTTTCAAACTCAGTTTAAACTTAACTGTTGAACATCAACTTTAAACTCTAAAAATAACAGCTCTCAATGAGCCAATACTATAGGTCTAAATGTAAGAGCCTTATTGCACTTTGGGGAACCCTGCTCAGTGCAACCATTGAACAATACCATATTGCTATGCAATAATGTACAAAACAAAGTGCATATATGCAATATCAAAATAAAACAAAGTGCAATCTCTGGGTATTTCTGGTTCATGAAAAATTATGAGATAACAAAAAATATAGATCCAATCCTATCTCCTTTCCCTTCTCCCTCTCTCTCAAAACAATGCATCAGTTTCTGAGAAATTAAGTAACAAAAATTGAGAAAACAAAAAACAATCAGAGAATCAGTGTCCAATCAAATCAAAATTATTCATTATCCTCTACTCCCTCTCCCTCAACATCCATGCCCTCCAAATCCTCTTCCTCCTCCTCTATCTCCTTCTCTCTCTCCTCCCTCTCAAACGCTCCACTCCAGATGCGTTGGTTGTGGCACAAGAAGACCAATGCCCTCAAGTTTTGATTGGTTGTTGACCTCCTTCTGTTGCTCAATACCAGCTTGTAGATACTGTTGCTCCTTTCAGCATCTGCTGAGTTGGAGACAGCATCTTTGTATCTACGTGTCAAGACAGAAAGAACAGGAAGTCTATCCTGAAGGCCATCCCAGAACAGATCCAGATCTACCACGCCAGATTGTGCAGCTCTGAGTGCTGCTGGACCAAGGGCTGTGATATAAGAAGTAAACTCATCATTTGGCACATGAGAGAAACCTGGAATGGCCTTGTAGCTTTCTACAGAGTCGTCTAGGAATGCAATGTTATGGGGATCAAACACCCAGACCTCCTGGAGAAACCCTATGGCTGGCTGCCCATCTGACATATACTTGCTGAGTTTTTCTTCAGCATTGACGTATGCCTCACCAACTGTGTGGAGGATGGCGGTCTTCGTTGGGTGTGGTAGGTCAAACCCACAGAAGTATTCGTCGCATACCTCCAACTGCAGCTTTTTGTTGGCTGCAATGACCACCTGCAGGTCCTCCAGATAATTGAAGACCTTTGTGGTCACTGGGCGTCTACTCTCAAAGATGTCGAGTAGATTGATGATGTTCTTACACTTGTCAGCCATGATATTGATCTGCACATTCAGGGACTGAGCCAGGTTAGGGTTTTGAAGCATCTCATGGAGTTTCTCCAGAGACTGTGGTACACTTCTGCCACACACCTGAGAATGAAAACCACACAAAGAGTAAGAAAAGAGAAAGAAAGTGATTAGGTCAAACAATACTGTACAGTAAGTCAGTGGTTCTCAAAGTTAATTCCTGGGACTCGGCAGGTTTCTTAAGGGGGGTCTAAATTGACCCCTTACAAGCCTGTAACTCTGAGGGGAGACCTTGAAATCTAACAGTTTGAGAAGAACTGTAGTAAGCGTTAACTGTTACTACATTTTTACTTTGATATTATTTAACTAATTCATGTTTGTGTTTGCAAATGTAAGGGGCCTTATTGGTGTAGAAAGGGATAATTACTGTTATGTGAAGTTACACATTTATCTACTTGTGTTTCCATCTCGATGAACTCCTTGTAGAGTCCAAAGTACTCTCTGTGATATTGTACGGCAAAGAACCAGGAGTTCCACCGTGTTGCGCAGGGGTTTGGAGGCATGGTCACCTTTTTTCTTGGCAGCTTGTTTGTCATGAAGGAGAGATATCGTCTCTTGCGTGATCCAGCATTGAAGAACATCTGGGAGAAGCTCACCATGAAGCGGTTCAACTGATCAAAAGGTTTGCGGAAGGCAGTTCCAATGAGGTTCATGTGTGCCATGCACCTGATGTGCAGTGAGTTGGGGTACAGTGCCTCCAGAGCAGATTTGAATGCCTTCTTCATATAGGCTGCATTATCTGTGTCAAACACAATCACATCTTCATTTGGAATGCTGTAATCTTGTAGGCACTTTACAACAGCCACAGATACAGTGGAATGATTGCACTCTTCAAGGAACACGGTGTCTGCAAAGTAGGCCAAAATGCGACCAGAATGATCCTTTTTGAGTGGTGCAAGCAGGATATTCAGCACGCATCGCCCCTCTACATCTGGCATCTCATCAAATATAACAGCAACAGGTTTTCCAGCCAGAAGTGTCTTCAACTCTTCTTTTTTCTTCTCGTATACTGCTCCCAAGTAATGCTCCTGAAGCTGGTGAAATCTAGGAATGGCCATTGATTACTTTTTCATTCAGGAATTTTCTCATTACTGGATGGTCGCTCTTTGAGAGAGGAATGTTTACTGCAGTGCAGGTGGCAACCCAGGGCTCACAAAGCTGTAAACAAAAAAACATTTTTTTTTTTTACTATTGGGCTGTCTTATTTATTCTGTTTCTTTTTACTTCTCTCTCATTGTCTCCATCTCACTCCCTCTCTTCTGTCTCTTTCTCTATCTCTCTCTTTCCCTCTCTCTCATCCTTTCTCTCCCTCACTTTCTATCTCTCATCCTCTCTCCCTCCCCCATTCCCTCTTTATTTTCCTCGAGCCGCATCTCGTTCCCTCTCTTTTCAATCTCTTCTCCCCTCTCTCTCTTTCTCATCCTTTCTCTCCCTCTCTTTTTTCATCCTGTCTACCTCCCTCTCCCTCCCTTTCACCCTCCATCTCTCTTCTCTTTCTCTATCCATCTCTCTCTCACACTCTCGCACACAGACACCCCTTATCACTGAGGTTAAAACACTTTCCTATTCAGTTTTTTTTTTTTTTTTTTTTAAATAAAATGTAATTGGGATATTTTATGATCAGAAACTTAACCAAGTTTCTGATCATCCCTTTCGGGGACTACCCTTTCCAAAGGTTCTACAGGTATGAAAAAAATTAGGCACATTGTCTACACTGTTGTTAGTCCATACACAACTTTAAATCTCTGGATTGACAAAGTCATGTGTGGGCCATGCTTAGCGGGGACTCTGAAAAAATCTGGCAGACATGATTCACGGGGACTAAATTTAAATATAATTTGCATAATTTACACTAATTCCCATTAGACTTCTGGGGACCCTGTTTAAATCACAAATATATTCTTTATGTGATTTTATCCTTTGGTTACTGCTCTGCAATTGTTGAGTGTTCGCTGTAAATATGCCAAATCATATAAAACTAATACAGTAATGTACTGAAATCAACCACAACCCAGCTGAAACAAGGTGTTCCTCAACCCTTTTTATTTACTTATGTTATAGAAAAGACTGCCAACACTGCAGAGAAAATTGATTCCTAACATCTCAGACAAACTTTAGAACAACCTATGAAAATGAAAGCAAAAAAGACTTTGTCAAATACATGACGTGTAAAACAGTTATAAATGTGGTATCCATGAAAAACCTTACTGTGTATTCAGAGAGGGCTATCCGTGCCACAACTACAGAATGCTACCCTCTTCATGAACTTTTAGACTACAATGTACTGAAAACAGGGTTTATGAAAGTGCACTTAAACAATTACAAATCAGTAATTCAAACTTATTTACAGAAATATTTCATGAATTCTGTGAAACAGCAAACAGCATAATTTTCATTCCTGCATTTCACTTCAGAAATTTATATATATATATATATATATATATATATATATATATATATATATATATATATATATATATATATACATATATATATATGTATGTATTCATCATTTTAATTATGTTGACTGACAAATAAGACAGGTTCAGTACCTCTGTACAATACTCAAAGAATGATCTGGGGTTTCAGCAAAGTCTTTTATTTTTCATGAACAAAAAGCATAAACGAGAAAAAAAAATGATTCCAGCTTTCAAAACACCAGGATCCAACTTTAAATACCATTGCATAATGTGGGGTAATACTTGAAAGAATTCAGTATCAAGAAAAAATCTTGAATTTGAATTTGTGTGTATAAAAAAAAATCAAAGAAATGTATGTTTGTTTTGACAGAAACACAAGACATTTCTTTCAGACTTTGTAATCCTAAAATATATTGGTAGAAATTTAATATACTGACAGATTAGTTTCTGAGATTTAATTTTGGGACAAGTCTTGTTAAAATTGGGACTAGTTTACTCTATGGAACAAGACTAAAGGTAATAATGAATAATTAGAATAATTAGAACTGTCTAAATTCCTATTACTATAAAATCACTGACCACAACATGATCATGTCTCATTGTAATGTTAGTTTTTTGAGCACTTATAATAATATGAGTACCATAGCCATTTCAGTGTAGTATTGAGACTGTCATTACACAATGTGTTATCAGTGGTTCTTCTTTGAGATAATTCTGTTTATTATTGAACATGATAGATGTAGGGAATATATGTATCAATGTGTGTCCAAGCTATGGATAATAAAGTGCATATATTACACCTATGCATGTGTGGGTGACCAATGGATGTTTACTCCTATCATCTATATAAGTGGTACAAAAAGAGAGAAAAAAAAAAAAAACTATAGCAGACACCATATATTTGTGATGAAGTACAGCTAACAGAGTTGATAAAGGACTTTATCCCCAATATGAACACCTGCTTGAAAAACGTACAGGTATGTTGTGTTAAAATGGCATTCTGCTGTGCACTCATTTGGTACTTGAGTTGAATGACAATGAAGGAATTTTGAATCTAATAACCCACAGATTCTGATTCGAGGCATTACTTCAGTAATGGCAGTTTTAATACTAAATTAATCCCAGATTCATGTTTCAGGTTTAGGTCTTTATTTCATTCTGATAGTGTATAAAACATGTAATACAAACAAAGAAAAATCTCAAACATGTGAATGAAAAGGAGCAGAATGAAGAAAAATCTTATAGAGTTTGCCCCTCTCTCACAAGATATTAATTAACTAAACACATAATACAAATAAACAAGAGCTGCAGGCCAACATGCCTTTTTACAATTCATTTTTTTTCTTATTATCAAAAACAACCAACAAAACAAACAAACAAAAAGGTCCACATGTTAATTCACATTTTTCCACAAAACAAACATAGCAAGACTTAGATTAACACATTTCCCTGTATTTACTCAACATACTGGCTTTGATAGGTTTTTTGAAGATAAAATTTGATTGAGCTTCTTTAGTTTCTTTGTTCAGATTGTTCATTAACTGATTCCTCTCACTGTAACACAGCACTCCTTCAGTTTAGTTCTGAATCTTGGTTTTTTAAATATTTCAAATCCTTTTAAACTATCACAACTTTCTCTTTTTTCAAATTGGTTCTGGATGTTGATTGGTAAAATTTTCTTATGAGCTTTATACATAATCTGCAACATACTGAGATCTACTAACTCATTGAATTTCATCAACTTCAATTCAACAAATAACGGGTTCGAAGGATCTCTGTATTGACCTCTAGTAATAATTCTTATGGCTCTTTTTTGTAAAATGAAAATTGGCTGGATGGAAGTTTTACATGCATTCCCCCACACTTCAACACAGTAGGTCAGATATAGAACAATCATTGAATTATACAAAAGGTACAAAGCTTTATCATCTAAATAATCGTCTTTGCTATTTTCACTTTCATGACATTAATATGTGATTTCCAAGTCAAATTATAATCAATAATAACACCTAAAAAATTTATTTCATTTACTCTATTAATTCAGTACCTTCTATAATTACTGAAACATCAATGTTTTTGCCTTTTTTACCAAATAGCATGAAATTTGTTTTTTCAGTATTAAGGAATAATTTATTTACATCAAACCATTGCCTACATTTTTTCATTTCTCCTCTGACCACCTGCAACACACATTCTAGATTTTCACTGGTATAAAAAAGGTGGTATCATCAGCAAAAAGAATACATTTTAACAGCTAAATAACTTGTAACCCACTGATGTGCCACCCCTCTGATACCATATTTGCTAAGTTTTTTAAGCAGAATAAGTATGGTCTATGGTGTTAAATGCTTTTTTGAGGTCTACAAAAATGCTTACTGAAATGTGTTTCTTATCTATTGCAGTGGATATTTCATCTGTCAATTCCATAAGTGCCATAGATGTTGAGTGATTGGCCCTGAATCCATACTGACTACTACTCAAAATATTGTATCTGTCAAGGAATTTGTCCAGTCTGTTTACAAATAATTTTTCTAGTACTTTTGAAACTTGTGGAAGCAAAGATACTGGTCTGTAATTGGAAAAAATGTTTATCACCATTTTTGTAAACTAATAGAATAAGCATTTTGTGTGTACAGTTCACCTTTTGAGGATGGTCTTACTGCACCACCTCCAATGGATTCCTCCTGCTCTTGTGACAGCTGTCTGGATCTCTTTGGGGCTGGTGAGACTGAACTCTTTTCTGTGGTTGGGACAGTCTCTCCTAGTAATGGCTCTATGAACAAAAGCATTAAAAAGGTTAATATATATACACAAAAAGATTGCCTATAATACTGTGTTGATTTTTAATGTCACCTAGTATGCTGCTGATGCTTAGGTGACCTGAGTTATGCTAAGATTCAAAAAAGACATAGTGTTCAAGCATAGCTTTTTAACAGACTGTGACTGGTTATTAGTAATCAGATACAAAAGCAGGGTCCAACATTAAGGACTGCATGATAGTCTGGGGCCAGAAACTGAGTTATTAATGTAGCTGTTAGACCTCTTTTCTAACGGACTATAACAAAGCTCTGCTTGGGTGAATCTGAATAACTTCCAGGTGTAAATACAGAGCTATAATCAGACAATGATGACATTGCGTCCGAAAAAAGTGACTAAAATCCCACTAAAACAGTTTTCTGTGGCTTCAACAAGTTGGCACTTTCCTCTAATATCTCTTTAGACTTATGGATACACCAAAGAGATGGAGTATGCCATGTACACAAGGCCATCTAAAGCGGGGTTAAAAATCGGGCATTGAACAGTTTTGATTGTACTGTGTGTGGTGTGCTCAGATAATCTCAACACAGCAGTGGCGGCCGGTATATGAGGGAGCTACGGGCAGAGCCCCGCCTGAGCTGCGTGAGGCTGCGTGAGCCAAAAGAGATGTCTGCTGTCTACCTGCAAATTATGATCAAAATAAGGAAATCATACTATTATATTAATCATTGCATTAAATGTGTATTTCAGTCTGTTAGCAATCTCTCCGCCCAGCCTCAGAGCAGAATCGGAATGTCTGTTGTCTCACGCATGCTAAGATCACAGTTCTGCATTAAAAAGTTAGCTTAGCCCAGCCAAATAAAAAAAAAATCCTTAACTGGCGCTAGGGACCAGCGCCCAAGCATTCTGAATTTGAATGACGTCAGCACGTTCATAACCAGATTGGTCACAAACAGACACATAGCTTCAATGCGTCTGACTTAGCTGGCTGAGGAGAACATAACAGGAGAAGCTGCAGGTAAAAGAGCTCGGACCTGATCAGCAGTCCAAAGACAGTGGGTGACAATACACTCGGTTTTACACTTCTGGCCTGTTAGTAGATCAGCTTTGCACGCGCTATCAAGTTTGCACGTGTTTTTATACAAGCAAACCTTTACTAATTCTGGCCCAATGCTTTTTATCGTGCTCTATTGTGAGAAAATGAGAAACACACCTTAGAATAGGCCCTATATAATGTAATAGTCTGCTTTTATAGAGGTGCTATGTTAATTTGCATTGTTGCTATTAAAAGAACACATATATTCATACAACATATTACTTTTATATATTATCACAAAGTTATATATATTGGAAAGCTGACTCATAGCCATCTCCATATTGTATTAAATCGGTGCATTCATTTTTTAGGTTTGTGACACTATCTTAGGCCATGCAAAAGATGTTGCAGGGTAATAAATGTGATGATCTCAATTCTAGGCTTTGAAAAGTCTTAAATCCGACATATTTTGTAAACTAGAGCTTAAATAATATTTTTGTCAGGTCTTAAAATATGTATGTAAATTTATCGCATCCTTTGTTGCCCCGTTTTCTTATTGAATTACTTGTTAATCTAACTAAAACTAAATTAAAACAAAAATAATCTGAAAACCTAAATCACCACTGTCATTTGGTGATTTGTGGGGACCTCATATTGATCAGATATTAGAGATAGATTATGAGGTAATAAATTTTCCTTTGAAGATAAAAAATCAGTCCACACTATTTCACCGCAGTCATACAACATTTATCAATACATTGAACTTCTCTGCAGAGCTCTCAAATACTTTACACATAGTTTTTACTTCTACACTGTCGTTTGGTGATTTGTGGGGACCTCGTATTAATCAGATATTAGAGGTAGATTAACAGATAATACATTTTCCTTTGAAGATAAAAGTAGGTCCACACTATTTCACCAGAATTATACTTCATTTATCAATACATTGAACTTCTCTGCAGAGCTCTCAAATACTTTACACACAGGTTTTTCTTGTACACTGTCATTTGGTGTTTTTTGGGGACCTCGTATTAATCAGATATTAGAGATAAATTTTGAGATAATAAATTTTCCTTTAAAGATAAAAGTAGGTCCACACTATTTCACCAGAATTATACTTCATTTATCAATACATTGAACTTCTCTGCAGAGCTCTCAAATACTTTACACACAGGTTTTTCTTGTACACTGTCGTTTAGTGACTTCTGGGGACCTCGTATTAATCAGGTATTAGAGATAAATTTTGAGAAAATCAATTTTCCTTTGAAGATAAAAGTAAGTCCACACTATTACACCACAATCATACCACATTTATCAATACACTGAACTTCTCTGCAGAGCTCTCAAATACTTTACACACAGTTTTTGCTTGTACACTGTCATTTGGTGTTTTTTGGGGACCTCGTATTAATCAGATGTTAGAGATAAATTATGAGATAATAAATTTTCCTTTGAAGATAAAAATCAGTCCACACTATTTCACCACAGTCATACCACATTTATCAATACACTGAACTTCTCTGCAGAGCTCTCAAAAACTTTAAACACAGTTTTTACTTGTACACTGTCGTTTGGTGACTTGTGGGGACCTCGAATTAATCAGATATTTGAGATAGATTATAAGATAATAAATTTTCCTTTGAAGATAAAAGTAAGTCCACACTAATACACCACAATCATACAACATTTATCAATACACTGAACTTCTCTGCAGAGCTGTAAAATACTTTACACACAGTTTTTACTTGTACACTGTCGTTTGGTGACTTGTGGGGACCTTATTTTAATCAGATATTTGAGATAGATTATGAGATAATAAATTTTCCTTTGAAGATAAAAATCAGTCCACTCTATTTCACCACAGTCATACCACATTTATCAATACACTGAACTTCTCTGCAGAGCTCTCAAATACTTTATACAGTTTTTACTTGTAAACTGTCGTTTGGTGTTTTTTGGAGACCTCGTATTAATCAGATATTAGAGATAGATTATTAGATAATACATTTTCCTTTGAAGATAAAAATCAGTCCACACTATTTCACCACAATCATACCACAATTAATTTTCCTTTGAAGATGAAACTCAGTCCACACTATTTCACCACAGTCATACCACATTTATTAATACACTGAACTTCTCTGCAGAGTTCTCAAATACTTTACACGCAGTTTTTACTTGTACACTGTCGTTTGGTGACTTGTGGGGACCTCGTATTAATCAGATATTAGAGATAGATTATGAGATAATTAATTTTCCTTTGAAGATAAAAATCAGTCCACACTATTTCACCACAATCATACCACATTTATCAATACACTGGACTTCTCTGCAGAGCTCTCAAATACTTTACACACAGTTCTTACTTGTACACTGTCGTTTGGTGACTTGTTGGGACCTTGTATTAATCAGATATTAGAGATAGATTTTGAGATAATAAATTTTCCTTTGAAGATAAAAATCAGTCCACACTATTTCACCACAATCATATCACATTTAACAATACACTGAACTTCTCTGCAGAGCTCTCAAATACTATACACACAGTTTTTACTTGTACATTGTCGTTTTGTGTTTTGTGGGGACCTCGTATTAATCAGATGTTAGAGATAGATTATTAGATACACTGAACTTCTCTGCAGAACTCTCAACTACTTCACAACAGTTTTATTTAAGTTCTATCCTTGGTTGTTTTGTGGGACTATTATCAATCACAGACATTTTGACATGAAGATAAGGACTCCTTGAATTTAATAACATATTTAACATAACTTTTTATGACCAAAATACCATACATGTTATATTCAACGTTGTTGGATGATTTGTGGGAAATTGATAATTGATACTTGATATTTTCAGACATATTTACTTATAAATTAGTAGTAGTCTTTAATGAGTACACTGTGAGATTTGTATAAGGTCTTTCCATGATGTCTTCATTCAAGTTTTGGTTTAAGGTGAATCATGGGACTTTGTAGAAATCCTCCACATACTCAAATCAATTTCTGAGTTAGAATATTTTGAGATTTCTGGAAACTGATGAATGCATTTCGTAACATTGAAGGTAACATGTCAAACATGATTGTACCTATTGATCAGGGTTGTGTGGGCCCAAAGCTTTGTCTCATCCTGGAGAGCGGGTGAAGAACCTTGTTCAGAAGTGACATCAGCAGCTGCTGTGGGCGTCTGCTGAAATTTAACAAAACATATGTCTCAAAATATAAATGATTATCAACCCAGATTTCTCTCCAAAACTGCTAGTGATATTACAGCATCAGAATTATTGTTTTTCTTTCTCTATGATCAGACTCTACATGTCTCTACACAATCTGAGGAAACCAGCATAGTGCGGACATGAAACACACCATGCTGTTTGTCTCCAGGGGGGCCTGAGCCTCTCTCATTCTTGAGTTAATCTTCACACAATTTGAACTTAAACACATAAAAGGGTGATTTGTTGGGCCCTTGTATTAATTCCAAATTAGAAATAAATTATGAGTTGATCAAGTTTCCTTTAAAGACAAAAACAAATACATAAAATTACACTAGAATCAAACTATGTTACACAATATATGTTAAACTTCTCTGAAGTGTCCTAAGATACTTAACACAGTCTGTGTTAGCTGAATTATTATACTAATAGCACAGCATTTCGTCCCAGAAACTTCTGGAGATATTACTGCTTAAAATTAAGCATCTGCCTTTCTCTATGATCAGACTCTATATGACTCTGCACAGTCTGAGGAAACCAGCATAGTGGGGACATAACACACACCATGCTGATCATCTCCAAGGGCACCTGAGCCTCTCTAACTTCATTAGTTACTCTTCACACAATTTGAACTTATATACAGAAAAAGGTGATTTGTGGGGATGTCGTATTAATTTGATATTAAAGATAGAATATTTGATAATACATTTTCATTTAAAGAAAAAAATCTGTCCACACTTTAACATCACAATCAAACCACCTTAAACAATACACTGAACTTTGCTCTGCAGAGCTCTCAAACACTTAACACACAGTTTTACTTTACTTTTAACTTATATTATAACAAGGCTGTTGGGTGATTTGTGGGAAATTGGTAATTGATACTTGATATTTTCAGACATATTTACTTATACATTAGTAGTATTTTGTACTTAACACACCATTTCCATGCTGTTTTTACTCCAATATTGGTATGAGGTGAATTAAAGGACTCTGTAGAAATCCTCCACAAAATCAAATCAATTTCTGAGTTAGAATAGTTTAAGATATTTGGAAAGTAATGAATACATTTCCCAACATTAAAGCTAACATGTCAAACATGATTATATCTGTTGGTCAGGGTTTTCTGGGCTAGAAGCTTTGTCCATCTGAGTCTCATCCTGGAGAGCAGGGGAGCAACCTTGTTCAGAAGTGACACCAGCCTCTGTTGTAGGCGTCTGTAAAAATGTTCAATAACTTAATTCCAAAATGTAAAAAGAAGTTGTTATATATCAATTGGTTTTTTGAATGAATCCTAAAACAATTTCTTTCAAATAGGGCTGAGACAATTCCTCGGATAATCCGGGTGATTTGATTACAAAAAATCCTTGGGGCAAATTATGTGCCTCGAGGACTTGTTTAAATCTGTACCACTATACAGCACACAGTGTTTGACACGGACTGTCATTTCTGTGGCACTACACGTGTGCTGCTTCAGCTGCTGCGCGGCTAAAATGTGGATGTGCGGCGCGGATTGTAACATCATGCAGGAAGAGAAGAGAGAGGGCCACAAAGTCCCCAGAGGAAACGGCAGAGAGTATCCTAAGTGTGGGGCCACTACAAGTTTAAATGAAAAGAAAACGCAGTGCAGTGTGTCTGTTGTCAAACGGAGTTAGCTTAGCATAATAGCACGTCGTCAATGCTGCAGCACATTAACAGTAAGCATTCGGTCTGTGTGTGAAGTCTGCGGACTGGACACAAGCAGATAACACTTTTAATTTGATTGCAGTGGGTAGAACAGAAATGACAGTGAGTAGAGGAAGCAGATGTAGGGCATCCTTTCATATCTTAAATAAATGTACATTAGCTGGTTGAATAATCTTAGCATCTAAGTAAGATATTATTTTGGCCTTGTAATAAAATAAGCTAAATAAGGTCCTCAATATGGTAATTAGCATCATTACAGCAGTAAAGGCAATAATGTAGCAAAAAAAGATAAGCATGAATAAAAACAAATAAAATAAAAATAACCAAACTAAAAAAAGTTACTAAAAAAGCAAGATATGACCCAGAAAAAAAAATAAAACTGCAAGAACTATGTAAACAAAACAAATTTAGAAGTTCAAAAATATTTTCACCATCACACAGAGGTAATATCTGTATCATTTGATTTGTTGTAACTGGTTTAGTGCTCACTGCAGAGACAGTTATCATTATAACTAAAGGGCCTTTTTATAAATTTAAGATTTTACTGTATGAATGAGTTGTACATTTTTGAGATATCAGCTGTAGAGATGTCGGCCATCTCTCTAGTATATTTATAAGTCCTGTGATGCTCAAAGCACCAAAAATACATTGGAAAAATTCAAAACCAGAGTCTTATTCTAAAACTCATGACCTGGTTGCTCAAAATAATCTGCAGACCTTGTTGTGAGCAGTTTCATGTAGGAGCTACTTTTTACCTGTAAAAGAATATATATTTTGATTTTGGGATCCCGTTTATGCCCAAAATGTAAAAAAAAAAAGAAAGAAAGAAAAATAAGTTGTTTATTTAAGACACCTGGCTTATTTTCTGTTTTGTATGTTATTGATGCTTTTCAATAAAGCTGAAATGATTCAATGTAAAAAAAAAAAAAAACTGCAGCGAGTGCAATGTACCCATTATCCGATTACACAATTAATTGCCAGAATACTTCATAGAGTACTCGATTACAAAAAGATTCGATAATTGCAGCCCTACTTTCAATAAACCACACTGTACAGACCAAACAGTTACATCTCTTGGCACAATGTCCTTATAAAGCTATCAGTATAATTTTTTTGTACATGTTCCAAACTTCTAAACTGTAGTTGTTTCACATACCTGCAATCTACATGGGCAATCTTCATGTCCATAATCACATGCTTTTTCAGCTCCTTGTTGTATGTCAAGTATGGCAAAGGTGTGGTTTAACATCCGAATCAATTGTTTTCATTCTACAATTTGGGTGCCTGTGGTCGTCATTGACTAGTCTCCCAAATGAGCCATCACCCCTTGATGCATCAATAGTTGAAGAATGGGGCAAAAGGGGAAAAAGACTTTAGGTTTTCCTTTAATTGTTGCACAATTTAATTAGCATTTGTAAGTACAGATTATTCAAACTGCATACTGAGCATATTTGTGGGACATTATATTCTGTTGTTGGCTACCATGAGTAATGGCATTTAATTATCTTCCCTTTTCATTTCTTGTTTTTATTGACAGTAGATAAACTGTAGGTTTGAATTAATCTGAAAGTTGCAACAATGTAATCATATTGTGTATTAAAAGGTTAATAAATACCACATGCGAAGACAATTTATCTTACCTTTTACAGCATCGATGAATCTGATATCTAATTCGTTGGTTTTGTCAGTCTTTGAACTGACATGCTGAAAAGGATCCTTTAACGGACCGACCCTTGGTGGCATCACAAACTGTAAAGGAAAATTAAAAAAGGCTTTGAAACACTGCTAAAAAATTTAATGACAGATGTTACAATTTAGTATTTTTTTCTTCTGATGAAATGTTTTGGAAACTGCCTTTACACATATAAGACAACAAAACTTAAATCATTAACGACTCCTCAAATTTCTCTGTTTGCTACTGATATAAAAAATGTCAAATGCTGAGAAAATAATATGTGGATTTTTGTGTCCCTGGTAGTTACTGCTAAACACCCAAGGACAGAGATATCTATCGACTGATAGTGTCACAGTTTCTTTAAATTTACAAATTTAAAAATTCTTTACATGCACTGTGATTACACTGATTGTGCCCAGTTTGCAAAATTTCCATCCAACTGTTTTCAAAATTCTTTCACTGTTATCATATATTCATTTAATTAGTTAAATTCTTGTCAGACTTCTGACCTGTATCCCTAAAATTTAAAAATTTGCAATCATCACAAACTACTATAAATGATCATAAATCATTGGCAAAGCTACTATTATTGTTTTTTTTTTTTTAAATAACGATGGCACAACAATATACATTTGCTTTTAAAATTAGACCCCTATCTAGTTAGAGCCAGCATGAACTAACATACATGAAAGTTAGTTAGAGTTAACTTGATCAGTGATGACTCTGTGTAATTATAATTGTACATCAAACCTGTGATAATTATATTAAAGAAAGCAATTTGATGCTTACCTTTTTGTAGAATTAGGTTCTCTTCTGTTTCTTGGCTGTCAAGCTCTGTAAATAAACCACCTTGACAGTTTCTTTCTGAAACACTGTAAAGATCAGTGCTATGAAAACCATGCTTTGTGGGGACCAGGAAATGGGAGGGATTTACCTTAAATGGAAGAAGTGTGTGACTAGAGAAGTAGGTGCAGTACCAGCTTCAAACTAAAGGGGGATAAGCCATGCTCACTTCACACACACACACACACTAACAAAAAACATGTCTTTTGGGCCAAAGCTAAAAATCACTTGGAGACCTTCAGAATGACTCCTGCATTCATTTAAAAGGGTTTTCTTTTAGGGGACCTGGCTTTTTGTCCCCACACCGTCAGAGGTCCCCTAGCCGTGACTGTGTAAACATCTCAATGTCCCCATGAAGTGGCAATTGCCAGAACACACACACACACATGCATTCTGTCTCATTCAGTTTTCATATTAGTTCGTTATTCAACTTCAGTCGTTACTCACCTCCTTTCTCGTTAGCCTCGCAACTGTCTTGGAAGTTGCTGCCTCCGTTACGGTGAGTTGTTTGGGTCCATTTAGTTCAGCAAGCCTTTTGCTGTGTTTCATGGTAGCGAAGTGTTGTAACACGGTGGATTTTCTTTTGTGCTCTAGAACTATGTTGCACGGGGTGAAAAAAAAGGTTTACTGCCGCTTTCATGCAGTACATCTGGGTACTGTTTTGCCCGGCCTCTGGCTGAAATGTTCATAGGAAGATGAGATTGTTTTGCATTCGCCATTGTTTTTGTTCTTCTTCACCTCTGAGCGCCATGCTCCGCATAAGCTCGTGTTTGTCGTCTGTGTGTGAATGCGGGAACTGATGATGTCAGGCCGGCGTCACACGTCACAACTCCATTTATTTTGGTTATAGTTTTCTCATTTTAAACGCATATTGTGAAATCAAGCAGGACCCACATGTTTCGCATTTTTTTCGCGGAAATGTGAGATTTTTTGGGAATTATGCGCTATTTTGCGGGAATTATGCGCTAATTTGCAGGAATTATGCACCCTTTTGGGGAAAAATTGACCCCCACATAATCAGTGACACTTTGGTGATTTATGCTGGAATTCATGCGATCGCATAATCACGTTTTTCTGGAGGGTCTAATAATTATAGGTATAGTACAATAGGTGCTGACTTAAGATGCACACAGATAAACAGTGAAGATAAAAATTAATTGTGATGGTTTCAAGTATGATGTTTCCCTCTGTGTCTTTTGCTTGTAGATAATTGGGTGAGAAATGCTCATTTACTCATCCATGTAATGAGGACAGAGGACGAAGGTTTAGCACTCTGCATTACTGTTTCCTCACGCCTGACTATCTGCCTGTGACTTATTGATTTTGTAAAGCATGGCAGTGGCTTGACTGACTGATTGTTATCCTCATCTGCTTCTGATCCTGTGTAGGCCTGGCTGCACTCAAATTACTTTTACAAGACAGTTTTTGTACTTTAGACCATTCCTGCTTACGCTTCTCTCAACAAGCCATCTCCTCAAAGTCCTCTGTGATGTCTTAACAATCACTCAACATCTTTCTTTTCCCTTTATGTGATTAAGCGTACCTAATCAAGCTCCTAATGAGAGTAAACAGGCAAACGCTTCATCATAATTATAGATTTTGTTTGAATTTTTTTTCCTGTGTCTTCACAGGCATTTTGTTTTTAGTTTAATATTAAGTTTGACATATGCACTGTGTCCCAGAGGTGCTGTCAAAGAGAAGAAACATGTGATTATGATAAGCAATTAGAGCACAAGGTTAATGAAAACACACTTAAGTTGCTGATAAGTGTGGAAAACAAAAAGAAAAATATGGGGCCTCAAAGTATACTAATTGTACAGTCATCTTAACAATAAACTGGACTGGACTCATAATACTACCGCACTTTACAAAAGAGGACAGAGCAGACTCTATCTGCTGAGGAGACTGAGGTCTTTTGGGGTGCAGGGGGCACTCCTGAAGACCTTCTATGACTCTGTTGTGGCCTCGGCAGTCTTCTATGGAGTGGTCTGTTGGGGGAGCAGCATCACAGCAGCTGACAGGAAGAGACTGGATAAACTGATAAAGAAGGCCAGCTCAGTCCTGGGATGCCCTCTGGAACTGGTGGAGGAGGTGGTGGAGAGGAGGACTACAACCAAGCTGTCCTCTATGATGGACAAAGACTCCCACCCCCTCCAACACACACTCGCTGCACTAAGGAGCTCCGTGAGTGACAGGATGCTCCACCCGAAGTGTGTGACGGAGAGGTATCGCAGGTCCTTCCTTCCTGCAGCTGTCAGACTTTATAACAAAAACCTCTCCAGTGTGCAATAAACCACATTTATATTTATATGTGATAATGTTTCTCTGCAAAATACCAGACATGTACATAGCCACCATATTTATATTATAATATCACAAATCTCATCCTGTAAAATATCAACATGTACATAACCATCTGTCAAACAACAAACATGTACATCAGGACTGTAAATATGCCACTGACTGTATAGTATATACTTTTTTTACATTTTTCAAAAAATTTTATTTCTATTTTTGCATTACTGTACTTGATCTGTAATTACCTTATCTTTCAGTACTTCTCTTGTATCCTGCAGCTGCTGTATATTTTGGAATTTCCCCCTGTGGGACTAATAAAGGATATCTTATCTTATCTTATCTTGTCTGATACCTGCCTCAAACTGATTACACTAGAACCAATGTGTTTGGTAGTGTGGAGAACAACTCAAAGGTGAATGTGTTTGTGTTCAAGCTTGCCTTTGTATGTGAATGGGTATCACCATAAAAGAGAGTGAGTAAACCTTTGTCAATGCTGATTTTTAAATCCGGTTTAATGCACAACAATAAACATGGGACAGAACAGCTAGCAGCTGTCAATATGGTTCTGTATTTTAACATACTTTTTGTGAAAGGAAACACTGGGAGGAATTTTTACAGACATTTCACTACAGCCTATAGCTTTGAATGGGCAAGTTTCCAGGATCCATGCTGTGTTTTTTATAAGTTTGCAAACATGTAAAGCAACCAGAGAAAAGCCTTCAGTCAATTGTAGATAACTTCTCACAGCCATCACAGACAACATCCACTTTCTTTAGACTAAGACCACAAGGCGGAGAATATAGATAGCATGAACAGATAGATGGAGGGAGTGCAGACGTACATGTTTGAGCTAGGAACACACCAAGATAACATTGGCACTGGCCTTAGCCAGGCACAGGATTATCCCCACTGGATGCAGCCATGCATTAGAATCATATGTCAGTAGTGATATTATTTGGGTAGGGGCCGGTGAAAAGTTGTTTTTTTTATGAAAACAGTATTAAAACATACCATGCAGGCCTGATCCAAGGAAAATATAAATATCATCTGGCTGTTTCCCTCTTTCCAACCAAGGACAGCAAATGCCAGATTGTCTTATGTCTTATAAGATCCTGTAAGATTACCCTGATGTCTGAGGCATAATAAGAGTATTTGTCCCGATAATCGGCCTTAAAACAGGTCTGAGCCGACAATCAGTAATATTAAACCTGTTAAATATATGTATACATATATATATATATATATATATATATATATATATATATATATATATATATATATATATATATATATTTACAGTGCCTGGACAAAAAAAATTCGCCACCAAAAAAACAAAAAAAAAAAAAGGTCACACACTCTAATATTTCGTTGGACCGCCTTTCGCTTTGATGACAGCACGCATTTGCTGTGTCAGTGTTTTGATAAGCTTCTGCAATGTCACAAGATTTATTTCCATCCAGTGTTGCATTAATTTTTCACCAAGATCTTGTAATGATGATGGGAGAGTCTGACTACTGCGCAAAGCCTTCTCCAGCACATCCCACAGACTCCAATCGGGTTAAGATCTGGACTCTGTGGTGGCCAATCCATGTATGAAAAGGATGTCTCATTGTCATCTTGGAATATGTCCGTGCCATTAGGGAAGAAAAAATCCATTGATGGAATAACCTGGTCATTAAGTATGGTCAGGTAGTCAGCTGACCTCATTCTTTGGGCACATAATGTTGCTTAACCTAGACCTGACCAACAGCAGCAACCCCAGATCATAGCACTGCCCCCACAGGCTTTTACAGTAGGCACAAGGCATGATGGGTGCATAACTTCACCTGCCTCTCTTCTTACCCTGATGCGCCCATCACTCTGGAACAGGGTAAATCTGGACTCATCAGACCACATAACCTTCTTCCGGTCCTCCAGAGTCCAATCTTTATGCACCCTAGCAAACTGAAGCCTTTTATCCAGTTAGCCTTACTGAGTAGTGGTTTTCTTAAGGCTACACAGCTGTTCAGTCCCAATCCCTTGAGTTCCCTCCGCATTGTGCATGTGGAAATGCTCTTACTTTCACGATTAAACATACCCGTGAGTAGTTTCAGCAATCTCCTTAGATAATTTCTCTGCTTGATATATGCCAATGATTTGACCCTTCTTAAACAGACCAAAGCTCTTCCACAACCACAGGATGTGTCTTTCAAAATGGTTGTTTAAGAAATGAGAAGCTACTCATTGCATCAGCTGGGGTTAAATAACTTGTTGCCAGCTAAAAGAATATCGCCAATGCAGTAATTGTGCATGTGGAAATGCTCTTACTTTCACTATTAAACATACCCGTGAGTAGTTTCAGCAATCTCCTTAGATAATTTCTCTTCTTGATATATGCCAATGATTTGGCCCTTCTTAAACAGACCAAACCTCTTCCACAACCACAGGATGTGTCTTTCAAATTGGTTGTGTAAGAAATGAGAAGCTACTCATTGCATCAGCTGGGGTTAAATAACTTGTTGCCAGCTAAAAGAATATTGCCCATGCAGTAATTATCCAACAGGAATGATCCGTACTTATTTGCTTAGTTATATATCTATATATCTATATATATCTATCTATCTATATATATATATATATATATATATATATATATATATATATATATATATATATATATATATATATATATATATATATATATATATATATATATGTGTGTTTGTGTGTGTGTGTGCATATATATATACATACATACATACATACATATATATATATATATATATATATATATATATATATATATATATATATATATATATATACATATATATATATATATATATATATATATATATATATATCCCCAGTTGGGGTTAGAGCAAAAACATGATTTCCTGTAAGAAAGCTTGGAGTGAAGTTCTTTGCTCCTCTTTGAAAGGAGAAATCGAGTTCATATCTGATAAAACTGCAGATCTTGATTAATTAAAACACAGATCAGAATTAATGAATCTCTAAATTTTTTAATCTCCTGTCAGCACTAATATATATATACAAATATATATATATTATACATATATATATATATATATATATATATATATATATATATATATATATATATATATATATATATATATATATATATATATATATATATATATACGTTGTCATGGTTGTTACTATGTTTCTTCCCCTGTGTTTTTGTTAGATCACCTTTGATCAAGCGAGATTTCTGACTTGGAGGACTAGATTTTAGATCGGTGGTGGGACAGCATTGTTATGTGTGTGGTGAACACACCACACACAGCACAGTCAGGGCTGTTCAATGTCTGATTTTTTTATCTTCATGAGTGGGGTCTCGAACAGATAAAAAATCCCCTTCAGATTTAGAAAATCTTCATGTAAGGCAATGGTTTCTAATCTGTGGGGGTGGGAGCAGAGGGTCTCAGAGAAGGCACAAGGCCCTGTCAGCCTCGAGAAAAAACAAACTTGGTTTAAATATGTTATCTTAAACAATGATAATAAATCAAATGCATACTTTCTTTATGGCCCACACAAAAGAATGTATGTGTGGGCCCATTCTATCTAGATTTTGTCCATTAAAACAATTAAAGTTAGAGTTAAGTTTGAACAGCAGGATTTTTTTCCACCTACAGATGCAGCCATATAAAGTTCTTTCCCTGACAGGGTCTTGACTGGCCCCTGACAGGTCAGTGACAGGGCCTGCCTACCCTGACAGACAGAGACTGTAAACTCTGGGCCATATTTAAGTGAATTTGTGGTGTCAAGTTTGCTCCCAGGGAGGGGAAAAGTGAAGTGGCTGGATCTGTAGGTCCTGGGGGTTTGACTCCTTTCAGACACAATTAGGGGTTGTCTGAAGAAAAAACTTGGAGACCACTACTTCAAGG
The DNA here is from genome assembly GCA_037902135.1 of Cetoscarus ocellatus. Lineage (NCBI taxonomy): Eukaryota > Metazoa > Chordata > Actinopteri > Labriformes > Labridae > Cetoscarus > Cetoscarus ocellatus. The sequence continues at coordinate 259,191 of JBAMNC010000765.1, forward strand.
TAGCTTTAAGAGAAAAGATAATACCTTAAAAGTCTTTAACTTTGAAATTGTGTTCATGACCCTGTTGAATATATTTTTACTCCTAATTAGAGCCTGTTTTTCATCCAAAAGACATTTGCTGTCTCAGTACAGCTGCAGTGTTTTGCCTGAATGCAATAAATCAAAACATTCCTCAAATGTTCTCTTCTTTTTTACTAAATATTTCTGTGAATGTATCTCTAATATGATCATAGTTACATTAAAACCATATATTTTACTGTTGTAAATTCAGGTCAAAATTACCTGTTTTAAATGATCTCAGCAAGAAATCTTTGCAAGAAAATATGTATTACCCTGGAACTCCATGGCCTAAGCTTATTTTCGGTGTATTTTAAGTGTTTACAGATAAAGATGAAAATAACTGAGTAAATGTGCTGAGATACCCACAGACATTTACTTCCTTCTATTAGACATTTTGGCTCAATTTGACCTCGGACATTATTTCGGTTTTAAAAGCACCACATAAATCAAATAAAATCTAAAGATCATCTTCAAATATTGTCTTGATCTCAATTTGTCTACCTCTATGCACAAGACAAACAAGACAATAAAGTCCACAGCATTAGAACATCTCCCACTGAAACAGTTCAATCCCCCGTCCTCCTGGATAGACATACAAGTGTTACGTCCTATCATGGTTTTATTGGAAGTTTAAGCCTGTTGGCTAGGAGTAGCATACCCCACTGCAGAGAAGAGGCTGAAGAGAGAATGAAGAGTCATCGACAACATGGCACCGAGCAGTGCTGAAGTGAACAATTACTGCAGAGTTGATTGGTCTACCAATCAGAACAGAGTGGGCCCACGTGTCAGGAGCTCTAACTGGGCATCTCAGACAGACTGAGAATACAGCTGTATCAGGAGTACTCAGAATATGAAACCAGTTTTTTTGAACACTATAGGGAAAATGATTATACTTTTGTAGTCATCAGATATAAAATCAAACACATGGCAGAATATGGGCTCTAAAATGCTTCTAAGGCAAAGATTTTTTTGCATCATTAAGCCAACCGTATGCAGTATCAGTAGATTTTTTGGTTATCATACACTCATAAGTTTTCACAATTAAGGTTGACACCTCTTCTCCTGTTGCTGTAACTGCATAATGGCCCCTTCAGAAGCCCTGAAAGTACCTGAGTGGTGCTGTGAGACACAAGTCATATTCTGTATAATTTAAATCCTCTCCAGGAGTTAATGCAGTTATTATTGAATCAGAACAGGCTGTTGCTGACCTTGGACCTGACACACTGCCTTGAGTTAATTGAACACACTGTCCAAATGAGAATCATACATACTGTGTCTTTGCTCTGGGGTGTTTAATTACTAGCGCTCTGCAGCATATCTTACATACAAAGAGCTTACAGGCCAAATGAACACTCAGAGTAAACAGGACAATAGAATGTGTGATGCTGTGGACTGAGGCAGAGTGGATTTTAAAGTGATAGTTCAGTATTTTTGAAGTGTGGTTGTATGAAGTTAGGTCAGTACATCAGGAGTAGTTACTCCGGTCGGCTTTGGCCTCAGATTTAGTGAAAAGAGAGATGTTAAGCTGTGCATTTCTGAAGATGGGGCTAAGATCTTCTTGAAATGTTGTCAATTTTAGGTGAAAACAAACCAAAAAAGAGCTTTTGAGTGATTGTTCACCTGTACTGAACCTATTTTAGATGCTCTACTTTTCTGCTAGCTTATGTACGACTACAGCACATTGCTTAGCCTATGAGTCCTTACACTTGGAGCAAAGTAGTTCAAAACAAAAGATGGCTGGACAGTGAAAAAGTATGCAAGCCATGGGATGTGTCCAGGACAGTGTTCAATCACCTTAGTCGCCTTGGGTCATGTCACAGTACCAGGTTTTGGATCCTTTGGCACTGGGCCATAGAGAAATATAACTCACTAGTTTCATTGCCCTCTTTAAATAAAAAAGACCCACGGTAGTTTTATTTTAAAGACCAGGTGAAAATGATTGAATCCACACATATCAGTCTGTGTAGCCTGACTGTGCAGACTTAACACACAGGTTCTCTGTTTCTATCACCAATGTGATGAACAAGAAGGTAAGGTCTGAGATACTCTCACTGTAACACCTGTGCTTGAGCACCCTTTCACCTATGCTCTGAAAACAAATATACAGATGCTGTCAAGAACAGGCTCATGGCAAAACAACAGTTCACTGAGACAAAAAAAAAAAAGAAAACAGTCCAGGGCTTATTAACAGTCCAGGGTTCGATACTTGGTAAGGCTATTAACACAGGCAGAGGTATACAAAAACACGACACTAAAAGGCAGAATCACAACTAACAAGGTTGAGAACATGAACATGAGAAACATGAAGAGTGTTGAAACGTGACAAGAGACAACAAACTGGCAATGAGACAGAGAGAGACAAGAGGTTAAAAACACAAGGCCATTAGGAGTGATCAGACACAGGTGTGGGGAGAACAATCAGGGAACAGCTGTGATGAGACAGGGGAAAGGCAGATGGGAAAGTACCTGAAACGGGGACAGGAGTTACTGCCTTCAAAATAAAACAGGAAACACAAGACATGAAATGGGAAAATCAAACAAAAGAACTTATCAGACAGGTGATCATGACAGATGCAGTTGCATTAATTTTCCCCTTCCAGCCAAGTTCCAGCCAATTGCCAGCCAACCTTGAGTGGTGGGAGTCTAAATAAGGTTTTTTGCTTGCTTGTTTTTGTTCTCAATTTCTTTTTCCATGCTAATCAAAATTCCATTTGTAATCCTGTAAGGGCAGGTCCTTGCACTGTCCTGTCAGAGACCACCCAATACACTGCCAAGAAGACTGGGGAAAATTCAAGTGGCTCCATCTGTAAATGTATTTGACTCTGCATAGCATGTATAACTGGAGGGCACCTAGGGGACCGGGAGCACTAGACTTCCTGATGTATTTTGTTGTGTGCTGTGTTTATCTTCTTGCACAACACACTGTAAGAACAAAGCTTTCAGTCATCATAATTTTTGTCATTTTTGTCAAGACAGTTTCAAAGTCAGTCAGTCCTGTTGGAGCTGCTTATGGACAGTCTTTACTTGTCATGCCTTTTTGTTAGTTTCAGAAAACTTGCATATGGGTATTTTCCTACTGTCCTACACCTCTAGCACTGATTCAGCATAAATTCAAGAAACATTTTTTTTTGTATAGATTTTCTGACTTGTTTGAAAAATAAACAGCAGGTGGCACTTGTCTTTTCTTCTCCTTTCAGCAACAAAACACACTCCAACCTACTGATGTTAGCAGCACGTAATGTTTTTTTCTGATCTCAACATGAAAGCAGATCCACATCAAATAGAGCCTTAAATATCAAGAGCACCAAATTATTTTAAAAAGATTAAAAGGAGGGATTCCTTTCAGGCCTTTAAGATAAGCATAATGAAAACAAGTGCTGAAATACAGACACACACACAGACACACAAATTGTCACACATTGTTGCCTCACAGACCTGAGCACGAGTACATCAACCTCTCATCAGTGACACTCGTTTACAAACCAGCCTGAGAACATAACTTCAGTCTGGAGCTCTCTAGTGCAGAGATGATAAGGGACAAGATGACTAAGTGAGTCTCTAAGTGGTCTAAATGAAGATGTGTGAGGAAGTGGCATGATCACAGTGCTAAATGGAGCACTGCTGTTGTCCCTTTACATGATGGGACGCCTCTATAAACATTTAAGATGCAGGTGTATTTGTTGTTTAGTGCTGGGACTGTTTTGTTCTGGTCTCCTCTGCCAAGTCTCCATTTAACAATGAACAGGTGTACTTACTTCAGTACTGAATGAGGGCCCTTAGGGTCAAGTGTTCTGATAGAAAAGTTAAGATAACTGATGTTTTCTCTCTCTCTTCTGTTCTTTGTATTTTTCTATAAAATTTGGTCTTATTTTTAATTTGCAATATGTCATAAGCTCTGTGTTTTTTTAATAAATTACAAAAAGTAAAAACTTCTGTTGTCCATATAAGAATTATGATAACTCAGAATGATTGAGTCACAGAAAGACTGGTGAAATAAAGGAATTTTATGCAGAGCTCTTTTTCTTTTCAAATGTGCTGCAGTCATTAAGAAAAAGAGATTGGTCTCAAAGAATTAATGAAAACATTTTCATTCACTTTATTCTGGCTGCTTGATTATCTGTATTGCATTGTTTTGGATGATACACGGCCTGGCCAAAAAAAATGGTTAGCCTTACTGAGTAGTGGTTTTCTTAAGGCTCCACAGCTGTTCAGTCCCAGTCCCTTGAGTTCCCTTTGCATTGTGCATGTGGAAATGCGCTTACTTTCACTATTAAACATAGCCCTGAGTTTTGCTGTTGTTTTTCTTCGATTTGATTTGGCTAAACGTTTAAGTGATTGCCAATCAAGATCATTCAGGATTTTTTTTCTGACCACATTTTTCCCCCAAGACAATGGTTCCCCACAATCCCTCTAGTTTTAAATAATGCGTTGGACAGTTCTTAACCCAATAATAGTTTCTGCAATCTCCTTAGATGTTTTCTCTGCTTGATGCATGTCAATGATTTGACCCTTCTTAAACAGACTAACATCTTTTCCACTACCACAGGATGTGTCTTTCGACATGGTTGTTTGAGAAATGAGAAGTTACTCATAGCATCAGCTGGGGTTTAATAACTTGTTGCCAGCTGAACGATAATCCAATAGGAGGCTCGAACCTATTTGCTTAGTTAAATCCAGGTGGCAACTTTTTTTGGCCAGGCAGTGCATAGTAGCTTTTTGAATAATTAAGAATAATGTAGTTAAGAAGAAAAAAAACTTAAATCAATAAAATACAAGTCTCTGTAGTGAAGTTGAAGGTAGAAAAAAATACTTGAATAACAATCATAGTAATAACAATCATTATTACAACGATTATCCTTATTATAATTATCCTTATTAATATTATTTTATTCTTTTTATTACTATTACTATTACTGATGTATTATTAACGCTATTGTTTTTATTATTGCTGTTATTATGATCAGTACAACTATTACTATAAATCATTTATTTTTTATATTACTGACTTTGTCACTATTATTATTATTATTATTATTATTTTTTTTATTGTTATTATTATCATTATTATTATTATCATTATTATTATTTTCTGCAAGCGTTCGACTTTTTCAGGAACATGACATTGTCATCAAATCTGCATTAATTCTATGGTCCATGTGCTGCACTTGGCCTGCTCCAACCAGACGATGGACTATTTTTCCTTTTTCCCCATCTCTCCACAGAACTTTTATCAGGTATTATTAAAATATCAATTCAAACTGCCTATTGGCTTTTAGTCCTGGGAGAAGAGTAGCCCTCCACATTATCCAAAATATATGCCATACCTGCAACACTCTTTTCAATTTTTTGCATGTGCTTTCATCCTTTTATCAAAATGACCTTTAGATTCTAAACATTCACTTAAATTAGGGGAGAGATTTGACAGAATTTTATTGATAGAAATCCCCTTTTCAATTCTGCCTATTGACCCAAGCCTTTATTGATTCTTTTATCAATTACTGTGAATTTCCCATGTCAACACAGCAGGTCTACACAAGTTTTCTGGCTCAACAACACTAAACACATGGCACTTCTTATATTTCTTGCTATTCTGCTTTGACAAATGCTTCATTAACTTTCTGTTCTGAGTCCCATCCTTTCTTGAACTTAGACAAGAACAGACACTGGAGGTTGTGCAGTTTGAAGCATATTGTGTAAAATGAAGCCACTGCATGATCAAATCTTTAACTTTTTGTTATTGTTGCAAACTGTCTCTGATGAGCACATGATCTTCATGATTTGCAAGGCATCCAGAACTCGGTGATAGGGATTAGGGATAGATCAGAGAATTGTTAAGCAGATAGAGAAAGATGTTGATTCCTTATGCTATTAGTTATTGATTCTCAACTGGAATTAGTTTTCAACTCTCATTTCTACTTCACACATTCTTGAAAATTACAATGGACACATCAGAGAGAAACTTCATCTTCTTACTTTTTTAATACATATAAGTTGTACGTATGGGGTGTTGGTGGCACAGTCTGATAGTGCACTTAGTCTGTAATTGGGAGGTTGCAGGTTTGAGCCCAGCACTGGTGGTCGCATAGCAATGTGTCCTTGGGTAAGACACTTAACCCCAAGTTGCTCCCTGTGCTGTGCTGTGTCAGTGGTGTGTAAAAGGGCATGAAAGGATGTGAATGTGTTAGTTGACGTTGATGAATGACTGACATAGATACTCCAAACATCAGTGAGTGAATGTGAGAGCGAATGAGTGTGAATGGATAGATGTGGCCTGCAGTGTAAAGCAGCTTTTAACAGTCAAAGACTAGAAAATTAATCAACCAGTAAATTAATCAAACTTTATTTGTATAGCACTTTTCATACAAAATTTTGCAGCACAAAGTGCGTCACATAGAAATGAAGAAACAAAAAATTAAAATAAATAAAAAGTAGAAAATTGAATACAATGAAAAATACAACTCCACCTCCACTGTCGCAGTACACATGCAGCACATGCACCCACTTACACACACATATATAAATACACGAGGAAGAGATTCTAACAGAAGACATAATAAGAGGACTGAGGAAACGCCATCTTTAATTAAAAATGAGGAAACTCTGGAGCTAAGACTAAAATAACAATAAAAAATCCTGATAGGAAACTAGATTAAAATAAATAAATAAGCATACTATAGGAAAATAAATAGGTAAATAAAATATAATTTTAAATAATAATATGGTAAAATGCTAAAATGAGATAAAATGAACTGAAGTAAGATAGTTGAAAGAAAATCATGAACAGATAATAAAATTCTGAACAATGAATCTGAGCTGAAATTGAGAAATAAAACATAGTAAGAAGGTTAAAATGAATACATAAATAAGATTAAATAATAATAATAAATCTAATCAGCTAAAAACCTGCTCTCAGGTCTTCAGGTAGACTGCTCCACAGACGAGGGCCATAGTATTGATATGATGATTCACTGTATGCTTTAGTTCTAGCTTTGGATACTATCAAAAGGCCACTACCTGAAGACCTGAGGGCTCTACTAGGCTCAAAGGGTAAAAGCAAATTAGATAAATAAAAAAGAGCAAGACCATTCAGGGATTTAAAAACTAGTAAATAACCTTAAAACCAATTCTAAAAGATACAGGAAGCCAATGCAGAGATTTTAAAATCAATGTACTGTGGGCTCTCTTTCTGGTCTTTGTCAGCATGCGTGCAGGGGAATTTTGGAGGAGCTGGAGCTGAGAGATGTTCTTTTTCGGAAGACCAGAAAAAAGAGTGTTACAATAATCAATCCTACAGGTAATAAAAGCATGGATAAGAGTCTCTGCATTGGCCTGAGAGAGAAACTGGCGCACTCTGGAGATGTTCTTTAAATGATAAAATGACTTTTTTGTTACATCTCTGATGTGCAGGTCAAAGCTGAGGTCTGAATCACATTTAACACCAAGATTTTTGGCCTGCTGACAAGAATTAAAAGACAGTGCTTGGAGTTTGTAATCCAGTTCCTCTCTCTCTGAGGACCTGTACCTATAACTAAAACCTGAGTTTTGTCCTGGTTGAGCTGAAGAAAGTTGTCTGCCATTCAAGACCTGACGTCTAAAATACAATTAAAAAGGGCATCATTGGGCCCTGTGTCATCAGCAGACACGGCGATGTAAAGCTGTGTGTCATCAGCATAACTGTGAAAGTTGATGCCGTGTCTCCTGATGACATCACCTAAAGGTAACATATAAATATTATAAATATTAAAAATTGAACCCTGGGGGACGCCACAGTTTACATTGTAGAGTCCTGACTGGCATTCCCCCATGTTCACATAAAACTTTCTGTCAGTGAGATATGATTTAAACCAATTAAAATCAGTGCCAAAGATTCCAATAAAACCATTTAGTCTATTTAAAAGAATTTGGTGATCTACAGTGACGAAAGCTGCACTCAGGTCAAGCAGCACAAGCACAGAGGGCATTTTTTGATCCATGCTGGTCCTGAGATCATTCACTATTTTAACAAGTGCTGTGCTGTGGCCAGCCTGAAAGCCAGACTGATAGATTTCACCAATGTTTAAAGTTTTCATAAAATCATTTGATTGGTGAAAAACAAGTTTCTCTAAAATCTTACCTAAAATGGCAGATTGGACACTGGCCTGTAGTTATCTAAAATCAATGTGTCCAAATTATTTCTCTCAGAAGGGGCTTGACGGCTGTTTTAAAAGCAGTAGGAAAAACACCAATCTGAAGAGAATAATTAAAAATATTAAAACGATCTGATTTAAAAGAATCATAAATTTGTTTAAAAAGGGATGTAGGTATGGGATCTAAAAGGCATGCCGCTGGTTTTAGTTGGGGGACAACCTTGTCAAGCATTTCAGAATTAACCAGGACAAACTTCTCCAGTGTTTCCTCATTAGAAAATAAAAACTTGGGGGTGTTAAAAGTTTTAAGTTGGGTGCGGGATAGAATTGCTCTTATTGACTCAATTTTACTGCAGAAGTGGACTGCAAAATCTTCACACACTGACTGTGTGGAGCGGTGATGGGGAAGGTTAAAAACAGGGTTAATTAAATGATCAATTGTTGAGAAGTGGACCTAAGGGTTATATATTGTGGTTCTCGGCTATTAAGTTTGAAAAATGATTTATTCTTGCTTTTTTGATTGCATTATTGTACACATTTGGACATTTGCTCCTGTAAAATTTGATAATTGACTTTTAATTTATTTTTTCTCCATCTCCTTTCAGCAATCTGACAGTTTCTATTTTTTTTTATAATTAACTTTTTATTGGCATTTGCAATAGACACTTTACAGGGGTTACAAAGTGATGTACATACACTTCACCTATTTGTTTGTCTGAAATGCCATATGAAAAAAGGATTCATACATAAATATATTCCTTCTGTTTTTGTTTTTGTTTTTTTTTTTTAATGAAAGGAACAGAAAACAATCAAGCAAATGAAAAGAACAACAACAGTGGGGAGAGATCAAGTCTTTAACAGAAGAATCAAGGCTTCAGAAAAAAATAGTAAAGTCTTGCCTGAGAGGCTTTATATAATTAACCCAATTTACCCAGTGTGAGGCAAATAGTTCTGAGGTATGATTAACACATGCTGTAATCTTTTCCATTTTGTAAATGCTAATTGTGATGTCCATCCATGTCTTTAAGGAAGGGCTCTCCTGTGATAACCAGTTCTTTGTTACAGCCTTTTTAGCAGCTACCATCAAAATATTCAGTAAATGTTTGTCTTTTTTTGGGAGAGCTTCAGGCATGAGACCAAAGAACAAGGTCTTACTTTCTAGAGGCAGATGATGTCTGAAAAAGGCCTTCAAGGCACCATGTATCCCTTTCCAAAAGTCCAAAATAACAGGGCAATCCCAGAAGACATGATAGTGATTTGCATTGGAATTTCCACAGTTTCTCCAGCAGATTGAAGAGTTGCCAAGATAGTGAGATTTCTGGTAAGGTGTAATGTAATACCTTATTAGGCATTTCCAGCCAAACTCCCTCCAGATTTGTGAACTGGTACATTTCCATTGATACCTCCACATTATTGTCCATTCTTCCTCTGAAATAACAATCTTTCCTTCCTTCTCCCATTTTGTTTTGATATATATAGTAGAGTGTGATTTGAGATTCGATAACCTTTGTATAGACATGAAATAGTTTTACCACCACTGTATGAATTATATGCTTTCTTGATTAATTCCACTAATGCTATATTTGATGAAATTTTGTTTTTGACCTTTTTATTAACAAAATTCCGCAATTTCTAAATGAAATTTTTCTTTAAGCTTACCAAAACTATACAGTTTACCAGCATCTATTATGTTACATATGGCAGTTATGCCTTTAGCTGTCCATTCTTTAAACCTGTTATCGAACTTATTAGGCATAAAGTCTGTATCGTATGCACACCATTTAAGGATAGTAATTTCATCTTGCAGTTTATATTCTATAATAACTCTTTTCCATATCTTAAGAGTCAGTTTAACCCATGGATTATCAGTAATATGTATATAAGCTTGTAGATTACTGTCAGCTATGATCGCCTGTATAGGGATGGGGAGTATATTCTCTTCAATAAATTTCCACTGAGTATCATATGATGGGTTACACCAGCACATGATAGGCCTCAATTGTGCTGCCTGATAATAATCTTTAAGAGAAGGGAGGCCCGACAGTTTCTTTTTAATTGTGAAATTTCTTCTCCTCTCCATGGAGGTGTTGGTTTTGTTTTTAACTTTTGGAAATTCGAAGGGCTGATTTGAGTTTATTGTTAAAACTGACTACAATAAAATCACAGGAAGAGGATAAAATATCGGGGGGTATCTCTTAAAATATTAATAAAATTTGCAGTCACTTCTGCTGTAAGACAGCATTTCCTGACAGTTCACTCTGGAATTTCCTGCTTGTTAAAATTACACACATCAAAGAGTGCACAAAAATGATCACTCAAACCAACATCAGTTACGGCAGTAATGCTTGCTGACAGTCCAAAAGTTAAAATCACATCTAAAACATATCCTTTTTTATGTGTGGAAGTGGTGACATGTTGTTTAAAATTCATATAGTTAATAAGGTTTAAAAAATCTGAGGTAAAAAAGAGTTTGATTGATTGTCCATATGGATGTTAAAATCACCTAAAATTATGATCCTGTTATATTTTGTGTGAACTGTTGACAGTAGTTCTGAAAATTCTGTAATAAAAGAGGTGCAATACTTGGGGGGTCTGTACAGTGTTAAACATAATGTAGCCGGACTGTTAAAAACAAAAGAGTGATACTCAAATGATTTAAAATCACAAAAAAAAATCTCCTTAAAACCAAGCGATGCTAAAAGAATCGCTGCCGTATCCCCACCCCTTTTTTCCTGTCTAAAAGAATGTAAAAAAAACATCATTATGTGGTGCGGCTTCAAGCAGAGTGGAGGGTCCATCAGTGCTGAGCCAGGTTTCAGTTAAAAACATGCGGTCAATATTGTGATCTAAAATCAAGTCATTAATTAAAAAAAGATTTATTTAAAAGGGATCTTACATTTAAAAGTGCCATGTGCAGGATTTCTGTTTGTGATGGATCTGGTGGTAGTCTCTGTGTGATGTGTATCAGATTGCTTGAAGGTGCAACTGAAGCTTTATTGGAGGTGAGTCTTCTATTGTGTCTTCTGCCTGTGATAATAATGGGTATTTTTGAGATTGTGGATGAATCAGGGGGTCTGAGTCCAGTAGAACATGTGATGCTGCTAAAAGTGGAACTAAAAGCAACTAAAAGGACAGGCACCAGGCAGACATCATTCATCAGACATCAGAAAAGCACTACATAAGCCCAAGTCCATTTTAGCATTTACGTACAAGATATCCTTAACACAATGTGCATCTTCCTTCACTAATTAGAGGTTCTTCAATTCATGTATCCTTATTTTAGCATGCAGCTGTTAGTAGCCTGACCCTACTGTACAGTGCTAACCTTTTAATGAGGCAATCACTCTGAACTTTAAAAACAAAAGAAAAGAAGAAAGAGGAGTGAACAAAGTTGACTTTTTCTCTAATAAAATGTTTGCCACATTCATCACGTAGATTTATTGATAGATAGCAGGTAGCAGCTCTCTCAAACAGAGGATTCATGAGGTGTGCTGCAGGTGTCTTGGTGGGGGTGCATGTATTTAAATAGCTCTCAGTTTCCCCCCACTGTTTACACAGATCCTCTCATCATATGTGTCAGTGTTCACGCCTCACACAATAGTGAGCACGAGGCCTCTTTCTCCCTCTCTCCTTTGTACTTTGTGAAGGTTACTTACACCTACGCACCCCCTGAACTTAATATCCCTTATAAACAAACTTCATGAGTGGGAAGTAATGTTCACAGAGATTAACTGCGAGCTGTGTTGAGGGGTGGGGGAAGAGCTGTTGGAAAGCAAACAGCTGCCTATAATCACCTTACATTTTCACAACAGTTAACAGGGCTATTTCAGTGTTGCCATGGTGTCCAGTAGCAAGCTAATGACACAAAGTGTCATAAAAGTTGCTGTATGTTGTGCATAAAGCATGCCAATCCCCAAACAGTGGTACCAAGGACAATGCTCTTGATGAACTTTTTCTATTTTATAATTGTCATCAAATCAACTAATGACTTTGTGCTTTTATAGGTTGTTACTGTTGTTGTAAACTGTTTTGATATGAAATGGGGATATAGCAATGTGAAGCTGTGACTTTGTTCTGGATCTGTTTTTTTCTCTGTTCTTTGAGCAGACGGTAAGAAAATAAATTGTTCAATTAAATAATGGTTCTAGGCCCCCTTAAAAAGAGATAACATGAACCACTGAAAGTCCATCCATCCATCATCTTCTGCCCATTCGTGGTCAGGTCACGGGGGAAACAGCCTAAGCAGGGAAGCCCAGACTTCCCTCTCCCAAGGTGTTCCCAGGCCAGCTGAGAGACATAGTTGTAAATGACTCTCATTGGGGTCAATTATTGAGAAGGGATACATTTATTTTTATTTTTGGATGGGTTTTGTTTACGTTGTCGATGACTTGCAACTTCCGGATTTTATGTTGAAGTGTTTCCTGTTTGGTCTGTGGTGCGCGCCATATCGATAGCACATTGACAGCTGCAGCAAAAACGAGGCACGGATAAAGACATTTACTCACGTTAAGCTCCTTCTTCTTTCTTTTAAGCACCTGGCTGGAGTGTGAACAAGGTATTTGTTTCATAATGTTTCATATATGTTTATACGAATGTATTTGTGATGGTATTGAAAAGGTAAATGTACTTTTGAATATAATTCCTCTTCTAGAAGTTTCTGTTTCTGCTAGTTTTAAGCTAGTTTCTGAAGATTAGCTACCACATGCATGTAAAGGATTTCTTTGTAAATATTCTCTGTTTTAAAAGAACTGTCTTTTATTTTTCTTAGCTCTTACGGTGTTTCTGAAGATTTAAAGTCTGAAAGGAATTGTGTTCAAACACAATGGGTCAAAGGCTGAGCACAATTAAAGGCTTCATGAAACATCAGTATGCTTCATCATTGTCTGGCCAGGGTTTAGCTACAGTAAGAGCTTGCCTTCATCTACTTGAGGACCTGCTGCTTTCATGATGGGCCAGGACGGGGTTTCATCACTGTGTGCCGATTGCTGTTTCCACGGTTTTGGTGCCATGTGCTGTCTGAGGGGATGTGTCGAGCAGTACCTGTTTCAGCGCCTCATTGCCTGATCCTTCTTGGCAATGCAGACAGTGGTTTCATGGATTCGGCCAGATATCAATGACTGACACTCAATGATCGTGTTACAGAACTGTGAGTATACTACAATCATGACATAGACTGCAGGCAACGTATGAACAGTCTCTGATCCTAAAGGAGTGAAAACTGACCTGCGCTATTGCTGCAAAGGAAGAAAACTTATTTCTATGGACAATCAGTAATTAATTAATCCTTTTATTTTTGTTATACTGAACTCTATATCTCAAACTAAGTGAGAAATTCAAAATTTTGATCTCTCTTGGACACTTTAATTTCCTCAAAGATTTACAGTTTGTTTCATATTTGGTTTGAGTTAATACTCAGGACATTTTTGCATAAGGATTTCCCAAAGGCAGGGATTTTGATTTTAAGTGTATTTTACATTGTCTCAGTCTTTAAAATTTGAAGGTCTTTGAGTCATTTGTTTATTGTGAATTCACACTCTTATTCATGGTGTGGAGTGTTTATTTTACATCCCTACTTATCACAGTGTGCTAAGGCTCTGATATTTTGTGTTTATGCTGTATATGGAAAGGGTTTGTTTGTTGTTTGGATAACTTTTTTCTACACCCTCTTTAACACATTGATATTCAGTCAAAAATGTCAGTCATCTACTGTAAAGGATGTGGAACAGACGGGTGATGTCCTGTCAGATGTTCAAGATCAAGAACAACAAGGTGTGAGTGACGAACAACGCAAGCTTCCAAAGACCTCTAATCCACCTGAAGAGCCTAGACGGTCTGAGCGCATAGGTGTTCCCACTGAGAAAATGCGTGCACTTCAGTATGATGCAGCTATGAAAAAGGAGAAGCGTCTGCTTTCTCTGTATGACAAATGGAAGCTCCAAGTACGCAAAGCGAGAGATCAGCTGAAGTCATTCATGACAGAGGGTTAGCTCTGGCCTCTCATTGAGGAACTTAAAAAGGCAAAGGAAGACATCATGAACATATACTCTGATATCAGAGATCTTGTCACACCCTCTACTGGAATAAGAAGACGAGTAGACACATGTGAGTCAGTGACCAAAGAAATCATCAATGTTGCTTTTAGCCGAGCTATAGATGAGGAAGAGGAGTTCAACAAAGAAGAGGAAAGACATCGTCTTCGTGAACTTCTCAATCATGAATATGCAAAGTCTGTTTATGGAACTGCAGCTTCGTTGATAAGTCAAGGCAAGTCTGACCACTGTTCTGTGGCCTCGTCAATGGCTGTCAAGCGTGCAGATGCAGCGGCCAACTTAGCAGTAATGGAAGCAAACTATCAAATGCTGCAAGAGGAAGAGAGACAAAAGGAAATGATACGAGAGTTGGAAGAACAGCAATGAAAGGCTTTAGATGCACAAAAATAAAAATTGGAGTTGTTGCAGGCAGAGAGAGAGTTAAAGGCAGCTCAAGCAAAGTTCATGGTTTATGACAAAGAAGTTAAACGTGAAGCTGCTGACAACAGTCACATTGAAATCAATAGGATAGAAAACAACATGCCCCATGCTGCAACCACCTTATCTCCTATTACAGTACCTCCTTCTGCATCTAAATGACTTTCCTCTCTTGCTCAGGTTTTTCTAGACAGCTTAGCGTCGAACAGGCTCCCTACTCCTGAACCATTTGTCTTCAATGGGGATCCCTTACGGTTCTTTGAATGGAAGGCCACATTCACTTCACTCATTGACCAGCGAGCAATAACTCCAGCTGAATAACTCTCCTATCTGAAAAAATATGTAGGAGGCCCAGCACGTCAGATTCTTGATGGTACATTCTACCGTAATGATGACGACGCCTACCATGTTGCCTGGAACAAGCTGAAACGCCACTTTGGTCAGCCCTTCACTGTTCAGAGAGCATTCAGAGAGAAACTTGCCAATTGGCCCAAGATTCAAGGAAAGGATGCTGAAGGACTCAGAAACGTATCTGATTTTTTGAACGCTTGTCAGGATGCAACGCCTCATGTCAAGGGTCTCGACATACTAAACGACTGTGAGGAAAATCAGAAGCTGGTCCACAAACTACCAGATTGGGCAGCTTCCCGATGGAACAGACAGGTTACACAAAGTTTAAATGAGAAACAAGAATATTCAAGTTTTAAGGACTTTGCAATATTCATGTCTGAAGAAGCAGAGGTAGCTTGTAATCCGATTACATCCTTTCATGCTTTTCATTCCAAAGATTTCAGCATTGAGAAGAAAACTTTCAGAGACACAAGGAGAAGCAAGGCCAGTGTACTTATCACACAAACAACCAAGGATAATGATAATTAAAGATCAGAACAAAGAAAAGTTAAGGTTCCATGCATCCTTTGTCAAGACAATAGACACCAGCTCTATTCACGCTCAAAGTTCGCTGGGATGTTACTGGTTGAGGAACGTAACTTTGTCAAAGACCAGAAACTCTGCTACGGATGTCTTAAACCTGGTCACAGTGTTAAGGAATGTCGCCATCGTCAGTTTTGTGACACCTGCAAGGCTAAGCACCCTACAGCTCTCCATGACGACAATTACAGGAGGGAAAGGTCATCCCAACAAACAGGAACCAACCAAGGAACTACTGCAACTGCGCTGAGCGTAGCAGGAGAAGGCTCATCCTATACCTCCATGATTCTGCCAGTTTGGGTGTCATCTAAAGGTAATCCAGCTGCTGAAAAGCTGGTGGATGCTCTACTAGATACCCAAAGTGACACTACCTTCATCAGCCAAGAGGTGAGTGATGGTCTTAATGCTAACAAGTATCCTGTGAAGCTTAAGTTGAGAACAATGAGTGGAAAGGATACTGTTCTCACAAGTGAAGGTGTTTCAGGGCTTCAAGTAAGAGGATACAGTTCTGCCATTTCGATCAATCTCCCAGTTGTGTACACAAAGGATCGCATTCCAGTCAACCATGCTCATATTCCAACCTGCGAGACTGCCAAACAATGGAGCCATCTCACAGAAATAGCAGAAGAGATCCAACCACTGAAAGATTGTGAGATAGGCCTTCTCATTGGGTACAATTGCTCCAGAGCCATGGCACCAAGACAGGTGATATTAGGGGGAGATTAGGAACCTTATGCTGTACGGACAGACTTGGGATGGAGTATTGTGGGACGCTCATCACAACTTCACAAGTCACTCAATACAAGTCGTCTGTCACAGAACCTCTGTTAAAGAACTCCCTCCAGTAACCCCTGCAGATGCAATTCGTGTTCTGGAGTCTGACTTCAGAGAGGGCCTTGAAGACAACAAAGCTGTTTCCCAGGACGACATCACATTCCTTAACATACTGAAGGAAGGCATACATAGAAATATTCATGGTCAGTACCAAATGCCTCTGCCCTTCAAAGACAGACCAAGTTTGCCGGACAACAAAGGCTCAGCAAAAATACGCCTCAACCACCTCAAAAGGAAGCTGCAAAGAGATGAGAAATATAAAGAGCAGTATGTCAAGTTTATGGAAGAGGTGATAGAGAGAGGAGATGCAGAGCAGATCGAAAACTGTGGGAGCAAAGGTGAGAGATGGTACATTCCCCATCATGGATTTCGACACCCAAAGAAGCCGGATAAACTTCGAGTAGTGTTTGATTACTCTGCCAGATATAAGGGAACCAGCCTAAATGACCATCTCCTCTCCAGTCCTGACATGCTGAACAACCTGTGTGGAGTCCTCATTCACTTCAGGCATCACCCTGTTGCTCTGATGTGTGATATCGAGAAAAAGTTCCATCAGTTTCATGTGGATGAAACTGACCGTGACTACTTGCGTTTTCTTTGGTGGAGCAAAGGAGACCTAAACTCTCAACCCAGCGAGTTTCGGATGAAGGTTCACCTTGTAGCGACCCTCTATCTACCATTAGCATCACACAGCCCCCACCATCCTGAGCACAGCCTCACGAGTTTAATTTCCACACCCATGATCCATCCACGTCCAATTGCCACTCACCACTCACCCACGCCCTGCGCCGTTCAAACTCTCCTCCAGGAAGTAGGCTATTTGAGCATGTTGGGAGAGGCTGCTCTGGGGACAGACAGTGAGGAAGAGACACATAGTTGCGTCGGAAAAAGTCCATGTCTGATTGCTCTATGCTGTAGTCCTGTGCGTCCTTCGAGTCCTACACGAAGAAGGATTATCTTTCTGTGTGGAATTGTTTGGGGGATCGCCTCGTCCTTTACCTGGGCTGGAGTCACGTCCACTTCCTGGTCTGGAGTCCGTCAAGTTGGCTGGAGTGACGGCGTACCCCGACTGTCAGACTGACCCTGACCTAATGATGGTAGCGTGAGTGCCTCTTGAGTGTGAGTTACATTATTAATATTAAACGGCGATAAGACCCTGTTGTGTATTTTTCTTGTGTTGTGATGAGCGTGTGTCCGCAGTAAAACCCGGACTGGATTTTCGGTCACTTGAGTACTTCTCTTTGGGTTCAAACTGGACTGAACTGTGTGGGTATTTTATTTTTAAAACCTGGAACGGATTTTTTTTGTTGAACTGAACTGAACTGAACTGAACTGAACTGTACTGAAACGACACACACACACACACTCATATCTCTTTGGTTTTGTTTCTTTTTCATGCCTTTTTACTTGCAAATTGCATTGAATATAATTTGGGTAATCTGCTTTGACTTGGCTGTTCTTTCTGTTTGATTTTGCCTGTTATTCTCTTGTTTTTTGCTTTGCATGAATAGCTGCTGAAATTTTGATTTGTTTTGTGCGGGTAACAGAAAAAGTTTTGTTTTATACATTTTCAGAGGTGATTCTGACTGGCACCCTCGTCTAAAACTGTTACAAAAAGTGGCACCCCAGATTTCTTTAACCCTTAAATCCTTGGATTTTTTTCAACACAACAACAACAACAACAACAACAAAAACAAAATTGATTTCTCCAAATTACTCCACAATCAAATGGCTGAATCAGAGCCAAGTAGCAGCCAAACACAGCCAGCTGCTGCAACCAAAACAACATTGTCTCTGCTGGACATGGACTTAACTGTGGATCCAAACCTGTCTAAACCTCTCATCCCACAAGCGGAGTTTTCTCTGGATGGAGGAGCAAATCAAATTGATTACTCATCTGTATGGACAACAGAAATAATGGAAAACCAAACCAGCTTAGAGGAGTCAATAAAAAAACTTTGGAGGAAAAATTTGAAGCACTTATGGAAACACAAAAGACACACAAAGAGGAGCTCGAAAACACAATGAGAAATTTATTGAAAGAGGTCACATCAACATATGAACAACGCTATAAACATCTGATGGAATGCATGGAAAAACAATCAACATTCTTCAGAAACCAGGTTGCATTAAATCTTAACTGGAAGCTTGCACACCATCATACAGAAATATTAAAGGACATCAAGGAGGTCATGACACCAGTGGTTCACTCTGTCGATCACCTGCAGGATGATGTCTGGAGACTGTCCCATAGTATCAATTCAGTGTCACAGGACATGGCTACTATGAAAAAAACATTAAATATATCAGCTCTTACCTACATGCCTGTACAAGCAGCCCCAAAAAGTGACTCTGTGGAGGAGACTCAGAGACAGCGCCTCCAGTCAACTGTTTTGGCAGAAAAAGCAGGTGTGTTTCAGTCGCCTCAGGATTCTCCTGTTTTACCTGAGTCCAGGGGCGGGTTGATGGGAAGGTGTCCTGTGAAACTGCAGTTTCCTACATTTGGAAAAATAGACGATGAGCCAGATGCCCTGCTGTACATTGAAAAATGTGAGGATTTCTTGGCTTTAAATCCACTCACAGAAGAGGAGTTAATGGCAACTCTGAGAAATGTCCTTCATGGAACAGCGAGAGACTGGTGGGATGTGATGCGTTTAAATACCAACACCTGGTCAAACTATCAAGAGAAGTTTCGTTCAGCCTTTTTGTCGGAAGATTATGAGGACGAACTGGCAGAAAGAGTGAGGACAAGAGTTCAGGGGCCACAGACAAGGATGGACTTGTAAGAAAGGTTACAGTCTGTCTTGTGACCGGACACTTGGCAAAAAAGGAGAACGTCTTCACAAGATGTCAGAAGTTGAGTGACCGGTTCAGAAGTTAGTCTTACTTTTGGAAGCTGACTAAATTGGCTCATTCTGTCAATATAATGCACTGACAATCTTTGATTTGTTATGGGTTTTTCTTTGTGTATATGTAAAATGCTACAATAAGAGAAGGGAGTTTAATTTTAAAATCATTCGTGCTTAATGTCTAATTATTCACTCAAGATTGGTGGGAGTGTAAATGACTCTCATCAGGGTCAATTATTGAGAAGGGATACATTTATTTTTGTTTTTGGATGGGTTTTGTTTATGTTGTCGATGACTTGCAACTTCCGGCTTTTATTTTGAAGTGTTTCCCGTATGATCTGTGGTGCGCGCCATATCGATAGCACATTGACAGCTGCAGCAAAAACAAGGCACGGATGAAGACATTTACTCACGTTTAGCTCCTTTTTCTTTCTTTTAAGCACCTGGCTGGAGTGAGAACACGGTACTTGTTTCATAATGTTTCATATATGTTTATACAAATATATTTGTGATGGTATTGAAAAGGTAAATGTACTTTTGAATATAATTCCTCTTCTAGAAGTTTCTGTTTCTGCTAGTTTTAAGCTAGTTTCTGAAGATTAGCCACCACGTGCATGTAAAGGATTTCTTTGTAAATTTTCTCTGTTTTAAAAGAGCTGTCTTTTATTTTCCTTAGCTCTTACGGTGTTTCTGAAGATTTAAAGTCTGAAAGGAATTGTGTTCAAACACGAAGGTCAAAGGCTGAGCACAATTAAAGGCTTCATGAAACATCAGTACGCTTCATCATTGTCTGGCCGGGGTTTAGCTACAATAGTCACTCCAGCGTGTCCTGGGTCTCCTACTGGTAGGACATGCCATGAACACCTTACCAGGGAGGCATCCTAATTAGATGCCCGAGCCACTTCATCTGGCTCCTCTCAATGCAGAGGAGCAGCTGCTCTACTCCGAGCCCCTCCTGGACGACCGAGCTTCTCACACTATCTCTAAGGGAGAGCCAGGACACACTGCAGAGGAAACTCATTTCGTACCCACGATCTTGTTCTTTCGGTCACTACCCACAGCACGTGAATCCCTGAAAGTAATACATTTAAATTGACCACCACTTGCCAAGATACTGTATTTCGAATCTAATTGATATGTTTAATGCTAGACACTGTGGAGGGCAGTATTACGCTTCCTTGCGTACAGCCTGCCGGAACCCTATTAGAAGAAGAAGAAAGCCAGACGTAGTGTCATTATCATGGCGGAAACAGCGCGAAACCCAAAGAAAAGAAGAGTATTATCGGAGGAGACCGAAGAGAGTAACAAGGTGAATGCCCGGACTAGGATAATCATTGGCCCGGTGTTCACTTGCTGGCGTGAGTTGAAGGACGAGGAGGGATGTCCGACTGATGCCGATTTAGCCCCGTTATTGCTGGACTTCTCATTTTGCGCCCCCCCGATACACACCTGTTTTTTCATACATGTTATTTCTCTACAGCTATCAAAGGAAGCAAGTCACCTCAACTCCCTACAATCAACACTCTCTACAGCCTAAAGTGTGTCCAGCATAACAGAGGAGTCGGACCGTGATAGGTACTGCATTTTTTTTTACAGGGCCTGCAGTTTTATGTTTCGCCAGCATTTTATTTTATTTTTTTCATCATTGAATGAATTTCTGTTTTCACTCAGGGGTGAATTTCAAATGGAAGGTGTGAAAATACTGCAAAAAGGCACTGAGGCAGAAGAGGTTGGTGTATTAGAGGCCAGGTGAGTTTCAGCAGCCAGAGGCTGCAGTACTTGTGGTTTATTGTGTAAGCCCCTGGTCTTCTTACTCGCGCCCCTTACATACTGTCTGGCAACACTTGCTTATTGTTTCACAACACCAACATACTGTCTTGTCCTATTCACCTGCTGTCCCGTTCTGTTTGCTCACTGGCATAGTCACATTTCACAGGACTGTAATGGAACATTATAACGAGGGGTGCAGGACAGTAGGCGAGTGACTCCTGCCACAAACAGTGTAGTACAGTTTTTGTTCAAGGAATGAGTTTTGATTACTTGAACTAAATTTGACTAAATGCAAATTTATATATTTCTGCTTTTGTATATCTGCTTTTGTCTACTTACAGTGCACTTATATTCTACTGTATTTGTAGCATTCATTGTCTGAGAATTTTGGAGGAAGAAGAGTAACATGACTTGCTGGATGAGGATGCAGTCAACGATCCAAGGAACAGCATGTAAGTCTTTTTAATGAATTCTATTACATTTTGTGTTCTTTATATTTCTTGCCTGCTTATGGATATATAACAGCTGGACAGACCAGAGATTCTGTGAGGATGGAGACAGCTCGGATGAGGAATATTGTCCGTTTTCTGCAACTACAGTAAGTTGAATTCATCTCATTCATCATCTTGTTATACATATTAGTATTAGGATTACTAACTTAGGTATTTTTCTTTTTAGTCGTAGTAGTAAGAAAATTTGTGAGAAATCTGTAAGATTTCCTTATTTTGCCTCCTTATTTTGCTTCTGTATGCAGTGTTGGTGGTGCAGCATCAAAGGCTGTGAACATCGAGCAGCTTCAAGAAATAAGTATGGACAAGACTGTACTCAATGTAACTATCCCTGACCCCGCAGACAATGAAGTGACGGATTTGCCTGACTACTTGAAAGTTGTCCATGAAAATGACCTGATTGAGAAGAGGGCCTGCATCTTTTACCTTGACAACTTGAAGATGCTGACGTCTTATCTGCACTTTCCTTTGAAAGTATGCAACTACTCTGACAGCATAACTGGTGTGAAATGCCAAGGAAAACCCCCATTTCAGGTTAAAATGAATGCTCGGGGTACTGGAGTCATTTTGAAATGGGTAAGCATATTGTGTGTGTCTGTGTATGTGGGATTGAAAAATTGGTTATTTTGAGCTTATTATGCATTGGTGTAAGTATGTCAACATTGTAGTAGTATTTAGAAAAGTAACTATATTGCATTTATTTTTTTATTACTTTTTTTCTTGTAGCTATGCCTCTTTGGACACATCCTCTGGAAGTGGAATTCACAGCCACTTTTGAAGTATGGGATGCAAGGGGGAGACTTCATGCTCTCCACAAACATTATATTATCAGGAAACAACTACAGGAAGGTGGCTTTTCTTTTCAGCTGCATGCAAATGGGGATGGTGGCAGAGCCAACATATTTCAAAATCCAGGATAGCTACTGCATCGAACCAGTCAACGAGTTCTGGCAGAACATCAGAGCTGGTATTCTGACCCGTTTACGCGAGAAGCACAAGGTTGTTGTTCTTGGTGAGTTCTTGTTTTGGTAGCTTTGTCACCTGTGATCTGTATCAATAAAATTTTAGTGAATAAGACACAATTAACGTTTATATCATCCTGTTGTCATTTTAATAGTTTGCTTTAACTGATCAAGACCATGTTGTGTTACCTTTGTAATGTTTGTTTTTGTTTTCTCATAAGGTGATGGCAGGATGGACTCTCCAGGTATGTATGTGTGAGAGAGAGAGAGACATTTTGATTTGCACACTTCACTTATTAACAACCATGGTTTTCATTCTGCAGGCCGCTGTGTTCAGTACTGTACTTATACAACCACAGAGCAGGATTCTAGAGACATTGCGCACATCGTCTCTGTGGATAAGCGAGAAACGAACAGAAACTTGGTGATCATTGACAAGGAGTGCTTCATACGAACAATGGACGCGCTTCTGCCAGAGATACACATAACAGAAGTGGTCACTAATGCCCACACACAAATTTCAGCTTTGCTGAGTAAGTAAAATGGTCTTAAGATTTTGATTCTGGATGTTCAGATGGATGTCTTTGTGATTGTAAAGTCTTCTTTTTTCACAGATGCAGACCATGGAAAATATAGGTAATGGGGACTACAACATTCCCTTGATATTTGGCATTCAGCGAAGAGTTTAGGGAAGAAGCTCCGACGGGTATTCAATTTCATTGTATTATGAGAGATTTGTTTGTAACTGGAGTTCTACATTTTTATACCGTGCTGCAGTGAAACAGCATTTTCATTGTGACTGTCTAACACTGGTCTATTCTGTTTTCAAGCTGGTACGGTGAGGGACCAGTCTGAACTGTTGCCTTGGATCTGGGACATTGTGAACCATTTCTGGTATTGTGCTAAGCAAGCATCGTCTGTAGAGGACTTCAAAGCATGTGTTTGAGTTGGTTACAGATGCAGTGTCCAGTCACACAAGTTCATACATGTTTTTTTGGGGGGTTTTTGTGATTCAC
The DNA here is from genome assembly GCA_037902135.1 of Cetoscarus ocellatus. NCBI lineage: Eukaryota > Metazoa > Chordata > Actinopteri > Labriformes > Labridae > Cetoscarus > Cetoscarus ocellatus. The sequence goes on from JBAMNC010000765.1 coordinate 282,714, forward strand.
TTTTTATTAGTTTAAAAAAAAAAAAAAAAAATACACATACATACCATGCCATAAATCAGAACAAAGCCAAAACAGAACATCTGCAAAGCAACATGAACAAACACACAGAGGAAGTCCCACAGAGACAGTATACATACCTACACATATACAAATATGTGCATACAAATGTAGACTGATTAAAAGATATAACAGAAGGTTGCAACCCACTATTGTATCAAATCACTGCTGTATAAGGGCCCCATATTTTCATGTATAGCTCTTCCTTGTCCCGCATCCTGTAACAAAGCCTTTCATACAAAGCAAACTTGGCTATTTCATCAAACCACTCCTTCACAGGTATGTGTTCATACATTGTTTTTAATTTTGCAGATGAAGTGGCACGCTGTCATTCATCATGTTCACAACCAACACACATGGACAACTGGAGCCTGTGAGCACGAACCACTGGATGATGAAGCTCAGGAAAAACCTTGGATAAAACAAGGTAATTCCAATCTATTTTATGAGGTGTGTATGCTGCTTTGAATGGATTTTTGTCCATCTCATACTGAGATATGTCATTACAGGTTCAGCAGCTCATCAAGCCCTTGTAGCAGTCGTCTTGGACAAGCGGTGGTTGAAGGACATAAAGAAGTTCATCACCTTCAGGTATGCACTTTTGCCAACGCTTATGTCAGTGTGTTTTACAAATACAATTATCCTGAAACTGCTACAGCTGGTATAAGTGCTGTGTAGTTTCTCGATGTGTTGATGTGTAGATGCAGATGATGAAGAAGCTTCACCGAAAACAGACTTGTTTGCATATAAAGGAAGTTTATTACAAAACCAAGCAAGTGTCTGAATCAGGCACTCCGGACAGCCTGAGAGGCCCAAGCCAAAATGAACCTCCTGAACATCTAAGAGTACATGTATTTATACCAGACTCATTGTTTGAACTATACACAGACATACATATAGGTGGACTCTCATTGGACCAGGGCATCTTAGATAAATAACCCGTGAACAATAGGACAAACCACATGATAGCCTAAAGTGAAGGACCTTTAACCTTTGACACAGGTTTTATGTAAAGAATGTTTGTGTGAAGCCTCCTGGGCATTATATTCAGTTACCTGTATCCTGAATGAGAACAGGTCAACTTCAGTCTTCCCATGACCTTACCTCTAAGGCCACATATTTATCTAAACCATTCACATCAGATACTTCATATTTTCCCCCCTTCGAGACTACAAAGTCTCGAAAAAGGAATAAATATACATACGTAGGTAGATATCCAAAAATACCAGAAATAATGATTCCTCCTGCAGATAATGTTAAGAAATTTGTGGAGTGTGAGAGCGGAAAAACCTGTCAGGCAGCCATTACTTTCTTTATTCCATCAAACCATCTAGACAGGAAAATTCTCTCACGATCCCTCTGCCTTAGGCGATCACATGTGAGTACTCCCAGCCAATTTAAAGTAAAGGAGGATTTTATAGATAAATGTTCAAGAATGTGTGGATTATATGCATATATATGGGAAACTTTAGAAAATAAAATCAAAAATGATGTCCAAATTCAGGCTAGTCGACCCATCGAACCTGAAATGGACCTTACCCTGCCTACCAACAATTTCCCTAAACCGAAAAAAGAAAAATAAAACATCTGAAGACCCATATCAAACATCATTCATAACACATATAATACACAATTTAACCGCATTCATCATGGTAAGAATACACATAGGAAGAATTCCAGGCAGTCCCTCCTTTGCAGTGCAGTTATGTCCATTTTGTAAGTCCAGTTGTCATTATGTCCATGTTTAAGATTTTTCATCACATTGCGTTTGTCCATGTTTGTTCATTGTCCATTCAGAACCTGGAGGCTTCTGAGTGATCAACCACCTCCAGTGTCATTCTGAAAGGGAAAAAGAAAACACCAGCCAGTATCTTGCAAACCCAGATGCCAATAGAAACATCAGAAACGCATATCGTAAATAAAAAAATATCTTATACAAATATTTATAACATAATATTAAATTTCCCCTATAAGTAGGCTATTCCCCAGAAATCACCCCATAAGGAAACAAGAAGAAAGATTAAAGTAAATGTGTCATCACAATGAATATTTGTCAAGTAAATCACTTTCTACAACTATATCATCTCCTTCATCGTCAGGTCTCTGTAAAAGTGCCATCTGACCTCGATCCCCCGGCATCACAACTCCAACCCATCGTAATATCATAGCCTTTGCAAAGGTCAGCAGCAGTGTGCAAAAACAAAACATCACACACAATGCTATGAGAACTGCTACTAAAATTTGAATTACCACAGCTCCTATAGGACCCAATCGTTTTTGCAACCAAGAGTTAGCAGACCATCCGGCACCTTCTGATGGTCCAAAGGCATCCTTTATAACTTTCAAATCATCTATCACACTAGTTATATTGTCAGAATCATCAGGAATCAATGTGTAACATGCATCTCCAGTTAAGTTTAAAGCCACGCAAAGACCACCTTGTTTCGCTAAAATATAATCAAGGGCCATGTCATGCTTTAACAGTGTCAGTCTATGACTTTTCTGAGTATTTGACAAGACAGGACCTCTTATGGTCTCATTTGCAAATCCCTGCAGGGTGTAAGTTATATTATCAATGTGATCCGCCAAAAATGTTACTCCATACCACGGCAAAAGTCCTATTCCCCACTTCTCTGCTAAACTTATTCTTCGATGGTAAGATTCCAGATTATGAAATTGTGCCAGTTCCCTCTTCTTCCTGCTAATGGAATTTACATTAGAGTTGGCTTCATCAGATGCCTGTTTTGGCTGGACCACAAGAACTTCATATGGAAGCTTCAACATGGCCATATAACAGCAACCTATCCACCCATAAGGTAAAAATATGTATGCTTTATCACCACATATCCACCAAATGTCTTTAAAATTTCCAATAGTCACATTTGCACGAGAGTTTGGTGTCTTACCATCAAAGTCCTACTTTGCTTGAGGTGTAATAAATGAAAGGTTACTGAATACAAATCATTAGTAGTTTTATAATTATGGTCAGTAAAGTGAATCATATAGTCATCACAATCTGATATGCCCATAAACACCCCATGTCCATTATGAGTATCATTTGAACAAAAACAACTTTGTGCCCTCATGTGTCGCACTTCCAATGAGTCAGGGACAACTGTTGTTATATCCTCATGCTTATCCAGTAGATTCATGTAAGATGATCCTCCTAACCATGAACATTCACCTCTGGGTTTGAACAGATTCACTAACAGAGCCATTACAACATCAATTCCTGATTTCTGCTGATACAACAGCCACGATAGCACAGATGATTGACAAGCAGAAGCCAGTGGCTCTGGCACTGTCTCTAAAATTGAAACCCATGTATTTGGTGCCGGAACTCTCAAAACACACGGACACTTCATATTCTTATTTGATTTAACAGAATGCACCAATTGCTGAAACCATAAATTCCTATTTGCCCATGGGTTTGCAATTTGTAATGCCGAGGAGTCAAAGCCATATGCTTTCCACGTAATGTCTCTCTTCTGTAAGACCCGATAAGATTCAATCTCCCCTACAATTTCCATCAGTCTTCTTGTCTGCTAAAGATGTCAACATTTTTGTAGCTGAAATAGCGGCTGGAGTTGTAATAATAACACTCTTAGTTGTTCCAAGAACTGATGTTGTAAGCCCTGTCTGGTTCCTTTCCTTTATACTCAATGTGGTTGCAATGGTGGATCGCTCCTGAGGCTCTTTTGTATCAATAAATGATTGAATAAGGTCCAGATCTTTTAGCATAAGTGACACATTACGGGTTACTAATCCTTTTCTCTGATCATCTTGCCTTAAAGGATAAGTTCGGTTTCTACAGCTTTCACATAGTTCATAGAATGAAGTAGAACAATATACTCACCCAGAAGGCTTTCCTGATCCAAACAGTGCTTCGGGAGAAGTAGCGCGAGCGGACCATGATGAAATGTTGGTGAAACTATTGAGTTTTTGGATGATTAATGCAGTTTTAGGAGCGGCGCTATACATGCCCCGTCTGCTACCATTATACGGATGTCCGCCGCTCGATTTTGGATCTCCCGAAGCACTGTTTGGATCAGGAAAGCCTCCTGGGTGAGTATATTGTTCTACTTCATTCTATAAACTATGTGAAAGCTGTAGAAACCGAACTTATCCTTTAACTGCAATTCTGGGTCAACATACGTACATATATATTCGCCTTGATCTTCCAGTGTGGCATAACGCAAGACAAGAGAACAACCATCCATAACTTTCCACCTCCTCATATCATTAGCCAAAACATACTTCCTTTGTGTCCTTGGGATAGCATCAACTTCAGGTCCTGACAATACTATTTTTTCACCCTGGCTGTTCACCCATGTAAGAGGACTGTTACCACCAACATTCCATCTTCCACATTGACATGGAAGGTAAGCCAAACCACCTAGCCTAACCCTAATCAAAGCCTCCAAAGGAGTTGGCGGGGTTGAAATTAGCTGAGTTGCTGTAGTCAAAAGGGTACGTTTCTGCTCCAGCTTACCCATTTCTAATTGGGACGAAATTGTTATAGTTTCCACTTCTTCTAGTCCTTTAGCCAATTTACTCGTAGTCCTCGTATCGTCTTGGCCTAACTCTCTTCCGGACTGGCCTTGGACTCCTTTCTCTAACTGAATCTCTGGATTCCCCAGAGCGAACGTCACATCCCTCCGGAGTCTTTGATTTTTCACTCCCTGTATAGACAAGTCCTGCTGTTTCTGGGACATGTTGAAGATCAATGTCATCAAATCTCTTCTCCTGTTCCTGACTTGCAGAGTTATGTCCGGCATCATTAAAAGCATACCCAAGGTCATCATTACTATCCATGATGTCAACATTCTTGTCATCTGAATTTTGACTCTGAACAATTTCAAGTTCATCTGCATTTTCTACAAATCGTTCTTCCTTTTCTCCCACCTCCCTTGTACCCTCAATTACTTGACTCTGTGGGCATAACCCCCCTTCTGTGGGTGCCTTCACACAATGCGATAAGTGGAACCACGTCAGAGACCCTTTAACTTGGACCGCAGTCCCAGTACTACGGACAACCTCAAACGGTCCCTCACGACGTTCGTTATACCACTTCCTCCTGATCACCTTCACAAACACCTTGTCTCCTGGATGCACTGTGTTCCTCTTTTGCTCATCAAGCCTTTCTTGCAGCTCTTCTTGCTTCTGCCTGTCAGAAACATCTGCAGACATTTTTTTATGTAACGCAGCCATATATGTTACATACCGTCGCATTTCATCTTCCAAAAGGGCCAGACTTGGACCCTTTCCACTTGTTCTCAACAAGGAGATGGCATCCGTCTTCCTGTAAGCAACTCATGAGGTGTCATATGCAGATCCCTAAGCTCACTTGAGCGACACACCATTAACGCCAACGGAAGCGCCTCCACCCTGAAGAGCAGGCAACTTCTCAAGGATATCTAACATGTTGGTATTCTGCCATGGTTTATAGTCCAAATTTAACACTCGAATTACTACTGGACACATTTTATCAGACATTTTATCTTTCCTTGAACACAAGAAATATGCTTTTTGGGAACCTTTTTCTCTCAATTTTTTCTTTTGCTTCAATAATCTTTGTAATTGATTCTCTAACACTTCCTGATTCTGTGATGTGCTAGATTCATGTAGATATGAAAGAGACCGGCCTATACCTTTTTCGATCTCTAGCAATTCCTGCTGTGTATCTTCATCTACCCTAGTGCTAGATGTAGACGGATAAAATCCTTTTGAGGTTGAGGGACCCAGCACTTCAAATCTTCATCGGTATCACCATTTTCACTTTCATTAGAGCTGTCATTTGTTCTATCCTTCCTCCTCCATAATTTATCGCCCTTTTGCTCAGCTTTGGCCAATAAGCGCCTAATTATTGGGTCATATCTCCCTCCAATTGGTTCAGTATCACTGTCTTCAGAGTCTGTCTCCCTGCTCCTACGATCACCCCTAGTCTTCAGGTGAACTGTTTTCCGTTTACTTTTGGAGCTGGGGTACATTTTTATGGTTGTATCTGCTTTTCCCCTCTCTATTATCCGCTCATCCTCATCTTTAATGAGGTAATTACCCTCCTGGCTAATTACTGGGAGTTGAGGATATACATCCTTAAACTTCAACTCTTTCTCATAAGGTGGAGGACTTGTCATTTGAGCGGTGTGTAAAAAAGGTACATTAATTTCATCCATCAGTTTTTGTGTTTCCTTTACATTTGCTCTCATTTCATCCACTGTCCTCACCTTCTTTTCTTCTGCTGCTTTCAATAGCTTTTGTCCTTCATCTTCGAACAGCTGAAGCATGGCAAGTTCAGTTTGTCTTTTTTCTCTACGTTTCTCTCCTTTTTTACCATTTTTCTGATCTGCCTTGTAAGTGGAAATTAGCACTCGAATCGTTTTTATCACATTTGGGTTAAGAGTCCCTTCCACTGGCCAAGGTTGGTCAATCTGAGACCACCGCTTATGCCATTTTCCTGAAGTCTTCGCTATACCTGAGAGTAGGGGATTATTTTTCTGAACTAGATCAACTGGCGTAATTACTTTTACAATTTTAGAATCCAATTTTGACATTGTAACAAATTGTTGATATCTCACGTGCTGTATAATTAGAGCTACTAAAGAACAGATTATTTGAAAATGAATGTTTTTCAGAAATATACGGTTTTATCCGATAAGATAAATTTGCCAACCCCAAAGGAATCACAACCCAACCTTACAAAGTAAATCACAACTTGAAACAACAACCACTGAACAGAGCACAGTTCATCAAATTAAGATTTACTCTATTTCCTTGAATACTGAAAGGAATCTAGCTCTATACAGCTATGCCTGTTTAAAACTTTCACAAGGGACAAATAACCAGTATAAAAACAGCTCAGACCACAAAAATCACACAATGCAATAGTGAAGTACACAGTCACAGCTATTATTTACCCAATCTCCAGCACATCAAATGATTAATCCGTTGCCAAGCCTGTCTTTTCCAATAGCCCAACGTGGGGCAACATAAGTATGCATAAACAAAGAAACACACCCTGTAAAATAACCAATTTGGAAATTAGCATATAATCTGCTACTTACAAAGCAAGCTAAAGCCCTCAGTTTTTCCAACATATATAAATGTTATGCACACATAAGCACATGCAGATGTTCTCTGAAAGAGTTTGTGGATAAATTCACACCTGTAAGTGAGGTGGATCCAGGATTTGGAAGCGCAGTCTTAATCTGGTACAGCTCTTCTTTTCCCCACTGGATTAATATTCACCGTCTCCTCTCTCATATGCACCCCCAATTGAAGAAGAAGAAAAACAAATGTCGACTAAATCCATAAACCATTAGGTAAACCATTTGGAACAATATTCAAACAATGTTGGATGACACATAAATCTATAATCTTTACTCATTCATTTATTCATTCATTTATGAACCTATAGGCGCAAGGCTATCATAATTATAATACATTAGCAAAACAGTATAATGTCAAATTATTGTCAGAAATATTATATGCTCAATATATTATTATCCCAATTTTACCTATTTTTCCTAGGCATTCTAAATCTCAAAACTGTTGGGTTTGATCCTACTGGCTTTGTGATCAGTAGGGAGGGTCAAATTTCGCTGCAGCTGCAGGACTCCTCCCTTTGTTCCACCCCCTAAATGTATTAGAGACTTCCAGTGTCCTCTCAGCTCCCAGACAGTAAACATCAACCATCTGAATCACACACAAAGACTAGAGCAGAGGCAACCCACAAAATCACTTTCTTACATCCTCTCCAGTTATTAAACTACATTTCTACGTAAAAATCTTTATTTCCATCCAACATTGATGAACATGGGGCTCATAGCAGTCTTCAAATGTCCTCTAGTAGTGGCTCATGATATTTTTATCAAAAGTCTCCTTGAAGGCTCATTAGATAGTATTTATGTGTTTCAAGATTTGTAAAAGTACTAAATCTTCTCTCAAATTAAACCAAGGTATACCTCCACTACTAAACTAACCCTATTTAAAAATACACAGCCTCACAAGTCACACCCATGCACGCACACACACAGACCTCCCTCAAGCACATAAACATACAAAAGTACCTCATACACACACAGACAAAAACAGACAAAAACAGAAATTCAACAAACTTTTAGGTCTGTCTCCAAAAACACAAACAACACCAGCTTCTAGAATCCTAATTCATATTTAAATAAATTCCTTACTTTGGCCAAAATTCCTGTCGCAGACCTAATTTCTCTAAAATCCTATCGACAAGAAACACAAAAATCTCTCCTCCTGAGTCGACTCATTCATATTTCCTTACAGCATGCTTATTCTCTTTTTCCTTTATCACTTATTTCCTTATTGCCTTTTCCTTTACTTCTTTTATTTCTATACTTCACTGTTAACCTTTTTAGACTTTTCCAATATTTCCCTGGGCCCAGAGTAAACTTTCCATGTCTTTTTTAAACCAAATTGAACTTTTGCCTTTAAACCAAACTTTCGCGGAGTGGCTATGTACCCATGACTTACCGTCAATTAAGATAAACAGGCCTGGCTCTTGTTGATCTCGCATGTTGTACTTAGAACACCCTGTATCACTACTAATTCAAGTTTGTCATGCACTTTGTGCTTTAACTTCTCATTTCTGTTATACTTCTTTCACTTGTTTGTCATGCACTTTGTGCTTCAACTTCTTTCACCCCTTTTAGTGACAATTCCTATTGTCAATAAATTTAGAACGAAGCACTTCATCAAATGCACACAAAATAATCAACCACCACACAGATGTCTTTGCGGTATGACCCAAAAAGGAAATAACACAGCAGCCCCCACGAGCAAAGCAGCTCCAATAATGCGAGAAAAAGCTCACCCTTTTATGCCGGCGTTGAAGCAGGGTTTGCTCCCAAGGCCAGAACACGACCCTGCTCGCAGCGCCAAATTGCAGTTTCTCGATGTGTTCATGTGGAGATGCAGATGATGAAGAAGCTTCGCCGACACAGACTTGTTTGCATATAAAGGAAGTTTATTACAAAACCAAGCAAGTGTCTGAATCAGGCACTCTGGACAGCCTGACAGGCCCAAGCCAAAATGAACCTCCTGAACATCTAAGAGTACATGTATTTATACCAGACTCATTGTTTGAACTATACACAGACATACATATAGGTGGACTCTCATTGGACCAGAGCATCTTAGATAAATAACCCGTGAACAATAGGACAAACCACATGATAGCCTCAAGTGAAGGACCTTTAACCTTTGACACAGGTTTTATGTAAAGAATGTTTGTGTGAAGCCTCCTGGGCATTATATTCAGTTACCTGTATCCTGAATGAGAACAGGTCAACTTCAGTCTTCCCATGACCTTACCTCTAAGGCCACATATGTATCTAAACCATTCACATCAGATACTTCAGCTGCTACTATATCAAATTACAATATCTATCTAAAAAAAATGCATTCTGCAGGTCTGTATATTCAGATGTTCATACACTGATGGTAAAAGCAACAAAAATGTTGATACAGTAAAATACAAGCAGAAAAATGAAATCTATAGGCTAAGTATACACTCCCAGATAACACCATATACGCATATAAAAGAAATCTGCTATGTTACACTGTGGAATTATAATAAACGAATTATAAGGGTAGTAAAATAAAGTTTACAGTATATGTTGTTTGTAGTGTATACTTGTATCTTGTGATTGTGTAAATACATTTTTTATTTCTCTAATTTTTCTATAGCTATACATTACTTGATTATACTGTCTGTGTAATTACATTGACTTCAAAAACAAAAAAAGTAAAACTTGCGATCAACAAAGTATGTCAAAGTATGATAGGTCAGTAATTATCGGAAGGAAATAACATTTTGTGTCCTTATTCTCACATTCTACAGGACTACATCTGGAAAACTTCTAGAATCATATACTCATGTATGCAGGGAAGCGGTACTCCTACACTCCAGCAGTCTATCGCACGCGGACTCTGCTCGCTGCGATAGACTTTAACTGTCACAATGGCCGCCTCCCAGCACGAAACAAGGATGGACACAAGATGTAAGTTTATGCATATCTGCAGAGAAATTCCCTATTGTAATCTCAGAGCGGTTTCTTGATAGTTTTAAAATAAGGGTGTTGTAAAAATGGTGCTTCCTTGTAGTTACAGACGATACTACAATAAGAGGTCCAAATCTTGGAGCGTCTACACACTAAAGGAGAAGACAGATTACTCCTACATTCCAGACCTGCAGAGAGCCATTCTTAGGAAGAGGCTTCAAAGTGGAGGTGGCCTTCCCAGAACACAGACCCTTAGGCCAAATGGCCCCCGGCGCTTAGGGCTTCTGGCTCCAGGATTGCCCTCCCCCAACAGCCGAGCTAGTAGACACATGTGACTCATGGTGAAGGTGTTTCCCAAAGAAAACGCTGAGGATCGTGCCTTGTGTGTGTTTGTACATGGACATGTCTGTAAATAATAATGTTCTGACTGGCTAACTACACACACACAACCACAGCTTTACCTGTACCCCAACCCATAATGTCTGCTGCTCTTATACGGTGTCATAGTTCATTTTTATTATCAGTTCATTATTTTTAGTTTATTTTTCCACTGTATTTCACCTCTTCATACATCATACTCCTTTCTTTAGTCACAGTAACTTATCCAACTGTCATACAGTTGTTATTCATTACTGTTACTGTGATACAGATTATTTATTGTTTACTTTATTCACAGTAACTTATCCAACTGTCATACAGTTGTTCATTACTGCTACTGTGATAGATACTTATTTTTTTATGATAATGAATGGGACATCTGTCTTAGTTGTCACTATGCAAATGAAAAAGTTCAAAAATTTTTCTAATTTCTGAAAGGTGTAAATACAAGTTTGTCTTGTTTTGCAAAATAAATCTTTTTATTTTAAACACATACATAACAAGTGCACAGAAAGAAATACAACAACAATAAACAAAAAAAAAAGGTTCTGTTCTACAGAAGACGGCAAACCCTGAAACCAGTGTACTGTCCCATTGGGTCTGGAAAAGTGTCTTTTATTTTCCAAACACAGCAGCTTGGTATTACCACTCTGTTGCCCACCCCGAGGCGACCATGCTGCCAGAGCACAAACTGGCGATACGCAGCATGTCGGTTCTGTCTTTGCTCCCCCCCAGGCTCCTGGTGATCCTCCACAGCAAAGATGACGTTCCATGCTGCCCGGGCCAGACGCAACACGACTTCATCCAGGATGAATAAGCGCATGTGGGCCATGTTACTTATACAGGTCTCTGGTGTTTGCCCACAGCAGAGTCTCTTCCGGTCTGTGTTCATCTCCCAGCAGTTAGAACAGGACTACCAATGGAGGTCCCCTCCACCTGGGTCTCTCTGCCGTTCAGGGTCACTCAGCAAAGCCAAAGCATCAAACATTAGGCCAGGGAGTCTTGTCATGACCATCTGGAGCAAACTGTCTCTTTGACCAGGGTCCAATGCCTGGATAGTGGCCTGCATGTCAGCATTTCGCTGTTCCTGTAGATCCTGAATCCTCTGCTGGCTCTCAGAGTCTGTGTCCTCAGGTGTCCTTCCCCCCCCAGCTGTTGTGTGTGGGGGTTCAAACTCTGATGAGGCAGAAGTAGAGGTGTTCTCCGGAACAGCAGATTCCTGATAAAACAAGAGACAGAATTGTTATGATTGAAATGCACAAGTTTATGTTCAATAAGAATCAATATTAGAATGAACTTTATAGCCAAGGAAATTTTTACATATAAGGGATTCATCTTGGGTTGGGGTAATTCTAAAATGACTGACAATATCAACAACAGATTCATGTAGAATAATGATAGTGATAATAAAAATGTGTAATTCACAATGACGAAGCTTTATAAAATAATAATACAATTGTAAAGATTTATAATGCTACAGGAAAGAATGCAATGCAAAGTACATGTATAGAACATTTCTAGTATTTTTACTGAGAAAACTGAAATTGTTCCGGGCTGATCTGAAAAATAAGAAGAATGAGCATAAGTTATTCATAAGTTCTAAACTGTTTTTATTAATTTTTAAAGTAAGTATGTTGGACTACTCACTTATGATGAAGTTCCTCTAAAAAACTTGACAATAAAAACGTACAGTACAACTAAACCAGAACGTACAAATCTGTAGTTTTGAGGGCGCATTGCCTGAATAATGATATTCAGGCAATGCAGGACCTTCCTGGTGGGTTTTATAGATGTGTGTGAAATGTTTTGTGCAAAATTATCCAAAATAATGTTTTATTAATCTGTTTCAAGTGTCTGATAGTGCCAGCTCATCATTCATTTTATTTACTATCTCGCTGAAACAGGAAGGGGGGCAGGGGAGACTTCACGGTAACAAAACCAAGTTGAACTTAGTGATTTTCAACATCGTCATTTAGCCAAAAATAAATACATTACCTCTTCACTATTCATCCTGCAAACAGCCGCTGAAGACTGAAGAGTAGGTTGAAAGTAAGTCCTGTGTTCTTTCATTCGCTTCCAAAAGCAATGCACGCGACCGGGAGATCAGGATCTTTACGACTATACGCGCTGGTGCTCATGGATAATTGAGTCTTCCCTCCGGTAAAGCACTACCGCTTTTGTCCACCGGCACTGCTAAACTAAAAAACACCTGAAAGTTCCTTAGTACTGCTTTAAGCCGGCTCTGGACACCTTTGCAGCATTGGTGGATTTCCACTTCTACTATGGTTTGTTTCCCAGCAATCTTTTTCTCTGCTCTTGCAGCGTATTACTCTGGTTCTAAGCCTTATTTTGTTTCTCCCCTTGGGAGTGTTTTTGCCTCGTGTGTGCTTTGGTGACTGAAGGCTTTCGATCAGCTGATGAACTTGCCTGTTTTACTGCTCCTCTCTTCACAGTGTCTTCCACGAGCCCTCACCACCACTGCAGACTGTATTCACCCATCTGTGTCACTGGAATCCCTCACAGACACGAAGACGCCCCCTTTTTGCCCCCCTTCACTAACTGTGTGTTCAATAAACCAGTGTCAACTTTTTACCTGCATCCATCCTTGAGCTTTTGGGTCCAATTATAAAAGTAAAGAGGGTCATATCTTAATAAGATTTCCATAATACTAAAGCCTGTTTTGGTACCATGGCAAAAAGAAAACTCATGAGTACTTTATTGATTTTAATACTGAAAACATTCAGGAAACTTACTGCAATCTGGCACTTTCCGAAAGGGCATACTACACTAGCAGTGTGCACTAAATTCTGTCAAAATTTAGTATGCAGATTTCAAAATTTGCAAAATCTGCAGCATGCCAAAAATAGCCACTACTGTCAAACTGCTTCAGGAAATATTAGCAGTAAGCATTGGACCTAGGAGGCAACCTCCAGAGGTGTAAATGGAGGCCCATGCGTAAGTGTCAAAACCCAGAGTGTCCACTTGAGGCTGGCTGCAGTAAACTTACACCTCAATGATTGCATTGAGGAAGAAAAACAGTTTTCATGGCCTTGATACATATGTATTACAGGTAGGTGTTCTTCCTCCACAACCTGCTGTAGGGTCATCAATTTGAGAGCACTGCTCATTGATGTTTCACCCATTGCCCAGAACACTTCCTGGTGGCAGGGCAGTGATCAGGGACATCTCTTCAGCTAAGCTTAATCAGGGGCTGTTCGCTCCCACTCCTTGTCCCATCTCTTCAACCACAGCCAGAAGCTTGCTTTTTCCACCTCCTCCAGCAGATCTATGGTCACCTTGTGCAACCCTGCTCATCAATATCCTAGGGTCTTGGGCAAACTGTGTTGTCATGTGTCCAACAAATCCATTAGCTCCCACCTCCACCGGAGAGAGCTTCATGGTCCATCCTCCATCCCTACACTTTGCCACCACTTTGCTACATAGTTTGCCCTCTTCCTCTCTTGAGCAGCTTCCATCCCCTCCTCCTAGGGCACAGTGAGTTCAACCAAGAGTGCAGATTTTCCAGCTGAAGGTTACATCACAAAATCAGGCTGCAGGGTGGTGCTGCAGATTTCCTCTAGGAAATGGATTTGTCAACCCAGGTCTACCTCTATTAACCTTTCCAGCCCTGCTGCCAGAGGCTTGGGTGCTGGTGAGCTGTTGGTCATAGCTGCTTGCTCCACTTCCCCTTAGGTCAGCCTCTAGTGTTCTGGCTGGGTGCTCTCTATTTGCCTCAATCCTTTTTTCCTTCTGCCCCTTCTGCTAGCTTCCTAAGCATCTGGTCATGTCTTCATCTGAAGAGACCTTGTGACAGTACGATGTGACAGCCTGGCAGAATGTGCTGAAGAGAGGCATTGGTTGTTTTGCAGAGATGGCGAGTTTGATATGTGCCCAGTCACTCGAGGTTTCAAAGGCAAGGGAGGGTGTCATGTGTTGCTCCTGTTAGGAAACTAGGCCGAACCTGTGGCAGTCTCCAGATATCTGCCTAGCTGATCGCTCAACTTAGGACACCCTCCAATGTTGTCCAGTGCCCCTGCTGTCTCTGTTCAACCACCTGCACTCTGTTTCTCTCCTGCTCCCTGGTGATACCAGAGATCACCAAGTCCTTTGTTTCCTTCCTGTCTTCCTGGACCACTGGACTCCAGGACCCCCCATCTGAGGCCTCCCCCTCCTGTCTGGACCCCTCCCACCATCTCTTGGTGTTGCAGCCTGCTCACCACTTTCTCAAATCCTTCCGCAGCCTTACATTTTCTTCCAGTTGCTAGTCAGACTTGAACCTCCCTCATTGTTGGGTCAGCAGAACACCCTAATTCATCAGAACCTTCTCCTGCCTATATCCAAGCATGACGGATATTAGGGGTAGGTGGAGGGAGTTCCAACCATAGAGGCCTACTGGTGAAAAGCACTGTGGGAGCCCTGGCCATTTGCAGATGAATCCATAGGCTTTTGCATCCATCCTGCTTAAGGCAGATGAGGCGAATTCACACAGCTTCTATGATGGACTGGAAAAAGAGGGACAATGCAGTGTGCCATCAAACTCAAGCAGACACACGTGTAAACCCTGTTTGTTTTGCGCTCTACATTGTGGGGGATTTAACCTATGTAAATAAAAACCTTCATAGCCATAATCACTCCGTTTGTCACTCAGAGCTCACTGCATCACACTTTCCACGCACTGACGGCGAGTTTAGGAGCTGTCAGTGCGTGGAGAGTGTGACGCTGTCAGTGTGTAAAAGGCAAGAGTACTTG
The DNA here is from genome assembly GCA_037902135.1 of Cetoscarus ocellatus. Classification (NCBI taxonomy): domain Eukaryota; kingdom Metazoa; phylum Chordata; class Actinopteri; order Labriformes; family Labridae; genus Cetoscarus; species Cetoscarus ocellatus. Next base: position 297,929 of record JBAMNC010000765.1, read on the forward strand.
CGCGGTCTATGTGTGCATAACTGTAAGACTGCTTTTCACATGAGAGGTTATTGGTGATGAAGCTGTGTAACTATGTGAATGCTGTCATTTAGATTATGTTTAAGTGGAATCAGAAAAGAAAAAATTTAAATGATGGTTATAAATATGGTATGAGGGAAAAGCGCATGCCCACAAAAAGCACATGCAATACTCCTAATCAGTGGTTAAAGTTGGATTTGATAGGTGGGGAAGCCCTAAAATACGGTGTTGTGGCGCAGTTGGAAAAATTACGTAAATTATCGCAAAAAACTGTATCGGCCTTATTCTCAACAGAAAAATACAGGTCGCATTAACAGGCAAAACACACACATACCAATCTAACATGGCTAACTAACACAGAGAAACACAGCAAACTAACAGCCTAACACAGAGACTTGGACAAAGACTTAAGTTAAAACCACACCTAGACACACAGGTGAGTGAACCAGGTGAAACACATGAGGAGACCAACTAAGGCAGGGGAAGAGAATGAGAGCATGAGCATGAAAACAGGTCAGTGTTGAAAAAGGTGAGTAGGCTATGATATGTAAAACAGACCAAATAGTTTCAGGGGTTGCATTTACAGCTGTAGGGAATCACTGAAAAAATGAACTTTTCAAATTACAACTTATTCCATTGATGAAAAATTTTGTAAACATTAAATAATAATGAGAGCCCTGGGAGATCATACATCCATAAATATTACTCAATATTTTTCCATCATAACAATTATATGTTGCTTATTTTCTAGATATCTCAAGTCAAAAGTTCACCATAGGAACCCCCGATTTCTATGCTAAGATGACGGGATATGTCGAGATCCTGAGAGAACAGCTAATATGTACTTGACACAGCACAACAGAGTAAAACAAAATGTATGGAAGTTTGTCCACTCAGGGCCTCTGAACACTGAAGACATTTTCACCACATTTTTATTGAAAAGGTAACACAAGTTAATTTTACAGGGAATGTGTTTCTGAGAGAATATTGTTATTTATGGATTCACATAACCTTATTAAATGTTTTGTAAAGTTAACTAAAATGTTATGAGATTTATTCAGTCCTTGCACAGATGAATTATGGCCATGTATTGTGAGTGAGACTGAAGCTGACAGCCATGTATACATTTTAACCCTCCTATTATCCTTGGGGTCAATTTGGCCCTATTCAATGTTTATCATTCAAAAATAATAGTATTTTTTGTTTTTACTTCATATTTCATGAATTTTCCTAATTCGATGGGGACACCAAATTGAGCATAAAATTATCATGATGACATTTTTTTAATGTGCTGAATACATATTGCACGCATTGATGTTCCTCTGGGATCACTTCGTTCCCAAGCTGTTTTAGCTGTGTAAAACTTGTCTGTCTGTGTGTGCAAACTTACAGCCCCACACCTGCAGGTGCAGAGCTGGTACTTTTGAGTTGGTACATAACAGGGGGGTGGGGAAAACAAATTATTCCCATGTGAACTTTGATACTTCTCGTGGTGTGGACATGTGGAAAGCATCTTGACTTGTGAAAGCCTGCCAAAATGTGGAAGCCAATGTAGACTGGCGAATTGATCAAATCCAAGCCTTTCCAACTATCAAGTAATCATTAGAGCTCTTTATAACACCATGGTTTGAAAATATTTTACTTGAGAGGAACAATTTAGAGGCGAAGTGTATGTAGTGTATGTATGCAGACCGTTGGAAATACCTGGATGTAGTTGACTTGGAATCCTACATCAGCTTGTTCGTTTTGGCAGGAGTTTACAAATCAAAAGGTGAAGCAACAGCGAGCCTTTGAACGCTGAGACTAGTAGGGCCATATTTCCAGCCACCATGTCTCTGAAGACATTCCAACTTTTGAATTAACAAAAGAGACAGGGTGAGTGAGCCCTTATAGTGTCAAACTACAAGTATGTTACAAAAAAGGAGAAAAAAATAAGTAAATATAAATGTTTATGAGAGGGGGGGCTGGCGGGGGGGGTCACCAACATCAATAAATATGGTTGATTCTGTTAGAGTCATGAATGTGCACCCCAAATTAGAAAATCCAAAATTAGATTTGAATGACAGATTTTCAAGATACACTAACACTAAAACTGAAAGTTTGACCTGATAGCAGCCTTATAGGAAAGGTCATATCATCACCAAAACCAAAAGGGTTCATTCCCTTGTGGTCATTATTGTTTTCAGTAAATTTATTTGTATTGAGGATTTGTATGAAAGATTTTTAAGATACATTTATTCTAACTTAAAGGTTTGGCTTGATGGTGGTGCTAGAGGACAGGTCGACTCACTAATAGGTTTCATTATCAATGGGTTATTTATGTATTCAACAATAAACAAAGTGCCTGACTCAAAAACTTGGTCAACATTTTATGTAAATCATTTTCTGGAGGCAAATATTCCTGGGATCAGACTGACCCCAAGATTAAGGGCCTGATTTACTAAGATCCAAAAGAACAAGTGCTAAATTGCATGTGCAAACTAAATAATTGCACGTGCTATTAGTGGGCATGTTGCGGGTGATCTACTATGACTGCATGTGCAATTCATGACAGGCGCAAAAATGGTGTGGACTGCCCCCTTAAAGGAGGATTTTGCGTGTGCTACTGGCTGTCACCAAGGAGATTTTAGGAGCAGAGAGGCCAGAAGTGATAGACAAAGTTTGAAGCCATGGAGTTAGAGGCAAATGAATACACTTGCGGTAACCTTTTTTGACGGACAAGGTTGTCACTTTTCTCTCATTCCATATTTGTAAAACCTCTAATGTGAAGAGCAGTCTTACAGTAATACACACACAGACCACGCGGATACTCTTGCCTTTTTACACACTGACTGCGTCACACTCTCCAAGTACTGACAGCTCCTAAACTCGCTGTCAGTGCGTGGAGAGAGTGATGCAGTCAGCTTTGAGTGATAAACGCAGTGATTATAACTATGAAGGGGTTTTTACACAGGTTAAATCACCTCCTCCACGATGTTTAAAGAGCGCAAAACAGGGAGGGTTTACTTTACGCGTGTGTCAGCATGAGTATGACGGCACACTGGATCACCCCTCTTATAATAATGACAGACAGCCTCCAAAACTTTCCATCAGTTATCAAAAAATTCAGTCAATGATGGAAAATATTTGGTTCATGCAACCCTTGTTTCTCGCCACAATGACCGCAGCCCTCTGTGCATAACGCTGTGCTTTTTTTGCACCTGCCTATCAAACGTGCTAAATTTAGATGCAAAAATACCGGGCGCCATCAGTTGCAGGTTTGATAAATCACATTGCGGGTGCTAAATGATTACATTTGCATCTCCTCCTCCTAGTATTTTGCACGTTCTGATCATCTGCATGTATTCTGCATATTCATCAAGGCAAACGAAAGGCAACTAAATGGAATGTGCGTGCTATTTTGCTCATTTGACTGACGCATGTAGTCCTTGCTGCACCCTGTTAGTAGATCAGCTTTGTGCAGGCTATCAAGTTTGCATGTGTTTTCATACACGCAAACCTTTAGTAGGTCAGGCCCTAAATGTGATGGTAATATTTGGAAGGATAATAGTAGGGTTAATGAATGATGCCTTAAGTGTGTTTAAGGATAAACCTTCCTGTTGTGAAGATAGCATCAGCCCAATGTGTGTGCCTCTTCTCTGATCTCAGCAAATCACAACACGTTAAGAGAACAGAAATGTCCACAGACAGTGAAGTTAAGGAGGCAACATAAGCTGAATTGTTTTTGTTTTTTTTTACCAGAATCATGTCAAGGTGTTCATTCTAGTATTTTGATAACCACTAATCACCTCAGCCAATAAGGTTATGTTTTCACCAGGGTCTGTCAGTTTGTTTGTCTGTTTGTCTGTTAGTAAGATTACACAAAAACTACTGGATTGATTTACATGAAAATTTTAGGTGTGGTTTGGTCCAAGGAAGAAGCTAATACATTTTGGTGCTGATCTGATCCAAATTGACGTCACAAAAAAACATTGAAGTTTATAACGGCAAATCCCATGAATTTACGCATAATGGGAATTGCAGTTTGGTTGCAAACAACATTTTTCAAGCCTATGTCACTACATTTCCCAGCTTCCCTTGCAACGCCGCTGCATCTGCTGTTTCTATGGTCTGTACTCTGTCTCCAACATTGTCCCATCCACAGCACCATCCGACTGGTTACATGCCCTGGTTACACACAGGGTCAGGTCACAGCAAACAGCCAATCAGCAGTGAAAGCTGTGCATGCACAGTTCTGCTCACAGCAGAGAGGAGGAAGTTTTGCCAATGGAGAAAGCCCAGCGCTGTTCCTGGAGCCTTGGTTTCTAAGATAAATTAAGGCAGCAGACTCTCCTAAAATTGTAAAAAACATCCCAGTCTTCTGCAACTCACAGCTAGTAGTAACATTACTGTGAGCCCATTATCGTTATAGAAACATACGCAGCAGCTCTGCTCGCTCACAGTCCCACCAGCCGTGCCTCTTAATCACTCGAAACAAGGCTGCTGGTAATGTCAATATGGAAATGGTCCATCAATGCAGAAGTCTCTGTGTGTGAGTGTAAAAACCTAGAGTGAACGCGCCTCACACTGAAGCTCCGTGGTTTTGCTCTGACCGACAGGCTGGCGACATCGCTCACTGGAAGTGAGTGTTAAAGAAATAAAAACCTACAATGGTCTTTGCGATAAGTTGAAACTGACAAAAGTAAAAATAAATAAAAATTTATTTAAAATTAACGAATGAAGATCAGACATTGCTTTTGAATTATGGTTAAACATAATCATTTTAAAAAAACAAATAAATGAAAGTGGCCTGATCAAAAATGATGGTACCCCAAGACAAGCTTGAAAATAATTAGGGACATGTTAAACTAATGTGTCCTGTAATTAGCATCACAGGTGTCTTCAAGCTTGTAATCAGTCAGTCTGCCTACTTAAAGGGTGAAAAGTAGTCACTGTGCTGTTTGGTATCATGGTGTGTACCACACTGAACATGGACCACAGAAAGCTAAGGAGAGAGTTGTCTCAGCATGTTAAAGGTAAAGGCTATAAGACAATCTCCAAGCAACTTGATGTTCCTGTGACTACAGTTGCACATATTATTAAGCAGTTTAAGGTCCACAGGTCTGTAGCCAACCTCCCTGGACGTGGCTGCAAGAGAAAAATTGATGACAAATTGAAGAGCTGGATAATATGAATGGTAACCAAAGAGTCCAGAACAGCTTTCAAAGAGATTAGACGTGAACTCCAAGGTCAAGGTACATCATTATCAGATAGCACCATCTGTCACTGTTTGAGCCAAAATTGACTTAATGGAGGACATCACTTTTGAAAACAAACCATAAAAAATGAGACTGGATTTGCCAAAATGCTTATTGACAAGTGACAAAGCTTCTGGGAGAATGTCCTTTGAACAGATGGACAAAACTGGAGCTTTTTGGCAAGTCGCATCAGCTCTATGTTCACAGACGCAAAAATGAAGCATACAAAGAAAGGAACACTATACCTACTGTGAAACATGGAGGAGGCTCAGTTACGTTCTGGGGCTGCTTTGCTGCATCTGGCACAGGGTGTTTTGAATCTGTGCAGGGTACAATGAAATCTCAAGACTATCAAGACATTCTGGAGTGCAATGTGCAGCCCAGTGTCAGAAAGCTTGGTCTCAGTCACAGGTCATGGGTCCTCCAACAGGATAATGACCCAAAACACACAGCTAAAAACACCCAAGAATGGCTACGAACATAACATTGGACTATTCTGAAGACACCCTTCAAACCTGAGACAGCTGGAGCAGTTTGCTCATGAGGAGTGGGCCAAAATACCTGTTGACAGGTGCAGAAGTCTCATTGAAAGTTACAGAAATCGCTTGATTGCAGTGATTGCCTCAAAAGGTTGTGCAACTGTTGTATTTTGACCACTTGTGATGAGCAGAAGATTAAAGGAGGCTTTGTGACACTGGCTTGCTTCAGAAAAATGGGTTTATTACAAAAAGCAACACCAGAATCATACAGGCACAGCTGATACCTGGGAGAGACTGCCGATGATGTCTTTCTCCCCGACTTCAGTTTGACCACAGTTTATCTAGGATTAGGAGTTGTATACACAGCTATATCTGGACAGCAATAAAACTAGCCTTGGTTGTCACTTGAGCTATACAATACCTTAACAGGACATCTTCATTCCTGGTGTAAAGAGTCATTTGCAGCCCTCCCATGAACACATCCTAGGGATGCATACGTTTTCTTTACATGGATATCAGTCAGATACTACACAACAAAATATGAAGTTAAGGGTACCATCATTTTTGATCAGGCCAGTTTCCTTATTTTGTTTTTTTAAATAATTCTGTTGAACCATAATTCAAAAGCAATGTCTGATTTTCATTAGTTAATTTAAAGTTATGTTCCAGTTTTTATGTATTGTTACTTTTGTCAGTTTCAAGTTATTTCAGTGACCATTGTGGGTTTTCTTTCTTTAATGGAAGGGTACCAACAATTTTGCACACATCTGTATGTCATGTATTGTAATTTTAGCTAAAAATAAGCTGAGATGTGATAATCTGTCTGTGCTTCTTCCAGTCCTTTTCCGAGGTAATCCAGTGTATTCTGCACTGGTTGTCCAGAGCAACTTATCCTGTATTTGCAGTTCAGATAAAAGTAAAATGGATTCTGCTGTATTACATTTTACTACATTAAAAAACAAGGAAACTTATTTAACACCATAAGAGCAAATGAGAAACCACATGATTCAGAATTAATACAGCACCAAGTACACCTCAAGAGGATCATAAGCGGTAATGACAATAATTATGATGTGTGAAGAAGAAGCTATTTGACTTAGGATTATTCCTTCACGTTCACTTTAATTGAAAACCTTTACTATTTTGTGTTGCTGGTTTTCTGCAGGGCTTTTTGGCTCATAAAGCTTTTAAGTCCATTTAGAAATTTCGTGATTAGTTTTATTGGATGGGAAAATATTTCTTTAAAAAAAAATTGTGAAAGTGGAAAAACTGCAGAGATAGTATTTTATGAGGACCACCACTGAGATTTATCACTCTTCCTCACTTACCATGTGGGATAAAAAATGGTGAGTACTTTGACAGGCAGTAAGTTGGATCACAAACCATGGACCTGAGTGAGGTTCAAGTGAAGTCACTTAACTGGTTATTAAATGTAGGATTCAAAACCTGGGCTACATTGTCTTTAGTCCTTCGCACCTGATCTTGGGTTATTTATTAATGCTGTAATATCCAATTATGTACAAGGAATCTCATACACACTCTCTAACTGTACAAATGTGTTTGTACTACTCTTTGGCCTGTTACTGACACAGAGTGCTTTGCTCTTCATCAATTCTTCCAACATTCCCAGATATTATCGGCACATTTCTCTAATAAAGAGAATCTCTCTTAGTCAGAAAATATTATGAAGGATAATCAGGTTTAAAGACTTTTTGATACCACTGATCATTTGGTGATTTAACGTTTTTAAATACCTTTTGAATGTACTGTTTATCACACCCCAAGTATGAAAAATATTTATGTGTTACAATTCAAACAGCCACTTGTTACTGGAAAGAACTAATATCTATATGGTTTGAATCTTACAAACTCAATTCCAATGAAGAAGGGACATTGTGTAAAACATAAATTAAAAGAGAATACAATGATTTGCAAATCCTTTTCAACCTATATGCAATTGAGTACGCTACAAAAACAAGATATTTATTGTTCAAACTGATAAACTTTTTTTTTTTTTATAATATTTTATTTATTTTATAAGTTTTCACTCATTTTGAATCTACCACCTGCAACACCTTCAAAAAAGCTGGGACATGGGCTACACTAGACTGGGAAAATTGATGGATATTCAAAAAACACCTGTTTGGAACATTCCAGAGGTCCATCCATCCATTATCTTTACTCCTAATCTCTTTCGGGCTCACTGGTTGTTGAAACCTATCCCAGCTGACGTTGGGCGAGAGGGGTACACCCTGAACTGGTCGCCATTTACGTTCACACTCACATCTACAGGCAATTTAAAGTCCCCAATTACCCTAAAGAGCATGTTTTTGGTCTGTGAGAGGATGCCGGAGTGCCCGGAGAAAACCCATGCAGGCAGAGGGAGAACATGCAAACTCCACACAGAAAGACCATGCCCAACACGGAGATCAAACCAGCAACCTTCTTGCTGTGAGGTACATTCACTACCTGCTGCAGCATCTTGCTGCCCTACATTCCAGAGGTGAACAGGTTAATTGTTAAAAAATACTGTGGTGTCAAAGCTGCACCCACAGAAACATGACTTAGTATCTACAGGGAAGGTATAGATTAGAATAAAAACAAATGGCACACGGCAAAGAGACTTGAGCTTGTATAGGGCATCTCTAGTCTATAGTCTATCTCTTGTCTAAGATTATTTAAAGTGATTTTACAACACAGAACATCATTCATACCAGGCCCGGAGAGGGCATTCAGGAACACCGGGACAATGCCTAGTAGGCCGGGCTGGTTGGAAGGCCACGGGGCTGGTGTACAGTATCATCTAAAACGTACCCCAAGCTACACCCGCTGTGGATGAATAAAAGTCACAGATAGGTACATGCTACGGGTGCAGTATGCCAACAGTGATGCAATATTTGAGAGGGGCTGTGATGGGTACAACCGTGAATGCCCTCTCCAAAATAGTGCATGTTAGAGGTTTGAAGCGACATCTATGTGATATATCTCTGTAGCTTTTTCTCATCACAGGCATGCAGACAGCCGGCTCAGCAGGGCCTGTGTGTGTCCCCCTGGAAACTAAAGCTTACTCTGTTTCGATATCAAAGGTTCATCATGTGCTCAGAGAAGGGAAAGATGGATTATAAAAGAGCAAAGGTGGTGTGGAGAAAGTTAGGTTTAAGAAAAGGACAGTTTTAGAAGCTGACGCAGCTAAATACACAAAACTTAATACATTTTTGTTGAAACAAGCTCACAGCCTGGGTTTACTCAAAACAACACAACATATACTGTGTACATGATGTCTAATTTTTGGAAATAAAAAAGGTTTGAATACATTTTGTGTAAATAGGCCTGTATTCCAGTCAGAACTAAATATCCATCACTCATGTAGCCCCTCAGCAGACCGTGAGATAAAGGACGAGCCACCACAACCAAGCCCAAGCTACCAGCCCATAATATCAGAGAGGGCAGGTGGGGTTCAGTGTTAATTTGATACAAAGAATGCAATTTAGCCTTTTTCAGTGTTAAGGCAGACCAGACTTAAAGACAATTGACAATGAGGGGCTTGAGGAGCTGTATAAATGTTGAAAAAAACTTTTAGTGGTGTAAAAGGGCTTTAAAAGACTTGAGCAACAACAATCTAAAAATGAAAACTTGATTTTTGTGGCAGAAGCACCAAAAGGACCCAACAATGTTAGCAGAAAATGTGTTGCTGTGAATGAAAGAGGCACAGGTGAGCTATTTTTCCACAAAGTATGAATAATAACACCTGGTCACATTTCGTTACAACACCAGCAGTATTTATATCCACAAACTGAGAGCACTTATGCTTTGTAAAACCAGAAACACAACAACAGTTTTATCATTAAAAACACCCACTTCAGAAGTTCAAGGGAAAATTATGAGAGGAGTTTAAAATAATTCAGTGTATTTTGATATGTTTTGTTAATTGCTTCAATTCAAGTTTCCATGTTAGATAAAATTATAAAATGCAGTATGAATACTAAGGATGTAGACAATATTGAAGTTTTTCAGACATTTATGCTCATGATGCTAAAATTATACCAACAAGTTGCAAGCCAAAGTGGGCTGCTATAGCATCAAACTCCAGGGCTGAAACAGAGCCCCACTCTGGTCCTGATTCATACCATTAATTTTCACTTAGTAATTGTTTGCCAAATTTATCCATTAGTATTAATTAACACATTTATGCTGTTTTTACACAGTGGGAGTGAGTTGTAGTTCAGTCTCTTGCTCAGGGATGTATTAATATGTGACAGCTGGAGCTGGAACTTGAGGGGCAGAGGTAGAGTTTGAGGCCCCGCACAGACTATGAGGCCTTATCTACTGTGTTGTGTATATAGGAAGGGCCGGGCCTGATCATATTTAAATGTATGATTCTGATATTAATATAATCTTGTTATTTCTATTTATTGATAATTATTAAAAAAAATCATGAGATACAATATGAATGGCATTTCAGTTCAGGTAAATGAAAAGGGCATATGAATTTAAGTCCATGTTTCCTTGCACAATTGTTTTTATTGTAAGTTTAAGTCATTTGATTACTTTTTCATCGTATTCAATCAATAATTTGTATCAGTATCCTCAGGCCTTTCTGTATCTTCTCTTGTCTATCAGTGGGTTGTCAGAAACATGACAGAGCTGGACCAAAGAAGTTACACACCACGGTTGGTCCAGTAGCATCAGATGTGATGAGTATCAGCAGAAGCAGCTTCACCCGGTGAAAGCCTCCCCTCAGCCTCAATTCTGAGAGGAGGGGGAACAGTCCACATCAGCTTCACTTCTCCCTGTCTCTGCTCACCAAAGGCACCGGGTGAAAGCAGTGTCTCCCTCACACACATACATCCACACACAAAAGCAGGAGGGGGTGTATGACCCTTCTACCAGTCTTTGTAATAAACAAGAGTAGGGAAGGAAGCTTAGCAGAGGAGTCAGCGAGGCCAGAGAAAGGACACTCACAGGCGTCTTAATAAAGCTCTCAGCTCCTCTCCCCACCGTCCTTCTCCCTTTGCCCACCCCATCCCTCTCCACCCTTCTGCCACCCCACACTGCCCCCCACCACCCTTCTCTTTCTCTTCTGGTCTTTGTCATTCTCCATCTCTCCTCTCTGTATTCAGCTGCCTTTGATTTAGATCTTTTCCTCTCCGTCTCTTCACTTCCACTTCTGTCCATCACCATCACACCCCCTTCCCCCCACTTCAAGCTCAGAAACATTCTTTTTTTCATATCTGATATCCTCTTCACACACCCCTCTATCTTATCTGTCTGCTTTGTGGCCTTGCAACAATATTGTTGAACAAACTGTAATAATGACAATGTTAGCTTGTATTGGCAGATTGATTCTTATCATGTATTGTGTATCTGCCCTTGTCTACAATCCTGCTTTGTGTGATGGGTTTTTATTTAGACTTATTGTTACAATGCAAAAAGTGAATGTTTGCCCACATGCACATGTACCCTTTTTCATACTTATTTTGTTTTTAATTTTTTGCCAGTTTGGTTGTCATCTTTAGTGTTTCAGAGAGAGTACAAATGATGGTGTGCATTTCTTTTCGTCCTTTTTTTAAAGAGTGGTGCAGGAATGTGTCCAAAAACGTAGCAGTGAGATAGCATTTTAGCACAAGTTCCCAAAGCGAAAATTATATTGGATGGCAGAATAGCTTTTTTCTGATTTCAGTGTTTCATTTTGCAACATAAAATGCATTTGACCTTGCCTCGTTTTCAATTTTTTTTTTTTTTTTTTGTATGTTTAAAAAGACTGTTGGTAACAAACTGCCAATAAGGACTACAAAAACGGAGGGGGGCACCAATGAAATCATTTCGGATCCCTTTTAAATAAACAATAATATACACACAATAGCCACAGCCAGTGAGCATCAACCTTGATCTGGTCATTCAATTAAGAGAAAATTCTCAAACAAAAGAGTTAGGGTGTGGTAGCTGCTTGAAAGTCAAACAGGTGTGTCATAGTTCCATAACAGCTTGATAATAGCTTGTTATTTTAAGTGTTGGTAAATCGAATAGGTGTCATTAATTTCTGCTGTCATCAAGAACACATTGAAAAATCCCATAGGCTTTCAGTTGAGAGGAATACTGTGATGCTAACTTCCTGGTTGGCCGACAAAAATGTGTTATCTCTGCATCACTCCATTGTTTGTAGAGCTGGGTAGTTTTGCTAGTGAAAGCATTAACATCACAGCAAACACCAATTTTAGTAATAATAATGATAATAATACATTTTATTTAAAGAGCCTTTCACGACATCAAGGACGCTTTTTACAAGATTAAAACAACAACAACAAAATCAACAATATAAAAAAATCACAAAATCAACAATAATAAAAACCAACAGTAGCAAAGCACAACAGATAGTAAGAGGAAATGGGAAGAGGAGGTATGTTATTGTCAAGTGGGGTAAGCAGACCTGAACAGGTGGGTTTTAAGTCTGGATTTAAAAAGAGACAGGGAGTCCAGGTTTCAGAGGTCTGGTGGGAGAGAGTTCCAGAGCTGGGGAGCAGAGCGACTGAAGGCCCTGCTCCCCATGGTGCTGAGGTGGGCAGTGTAGCTTGATTGCATTTTCTAGTAGCTTTGAGGTTTCATCATTTTCTGAATCAAATAGCTTTTCAGCAGTTTAGTGATTGTGTTGATCAAGTAGTGTAGTAGCATCCAAAAAAAATAACATTTCCTTTAACGAAAGGGGAGAGCATTGGTGCATATTAGAGCAGCGCGCTCTGTCACAGTCTATAACACACACGTTAAAGGATGAGTAAAAGATACACGAAAACACGTGGACATCTTTTTGTAGTAGGTAGTGTATCTTAGCCTCACCCTCAATGTCTGTCCTGCAAGCTGAACATGAGTATGGAACAGCAGAAAGAAATAACAAAATTAGCATGTATTAATTAATCTTTATCAGCGTAGTCTGTAAACACCAGCTGCTAATTGTTGAGTATTAAGGAGAGAAAAGGTAAAAAAAAAAAAAAACTTATGAGTAACAGTGCAGAGGTTTATATGAAAAAAGAGAGGAACAAGGTGAACCAGTGAGAAGTGATGAGCAGCTTACTTACTTTGATGTGTATTCAAGAGCGCAAGTTATTCAAGACTGGTTATTGGATTTCTTTACCCAAAAAAACAGGATTTTGGCCATTAAATTATATTTTGGGGCCTACCTTAAATGGCATACATGTAAACCTCATTAATTTATGACAGTTAAAACAGCTGTACAGTTACCTTTATCATATGGGAATAATGTCCTTTTTTTCAGCTGACCAAAATGATTCTCTCGCTTGGTATTCCTTACACCACAATTGTACATGACACAAGCGATCGTTGGTGGCAAAATCAAGCTAATTACATAGAGTCAGATGTGAGAGTCCTCACCATTCTGCAAAATGCAGCATGACGCTTGACCACCCATTTCTGTTTTCTTCTTTGTTCTTCCATTGATGTGGATGAGAAGCAAAGAAATGAGGATTTTGATGAGGTGCAGAAGGGATTTTTTTTGGTTTCTCTGACTTTTCTCACTCAGCAGAGTTTGTATATCTGTTCAACTTGGCAGAAATAGCAGAGCATTTGTCTATGTCAGTGAGTGACATGATCTATTTTCACTTTTAACACAGAGGCAGAGAGTTTGGCTCTTAGAGAGCTGTGTATTAATAAGCATTTGTGACTACCCTTTGTCATACAAAGCACTCCACGCTCTTTCCGCCTCCAGTACTGTTTACAAGGGGAAACACAGGGCTTGGAATCAAATGTTTAATGGATGTAGTGTGGACTGCAGGCGTCTGATGCTATCCGATATGACACAAAATCCAAGGCTAGCGTTCAGCTAGGACTCTGCGTTACAAGAGCAGACCTTTCAAAATGGTCAAAAAAAAAAAAAAAAAAAAGACAAGTAAATAATTAAATGAATATAAAATAAAAATACTAAATACAATAAAATAAATACATAAAAGTAGAATAATAAATTAAAAAAAACATCAAATAGATGCAAATAAATAAAAGACAGTTATACAGAAGCAGATATACAGCCGACAGGCAACAACAAAAAAAAAAACAGAGCTTAGTGTTGTATTGCTAAAACATCATGATGACATGAAAGGCTAAGTTTCAATTCAAAAAAGAGGTTTTTCATTCATGCTACATAACATGACAAAGAGAAATTCATGCTGTACAGCACAACAGATTCAATTTTGTGACTATTTCACACAGCTCCGTTAGACTGAGTTAAGAGCAGGACATGCATAAAAAAGGATTACTGCTTCATGCCTCCTTATTTTCTATTTCCATGCTAAGCCGTTCTCTTTTTTTGCCCCCTCATATCTTAACTTGTCTCTGCTCATTAGCCTGCTGCTATTGGATTTTTTTATCATGATCACATCATTGACGAGACTACAGACTTACCACGCTATGAAACATGTAATTTGGTCATAACCAAAGACAATGCTTAAAATGGGAATCAATAATAATTGGCACTGTTCACTTCAATTCCTAATACTATTCCTCATTTACCAAGGGAGTCTTTCCAAGGGATTAATACAGTTCTATCTAATCTAATTTCGATTCTATTTTGTGGTAAGGGTATTTAAATTGTATTTTAGACTTTTTTGTATTTATTTGTAATTTGTTTAGCATGTAAATTGGGTGACATGTTATCTTATAAATTAAAGACAATGGTAAAAAAATACTATTTGATTTCTATTGTATGTAAATCACTTATGGAGGGGGCACCATATAAAATCTTGCTTGGGGCACAACATTGGGTAGGAACAGCTCTGTAGCAAAATAATAATGTTTAGTAGGTAACATGTTAACTTGGTCAGGAAGACCAACCTCAGTTCTTTTACCAGATAATAATACATATTTGACACTGTGTTTGATATCCAAACACCCTACAAGTATAATCTTAACACCTATGCCTGAACAAACCTGATGGTGGTTTCACACAGAATACAGTTTAGCAATGTGATAGCAGCAGAGTATGTTGATTTTCATTTGTATGTAACAAAGATTTGGAGCTGCAAAAAACAAAAAAAAAAGGAGCACAACGTACTTTACATAAAAAAATATGTTTAAGTAAAATACAAAATGAAAAATCAAAACCCCATCACCCTCTCGAACCACATTCAAAACACCCACACACACACAGGGCTCGAATCTGGTAGACCAGGCGCAGGCGCGGCGCACCTGCCCTGCGCTGCGCCTGCACGGCAACAAAGGTGTGTCCAGGGCATTTTGCAATTTTCGCGCACGGCACAGTCCAGCGCAGCAAAAGCGCACCCAGGCCTCTGTCCCTCCCACCGGCACAAGTGGCAAAGAGGGAGGGAAAAGGCGTGAGTGGGTTTAACCCAGCCTAGTGTAATCTTCACCAAACGTCTCTCCTTGCCTTTAAATGTGCTTTGGGTGAGGCACAGTGCCAATTTCACCTCATTATGGGTGAAGACAGCAGCAACAGCAGCTCCAGGCAGCCAAACTTCTCCCAGGAGGAAACTGATGGGCTGGTCCAGGAGGTCCAAGCTCGCAGCACCAGAATATATGGTAATGCGAACAGACCTCCACGGACTGATGATGAAAAAAGTACGGAGCCCCTAAGGTGCCACGGAGAAAAAAAATAAATAAATCGTGCGCACGAGATAGTAAAACGTACGCATGATATATTAAAACGTGCGCACGTTTAAGATAAAAAGTGCGCTCGACTTAATTATACAGGCAAGCGGCAACAGACAGCCGGGATCATCAGCAGATGGCGGTAATGCCCCATAATATTGTGGTCATCTGCAGGTAAAAACCAAGAAGAAGAAGAAGACAACCGGGCTCGGTTGAATCATAACAGTAACCAGCCAACGTTAGCTGTGTCTGTGAATGTAGGAGTGCAGGGTATGTACAGTCCCTTAGGCTATTTATCAGTACCTTAAATAAAAGCTGCACAACTTTCAAGACTCAAGCAAAGCTCGTGTCTTGCTGCCACCCGCTGAATAAGGTGGAGGGAGTTAGCCCCGAAGTTAGCTACAACTTCGCCTCTGTAGCAGTAAACAAGTCCCCCCTGTGCATCCCAGGTCAGGACACTGACTGAATCTGAGTACTCCTTCAGCCGGCTGAGCCTGTTGTCTTTTAGTATGCGCAGAAAAGTTCTCCAATTTAGGATTATTCCATCTCTCATGGCAAGAGCAGCAAGAATGACATTCTGAGGTGGAAGTAAAAGTTAACTAGCTCACTTCTTCTCTCCATTGTGTGTGTCTGTAAACATCTGACGTCAGAGTTAAAACGGTGTAAATAACTTTATTTCGTGCGCACGTTTTAGTATCTCGTGCGCACGTTTAAGCTAAAACATTTGAATATATAGTGCGCACGTTTTACTATCTTGTGCGCACGATTTTTTTTTTTTTTTTTCTCCGTGGCACCTTTGGGGCTCCGTAAAAAAAAGCCTGGGAGGAAGTTACTAATATTGTCAATCAAGTTTGCCCAGATAATCTGAGAACCGCTGCCCAATGTAAAAAAAAAAAAAAATGGTTCAATGATGTAAGGAGAAGGTCCAAAAGAAAGCTGTCAGATCAAAGAAGGCACACGGTGGCCACTGTGGGCGGCCCCTCTACCAGCCTCACGATGAACTCAGCGCAGGACATCGCTGAGTTTCCATTATGACAAACATCTTTGATCTGACATCAGATGTGACGGGACAATTAATTTAGATACAAATGTATATGCTGGTTCAGACGGTTACATTAAATAGTGGTTGCTGTGATTGTTTATTGCATTGAAATGTGCCTGACACTCTGGACACCTGCCTGTGAGGATTTGGTGGCGTGTGCGCACTGCGCGCCTGTCCATGCAGTGTTTTGGCACGAAATTGTCAGTGCGTCAAGCTAAATCTGTCGACACCTCCCCGTGGTGCGCCTCCACACCCATCTCAGTGATGCCGGTCTACCAAATTGCCAAATTGGCTGCGCACGGTGGTGCGTTGGACGAAATTACCACTGCGCAGGGTGCGCTGAAGGGGAACTCTGAAAACAGGCACAGATGATGGAGGAAACACATCTGAATCTTTAATCAAAAACAAGGAAACACAGGAGCAAAGACCAAACTGATGAATCCATGAAAAGAAGTAAAACAACAATTAAAACAGACTAAAAAAAAAAATTCTGAAAGACCACATTTCAAATGAGATACAAACTGTTAAGATAATGTAACAACACAAGTTAATTGAAATACAATGTGCTAACATGCAGGGGTCTCAGGGTCTTTCTCGATCCAGGTGGGAGGGCCCTCCATCAAGTTCTCTGGACAGGTCACAAGTAAGACAATTCCAGCCATACAAAGAGCCTAACCAATCTCTGCGAGTAGATTGATCACAGTCAAAAAGTATGATGTGATGCACCCAGCATCCACTGTGTTTCTCTCCTTTATACAAATGAAACTTTAGAAAGATTTCATGAACCCTTTGCAGAGTTTGTTTATAATTTTTTTTTCTGCTCGTTTCTATCGTTTTCTTCCATGTAATCTTTTTTTTGCACTTTTGCTTGAACATTGTCTTCTTGTTGCTCATGGAACTTAGCAGGAAGGCAGTGCTACTGCAACAAGCAGCTCCATGGTTGGCTAAATTTATTGTTGGCCCTAAATCATACAGAAATACCATTTGATGAAAACTTCTTAACAAGTTATTGAGTAGAGAAAAATCTTAACAAAGAAATAAGCAGTAAAACAGATATTTAACTTTTTGCATATTAATTTGAACAAAATAATAATTCTTAGGGAAAAAAATATTTAATTTTATTCTTTATTTCTATCAGTGTGTGTTTCTTGCCTTTATCACTTTTCTTAGTGGCCCATATTTCATGTGGGTTACACATGCTACCATGACATTTCTCCTCTCAAAAGAGAAAAAAGGCCCTCAAACCTTATGGTCCAAAGACTTCTCCCAAATAACTTAAACCAGCCTGGAGAGCAGCAGAACCCCAGCACACAGTCCTGCAGGGGTCCAATTTTGCCCCCCGTACCTGCACGTCTAGAAAAGCAACCCAACCTGCCACCCACACTCCCAAAGTCAAATCAAAACCCATTGCCTGCACCTGTTTATAAACACAATGGCCACACAATCCCCTACTTTACTGAGGGCAGTACTGTATGTTTACTGACATTTTTTTAAAAAGAGATTAGAGGTGAACTACAAGGTCATCAAGGTACTGTACATCAGTATCAGATTGCACCATCCGTCGCTGTTTGAGCTTAATGGAAGACAACAGAGGAGGATACCACTGTTGAAAGCAAATCATAAAAAAGCAAGACTGGAATTTTCCAAAATGCATATTGACAAGCCACAAAGCTTCTGGGAGAATGTCCTTTGGACAGATAAGACAAAGCTGGAGCTTTTGGGCAAGTCACATCAGTTCTATGTTCACAGACGCAAAAATGAAGCATACAAAGAAAAGAACATGGTACCTACTGTGAAACATGGAGGAGGCTCAGTTACATTCTGGGGCTGCTTTGCTGCATCTGGCACAGGGTGTCTTGAATCTGTGCAGGGTACAATGAAATCTCAAGACTATCAAGGCATTCTGGAGCAAAATGTGCTGCACAGTGTCAGAAAGCTTGGTCTCAGTCACAGGTCATGGGTCCTCCAACAGGATAATGACCCAAACACACAGCTAAAAACACCCAAGAATGGCTCAGAACAAAACATTGGACTATTCTGAAGTGGCCTCCTATGAGCCCTGATCTAAATCCTATCGAACATTTGTGGAAGGAGCTGAAACATGCCGTCTGGAGAGGACACCCTTCAAACCTTAGATAGCTAGAGCAGTTTGCTCATGAGCAGTGGGCCAAAATACCTGTCGCCAGGTGCAGAAGTCTCATTGAGGGTAACAGAAATTGCCCGATTGCCTCAAAAGGTTGTGCAACAAAAAATGAAGTTAAGGGTACCCTCATTACCAACAATTTTGTCTACGTGTGTACATGGAGTGACACTGTCACACAGAGGAGAAACTGGCACTCATTTGTTTCAAACCCAAAATGCCTTTCTTTTTCTCATTTACACTTGTACACTGGGAACAGTTTTTAAAAAGATGACAGATGTTTTTTTTTTCTTTTTTTTTTTTTTTTTCAAATTTTACATTTTCAGTGACCTTAAATGCACTTCAGATGCACATATCAGACTAGAACTCAGAGAAAAGCTACTGTTTCCAAGAACTTGCTGACATATCAATTACAACTCAGTGTGACATGGTATAGCCTTTTAGAGTTCATCTGTGCTTAGACATACTGACTTTAAGGTATGTTTAAACAGAATCCAGCTACAGAGGAGCAGAATTTTACAGCGCCATTATAAAGAATAGACACATATACACATACAGTAAACACACGCATACACACAGACACACACACCCTGTCCAAGTCATAAACCTGTGAATTTCATAAACGCTCCAATCGGGGAGAATTTGGCCGGTGCTGTGCTGTTTCTCGTTAACAGTAAATAGCGTCACTGGGTCCTGGAGGTGAAATTACACTATATCATGGCTGAGAGCTCATTAAAAATGGATATGAGTGGTTGACTAACAGTAGCTCCCAGGCTGGAAAGTGTCAACGGGCCTGCCGCTTTCCTTCCATGTTGTAAAAAATTCAAGCTGATGTGACACAGCGGGCACGTTGGTGCCAGACATGCACAGTGATTTATGTCTCTCATTTCCAGTAGGGGACATTTTAAGTGAAAGCACAGGGAATTTGCCAATTTTACAGCGAGGCAGTGCAGAGAAAAAGTACAACAGTTGTACACTTACAAAGATTCTCTGCATTGTTGGAAAAGGAAAGCAAAGGCACCTGAATAAGAATTTTTTCATGAACATGTTAAAAGAAAACTTGTAGGCACTAGTCTACAATAACCACATACCTGAAAGCAAAACAAATAAAAGTGCAAATATAAAGCAAATTTATATGATTAGCATCCTCTACAAAGCAATAAAGGACATAAAGCATGAGAGACCTTGCAAATTCTGTTTTTTTACTGGATTATAGATAAATTACAAAAGAATGTTTCACCCCTCTAGGATCTTAGTACAAGCCAGTATATTTATAACTGCTTATCGTTTTGTCCTTTCAGCCTTCCTGTAGGATCATCCAGATGTGTGACACGAGCAGGAGGATATTTTACCATTCAGAAATCCTATTCACTGCCAAAAGTCGTGCAACACTTTATACAGCACTGTTTTAACATAAAAACAATAATTTCCAACACAGCTGTCTGTGTGAATGATTTTTTAATGAGATCGTAAAAATAAAAAGCAAAACAATGAAGTAAAATAAATGGGAACAAAAATCAAACAGAAAGTGCCCACAAAAAAACCTGTCCTGTCATGTTAGACTTTTTATTTACAGACTTTATTATGACATTTACAGTGAACAATAGAGATGTGTTGCAATGGCATATTTTTATTGTCCAACCAGAAAGTTAGCTTTGAGCAGGTTTCATCATCTAAAAGCCTATCGGATTTTTTAATGAGTTGTTGGATTATTGTTGTGGTATAAAAATTCATAAAACTTAAAGTTTCGGTCACCTTGATAAATTTCAAAAGACTTTCCAGAGTTATTAGTTTTAAACATAAGCGGCCGGAGTAAAAGGCAACTGTTAAGCTATAATGGAACTATGACATGGTCATTTGACCAAGATGCAGTTACCACACCTACAGTGTATAAGCTGTCACCTCTTGTTTGAGTATTTTCTCTTAATATAATGACACTTGGCTGTGGTGTCTGTATTATCATTATCAAATGATTTCATCAGGATCCCTGGCCATTTTTATAGTCCCTGTGAGCAGTTCCTTAGTAACCATTCATCTAAAACCACAATAACACAACAAGTTTCAAAAGTGGGATGCTGTCAGATGCATTTTCAGTTGCAAAATGAAATGCTAAAACTCTCATGTGCATGTGTTCACTACAACCCTTATTTCAGGCATTTATCTGAAAAGCTGTTCTAAAATCCTACATACTTTCGACTACAGGAACCTTAACTGCTAAAATGCTGACTCACTTTTGCTTTTTTGGACTCATTCCTGCAGCACTCCGATCCAGAGTTATGTATCCCCTTCATGAGCTATGTTAAGGTCCAGAAAGTAGAAAACCCCATTGTTTATGGCTGTTGAAGATGAACTTTTATGTTTTCTGGGAATTAAAGTTAAAATAGGTGCTTGGCTGAGGTTTGTTAAGACTTTTGATGTCTTTGCATTGTACATCAAGACTCCCTTTATTTCAGAAATAAAGCTGTTGCAGAGGTTCACAAGTTCTTCTTCCCCTCCACATCTGTTTTGACTTGGCCAAGTTTTTTTTTTTCTTCAAAAGAGAAATCTACTAAACTAATTGCAACCTAGGAGATAAGATGCAAAGTTGTAGGTCTTCAGTTACAATTTTAAAAGATGCACATCAGGCCACAGATGCAGGCTCTAGCATCAGTCTGGTCTGCATGGACCTCTGGTTAAATCAAACTTAACCCATGATTACCCCATTGCAGCATCCAAGATGATCGTTTTAAACGGAATGTTAATGGGACAATGGTTATTTTAAAATATCTAGTCAATTTTCAGAATAAAATACAATTTTTTCCTGATGCAGTTATATCATGATATGGATTAAGTAAACCTGCATCACACTCTCCAAAACCATGGGCAATAATTTATTTAGTGCATTTATTTGTTGACATACTACTTACCCATAGAGAAGCACAACAAATAAAAAAGACAAATCCAAGCAAGTTCTTTCACTCCTTTAAGGGATAGTTTGGGATCTTTTCAGTTGAGTCCTATGAGGTTCATGGCAGTTGCCTGAACATTAACCACAGTGGCAAAGTCACTGTGGTTAATGTTTGCCTGAATTGAAAATTTTTCAATTTTGGCGCAGCGCGGCGGCAGGCAGGTGCCCCCCTTGCGCGCCACTAAGCTCCGCACACCGAGGAGCCGCGCTTGCGCGGCAGTAGCACAAAAACAATGAATGGGTTTGCTGCCGACCGCCTGCGCTTGCCGTGTTTGGTGTGTAGGGGCCTTTAGTCTTGAAATGGGTAAAAGAAGCCTCAGATATGCTGCTCCAATGGACTGGAATCTGCTACAACAAAATACCATATCAAAGGTTCTAATTTGTCTGAACCCCCACAAACCAGCAGGTCTGGACATATTAGAACCTTTGTTTTTAAAACTTGCCTCAGATTTTATCGCTGAACCACTGTGTCATATTTTTAATCTCTCTCTATGTGTAAACTAAATCCCGGATGTCTGGAAATCAGCCTTTGTAATCCCCCTTTTAAAAGGAGGTGACCCAGCAGTTTTGAATAACTACAGACCTATTTCAAAACTCTGTTTTGTCAAAGGTGCTCGAGACATTGGTCAGTGACCAGGTGAAAGATTTCCTGGCTTCAAATTCTCTTCTGTCTCCGTTTCAGTCAGGTTTTCGGAAAAACCACAGCACTACTACTGCTGCTTTGAAAATAATGAATGATGTCTTAGATGCCTTAGACAACAAACAGTGTTGCCTTTCTCTTTTTATTGATTTTTCCAAGGCTTTTGACATTGTGGATCACAGTATCCTTTTAGACCACTTAAAAGCTTCTGGGTTCTCTGAGAATGCAATCAGATGGTTTGCAAATTACCTTACTGGCAGAACCCAGGCTGTTCAGTCATAGGGTGTCACATCTGAGGTACTACAAATACATAAAGGTGTACCTCAAGGTTCAGTTCTGGGACTCCTCTGTTTACTATTTATATCAACTGCCTGGATCAGAATGTTCCAAATGTTAATTTTCATTCTATGCTGAAGATACCGTCATTTATTGCTGTGCACCTAGACCTGCACTAGCTTTTGTAAATCTTCAGCATGCTTTTGATCTGGTCCAAGATCAGCTTAGGCAGCTGCAACTTGTTCTCAATGTAGAGAAAACTAAACTCATGTTGTTTTCATCTTTAAGAGCAACAAAGGGAACACTGAGAAAAAGTGTTAATATTGACGGTCAAGAAATTGATCTTGTGTCTTCCTTTAAGTATTTGGGGTTTTTACTTGATGAAAACTTGTCTTTCAAAGAGCATATTCAGCATGCTACTAGAAAGCTGAAGGTTTTACTTGGTTTTTACTACAAAAACAAGTCCTGTTTCTTTTTTAATGTTAAAAAGAGACTGGTTGAATCTACATTTTTACCTCTTCTTGAATATGGTGATGTTTTATACATGAATGCCTCTGCACAGAGTCTGCAAATGTTGGACAGTGTGTATCATGGAGCTCTGAGATTTATTACAAACTGTGGATTTCTGACTCATCACTGCACTTTATACTCTAAAGTCAGTTGGACCTCTTTAAGTACACGTCAACTTGGACATTGGTACAGGTTCATCTACAAAGCCATTCTTGGCAAAATCCCTGACTATCTTTCCTCCATATTAATCTTGAAGGACGGATTACATAACCTGATATCAATGAGCTTTATACAGTTTGTTGTTCCCAGAGTCCGAACCGAATTGGGAAAGAAGGCCTTTAGGTTCTCTGCACCTTCTGCATGGAATAATCTGCAGACTGAATCTAAGCTGCAAAACTTGGTGTCTCTGAATGTCTTTAAATCTGCAGTGAAAACTCTGGAATACAGACTTTCTGAATGTCACCATTTTAATTGATGACTTTTATTGTTTTCCCCACTTATTTGTACTGTATTGAGTCTGTGTGACTGTTGAAACTGTGTTTTGCTGCCATTCTTGGTCAGGTCTCCCTTGGAAAAGAGATCTGCTGATCTCAATGGGACTAACTTGGTTAAATAAAGGTTAAATAAAAATAACTAAAATAAATATCTTGGAGAGCTGGGGCCTCATTTATAAAGCTTGTTTATGCACAAAACAAGGCTTGACAGTGGCATAGGCCACTTCCCACGCAAAGGTTGTGATTTACAAAAATGAACTTGGTGGGAGAAATGTGCACACCGATACATCAACTTTGATGCTGGCTCACAAACTTCAAACATTTTGGAGACAGGAGAAACTGGCGGCACAGATGGTGAGGTGGTGAATTGAAGCCAGATTCATTTCATACATTTGATGTCATTAAATATCAGACTTATAGACCCGTGAAATCATAAACACATAAGTCTGCAGTGTTATAGATGTGTTCCTTTAATGAGCCATTAGACTTTATACTGTTTGCAATTTTCATATATCATACTTCCACCTTCAAATGATATAGAGCGGTGGATAGCACTGATTGATCAGTATAAGTTGTGACAAGGTGCGTAACAAACAGTCTGATTGCTGAGTAAGCTTATGAATAGTGCTGTGACACTTAATGCTGCGTAATGCTGCACAATGGATGCGCTTGCACTGCTGGAAGATCACGCAAATGGTAGGATTTTTACTACAAAAACACAGTCACACATTTCCATTTCTCATGGCCATTGTCCAAGATTGTCATAATCCTGATGAATCATGCTTTGGTTGTGGTGCATGCACTACTTGATCTGGATCAGTGTTGTATAGTCTTGCAACACGCCGGGAAACGGGGAATGGTCACAACTGTTTTGAAGTGTTCAAAACTGTCATGGAGAATCGCCGCTCTCAGTATAGCTGGGTGGAAGCCCAGTTATAACCCGGTAGGCATATAAATACGAGCAGAAATCTGCTCAGAGTCATTCAAGACCAGCCTTCTGATCTGCGCACGTCGTCCTTTCATCATGTGGCTCACTAAGGGATTTGATTGTGGCCTCTTCCCTATCCAGATACTTCAGCTTGTGAACCATCTTCTTCAACAAGACAACATAAATGCTCAAGATGAGCATGCTATAGGCCAAGTCCTGCACAGAAGAAGACTGAGAAGAAGGAGAGGAAGAACCATTTGGGTTAGACCCTGGCTGCAGAGGAGACTGCTGTATGGGCAATATGAAAAGCTGATGAGAGAACTGAAAGAAGAGGATGTTCCTGGCTTCAGAAATTTTTTGAGGATTGACCCTGCTATGTTTCGTGAGCTACTTAAACGTCTTGGTGACAGAATCACAAAACAAGATACCTGGTACAGGAATGATGTTGATCCTGGTGTCAAGTTAGCAATCACCCTCCAGCATCTGGCAGCAGGTGATAACTATCACTCTCTGATGTACAGCTTCAGAGTGGCATCCCATACTATCCCCATCATTGTCAGGGAAGTATGTGAGGCCATAATAGCGGAGTACGCTGAAGAAGTCCTGAAATGTCCAACAATATCAGAAGAATGGAAGAAGATTGCCCATCAGTTCGTGGCTCGCTGTCAGTTCTTTCACACCCTCGGTGCTCTGGACTTGGAGCATATCCCTATCAAGTGCCCCAAGAATGGAGGATCGTTGTACTTCAATTACAAAGGGTTCTACTCTATAATCCTTTTGGCACTTGTTGATGCGGATTACAAGTTCCTGTGGGTCGATGTCTGGCAAAATGGTTCAGCATCTGATGCACAGGTGTTCAACAACTCAGAGCTCAGGGAGGCCATCAAGAACACCAGCATCAGCTTCCCACAGCCAGACCCTCCTCCCAGAGATGACAAGCCCATGCCATACTTCCTCACCAAGTTGTCCCAGGAGCATGGAGGACCGGCACCCAAATGCATGATGTCCACAACGTCGTTGGCGGCAACAGAACCACCAGGGTGGCCAAACAGCAAAGAGAGTATTCAAAGCTGTACTATAACTCTCCAACAGGATCTGTACCCTGGCAGGACAAAATGATCTGAATATGCAGAAAGAAAAAACAAAGAAATAAAGAAACAAGATATAATTATTATGGTTATTCAATATGGTCACATGATTAAGTGAGTGAGTGAGTGATGGTTTATTGCCCTGTCGGCATCTGAGGTCTGAGGAATATTAAGACAACCATTTTTCTAACATGATATCGCGTGCATGTTCTAATATCGCACACCTAGAAAAGCTGAACGTGGGCACGTGGTCAGTCTCCCAAATCTCGTCCGCAAGCTGTCAACCCAGGTCTGAAGTCGGTGGGGATCCACATCAAGTTCTTAATAATAAAAATAATGCATCAAATTTTTTAATAGCACTTTTCAAAAAGACTCAAAGACGCTTTACAAAGGATAACAACAAAACAAAAAAGCTATGAGTGGTTAGGGGTTGTATGCATTTGTGAACAGGTAGGTTTTGAGTGATTGTTTGAATGACAGCAGGGAGTCCAAGTTTCTGATGTGGAGGGGGATTGAGTTCCAGAGGGTGGGGGCGGCGATGGCGAAAGCTCGATCCCCCAAGGTCCGGTGCTTGGATTTGGTAATAGGCTTGAGGAGGTTGGAGTCGGCGGAGCAAAGGCTGCGGGAGGGGCGGTGGGGCTGAAGGAGGACTGTGAGGTATGGAGGTATGGTATTTTTTGCACTTCTTCTCAGTGGATGATGTCATCTTGTTGCTCATCCGTCAAGTAAAGAGCGTCTTTCTTCTTTGATTTTTTTCTTTCCTGCATCTTCCTCCTCCACATGTCCTGAAGAGCCTGGTCTGGAGGAATGAACACAGGACAAGGGGAAACTGGTCTGGAAGCTACATTCAGAATCTCATCCTCAGAAACATTAGGTGTGGGGACCTTCTTGGTGTTTGCCTTGCCCTTGCCTGCAGTTCCTTTTTTTCCCCTGGGAGGCATGATAACTTAATACCTGTGTTTGTGACTTGTATTTATAGACCCTCGGAATGTATCATGTGATCCTCTCTGAATGTACGGGAAGTGAACGCGACAAAAATGCAAGTGACTGGGCTCTATCAGGGCTTACGTGATGCAAACTGGGCTTGAACGGGGCTGACATCATGTCAGCGGGATGGAAATTCATGGAATCCTCGTTGTATCGTTGTACTGATCTAATTGAAGCAGGACGAACACCCCTGAAGCAACGTAGAAGCACTGTAGAAGCACCGTAGAAGCGTTACTGACGGTGTATGCACGGGGTGTGTCCGGGGGGAGACAGTCATTTCTTCCCGTATCATGCCGATCAAACCAGCCTTGCCAATCGTGTATAGTCGTGCACAATTGCCATGAGAAACTGGAATGTGTGACTGGGGCTTAACGCACAGCAGTGTCCGGAACAGACTGCAGGCAGGCGATGCAGAAACATTCATGAGGTACTTTGCATTGACCATTTATGGTCACATGTGGGTGTATAGAGGGTCAGATGTGAGGTAAATCCACTTGTGCAACCTTCCAGGTGGACTGGGATTTATTAAGGGAAAAGTGATTGCAGGTGTGTGCATGCACAGTTTTATAAATCAGATTATTTTTTGCCACACGCCATTTTCAGGTTTTGGGCGCACGTACACTTTTAATATGGACCCGACGCAGTGTTTTATAAATGAAGCCCCTAGTCTCTTTAAATCTTTATGAAAGCAGATTAAAGGTATAACTAGGAAGATAAAGCAGCCTGTAAATGCTTGACTGATGATTTTCTGCTCTATGACTCTGAATTGCTAGTCTGATATGTATGTACCTTTCAGGGCCAGAGTGGGACTCTGTTTCAGCCCTGGAGTTTCATGGTACAGCAGCCCACTTTGGCTTGCAATTTGTCAGTATAATTTTAGCATTATGAGTACAAATGCCTGAAAACACTGCAATATCCCCTACATCCTCATTAGTCATACTGCATTTTATAACTTCATCTAACATGAAAACTTACGGGGCCTGGGGCCTGTTCTTCTCTAGTGATTGACAAAGTATAATTGACCACTCTTAGTTTGTGGATGTAAACACTACTGGTACTGGAACAAAAGTGATCAGGTGTTATTATTCATACTTTGTGGGAAAACAGCTCACCTGTGCCTCAGTCATTCATAGCAACAAATGTTATGCTAATATTGCTGGGTGGAGTGCTTCTGCAACAAAAATCAAGTTTGAATTTGATTGATGTTGCCCAACTCTACATTATTTTGTGATATGTATACAGTTCCACACATCTGTTTTTAGTTTCCCCTCATTTTCAATTGTCTTTAAGTCTGGTATGTTTCAGTGATAAAAGGGCTAAACTGCATTCTTTGTATCAAATTAACACTGAATCCTACCTGACCTGTCTGATATCAGGGGCTGGCAGCTGGTGCTTGGCTGTGGTGGCTCATCCTCAATCTCACTGAGGGTCTGTTGCTGCTGAGGGGCTACATGAGTGATTGATAATTAGTTCTGGCTGTAACACAGACCTATTTTCATAGGGTGAACATATGTCCTCTTTTGCCTGGACATGTCCTCCTTTTTGGTCGTAAAATTATGTTGGGGGTATTTTATAAAATTCTGTAAAATATCTGGGTTTTGCTCAGCTTGTTTTACAGACGAAGCTGTTGCCTGTGACAGAAAAAGACATGCATGATTCAAACTACTGTAACTCCTCGAGTATCGCTGATAATATCCAAATATCCAAATAATTCCAATGGATTCTGAAAGCTGAAAAGCAGAGCTTTCCAGTAATATAAAGTACATTACACTAAAGGCTGGATTCACACAAAACATATTCAAGTCTTTTACAAATACTAAATAACACCACAGATTTCATTTCCAAAAATTGGACATCATGTACACAGTGTAAGTTGTGTTTCTCTTCTACCTTACCTATATCTTCAAACCAGGCTGTGAGCTTCTTTTAACAAAAATGCACAAATTTTTGGGCATTTAGCCGTGTCAGGTTCTAAACTGTCCTTCTCTTGAACCTCACTTTTTTCACACCACCTTTACATGTTATTATCCACCTTTGTCCTCTAATATTTTCATATCAGGAGCCGTTGATACCGAACAAACCGGGAGTAAACTTTGGTTTGTCTGCATGCCTGTAATGAGACAACGCTACAGAGGTATACCACATAGATGTTGCTTTAGAGCCTCTGACATGCGTCATTTTGGAGAGGGCAAGTTGCGGTTGTTCACATCAGCGCCATTGACTTTCACTCATTTTCTGCCATAACCCCTCTCACATATGGCATCCGTGTTGGCATACTGCACCCATGGCAGTCTCTATGTGTACATATCTAAGACTTCTATTCATCCACAATGGGTGGAGCTTTGGGTATGTTTTGTCATGATCCTCCCTGTTTACTTCAGTTTTACCTGTTTTGTTCATGTTTTATGTTTTGTCTCTTACTTCCTGTTTTATTTTGAAAAAGTCACCAGTCTCGTATTATTTCTGTATGTTTTGCTTCCTGTCTGGCATTGTCACACCTGAGCACTGATTGTTCTTCCCCACCTGTGTCTCATCATCCCCAATCACCCTCATGTCTTCCCCTGTCTTGTTACTAGATTGTTTGTACCTTACCGTCACTTTCCAGCACTTTTTCATAGCCTAGCCTTTGTTATAGATCCGTTTTTGCTTGAACCTTGCCTCTTGCCTTTTCTCTGCCTGATACCTTTGCCTGATCTGTTTGCCTACTTGCAGTGGCGTGCACGGACTTTTTCAAGGGCAGGGGCGAAAAGGAAAAAAAAGGGCACATACAGTGCATTCTCACCACTGAAGAGTGAACTAGGTTTCCCCTTTTTTTTAAAGGCACTTAAGACATGTTTATATGTCATACAAATGGCACATTATATAGCCCTAAAACAGACTAACTAGACAGACTACACCGTGTCCCAAAAGTTCATGCACCCCAATAGGAAACATTTTTGTCTGTTTGTCTCCAAAATGGGTTGCACCTGGTCAGCCAGGTGTTGTGAGGTCGTTTAATTAGTTCATCTGTCTGTGATAGGCCTATAAATTTCTTGGTTGACCATGAAGCATGTCACTGAGAGAACCTTCTTTGTAGTGTTGCCACGATGACCAAATCTGGAAGAGCTGCACTTCGAGAGCCTCAAGTCCGTGCTCAAGCCATTGCCTTGCGCAGGGCAGGGAAAACTTGCAGGGAGGTAGCTCAGGACCTTGGCAGAAACATACGATGGGTGAAGAAGTGGTGGTAGAGATACCAGAGCTGTGACTCCCTTGAAGACATGCCCCGTGCAGGTCCCCCCTCGGTTCTGAGTTCGAGGGCCAAGGACCTCATCCGCAAGGCCAAGGGGAAAGAGACACCAATCCTGCCGCAGACTCAGTCGAAGACTGAAAAATCTTGGGGAAGCAGTCTCTAAGAGTACCATCCATCGTTTTCTGACTGAGAAACTGGGTCTGACAGCATACAGAAGACAGCGGATTCCTCACCTTACCAAACTGCAAAAGGAGAAGCGGCTTGCTTTTGCAAAGAAGTATGCTAAAATGACCCCAAGAGACTGGGAAAAATGGGTTTTCTCTGATGAGTGCCCTCTCTACTTATTTCCAATTCCCCAAAACGACTGCATTTACACTGACAATCGAATGGAAGTACCACCTTCTGAACAGGTCAAGTTCAGCGCCCATTGCATGGTCTGGAGGACGATGTCTTCTTCAGGGCTGTCTGAGTTGCATGTTGTACCCCAGGGCACCACCATCAACACTGAGTATTATGTTAAGAACATTCTCCAGCCAGTGTTACTTCCCATACTCACCAGAAAGAAGAAGTCGGGCCCCATCACAGCTAGGAAGATGTTCAACAGGCGGGCGGAAATGGTCTTTGTGCAAGATGGTGCCCCCGCACATACTGCTCGTACAACTCCACAGTGGTGTTCTGAGCAGCTTCCTGGCTTTCTGCACCCAACTCCCCGGACCTCAACCCGATTGAGAACTGCTGGGGTATCCTGAACAGTCGGGTTTCCACAGCCCACCCCCTACCACCATGAAGCAGCTCAGTGCAAGGGCTGTGCAGGAGTGGGACAACATTGAACCTTCCGTTCTGAAGAATTTAGTGCATTCTATGCCCAACAGGCTGAGGGCAGTAATTATGATGCGAGGGGGATACACTGGCTTTTGAATAAATGCATTCTGTTGAATATTCACAATCTGAGTTGACTTTTTCTGTGGTGCACGAACATTTGGCACACGGTGTACTCAAGTTAGTTCATAGTTAAGATCAGCATCCACAAGAACTGTGTAGATTTAATCTTGGACTATGAAGAACACACATGAATAAATAAATAAAACCCTAGTGGTCTGGGGGCCTTACCCTGGAAAATGTTTGATTAAGAAGATGCCATTTCCTGTATTCCAGTGTATTTAGGCATGAAAACAGCTCAGGGGTGAAAAAAGTGAGAAGGACATGACCCCTTTGATTTTCTTCTGGGGGCATGCTCCCCCGGAAGAAAATTTAGAATATTTCATATTTTAAAGCATCAATCTGATGCATTTTGACAGAAAATTCAAGCAGAAAAACAGGACAGTATGAATGTATAATAAAGTATCTATCCATACATGGTCTCATTATGCTATATAGCAGGGGTATTCATTTAAAAGTCACCGAGGTCCAGTTAATAAAATTTCCCCCAATAAAAGGTCCAAACCAAAGTCCAGTTTGTGTCTTATAGCCTTCCCCTATGTCCACATTTTTATGATTTCAACAATATTTATTGTCAATTATTAATGCATGATATGTTTTATTGAGTGCACAGCTAGCTCCTTTACCATTAATAAAAATAGTCCTGGCAAATTAATTTAAGGCCTTTATTTCAGATTAAAAAAGAAAAACCTAAAATAAAATAAATAAAACAGTGCAAACAGAGCCAAATAACCATTTTTTTCTCTTAAATGAAAGAGGTCCTAGCCAAGAATTGAAGGCCTACACTTCAAGTAAAAAAGTCAACATCTTCAGAAAACAATTAATAAAAGGTGGCTCTTTTTAAGAAAAAACAAGTGCATACAGAGCGCTGACTAAATATTTTTCCTCTTCTTTTATCTTAAATAAGAGAGGTCACAGCCTAAAAAAAGGAAGACTTACACTTTCATTAAAAAAGTCAACATCTTCAGAATACAAGAAATTAACTCTTAAAAGTACAATCATTTGTCATCTGTAACTGCTTTTCTGCTGTGTTGTTGCAAAATAATGTAACAAGAAAGTGATGGGAAGATAAATATTTTATTTGCGCATGTTTCAGATTTTGCTCTCTCTCTCTCTTTGGCTCCCTGTCCTTAACTCTCTCTCCGTCTTTTAGTCTTTCCCTCTCTTTGTTTCTCATTCTCACACACAAACAGGGCTGCATGCATTGCATGAACCCACACTCACATAGGCTAATAAATAAATAAACAGAACAGTGTTGCTAGAACTTGCAAAATGTGAAACATTCAAAAACAAACTAGTGCTAAAAACTGTAGAACTGCAACAATGAAAATAACAAGAACAAATGATCAACTCGATTAGTAAACAATTAGAAAAAGAACAGGATCAGTCCGTGGACAGTGCAGCGCCACCACAGCGCAAAAGCTCTCAGCCCTCATCAGCATTTCTCACACAGGTCAGTCGCAACGCTTGCATGTGATAAGGGTCTTATTTTTTTGCACTGACTGTTTATTTGTCTCTGCCTCCTGTTTGCATGTGGCTGATGCAGCTCATGCTGTAAACACGATAGCGGCAGGAAAATCACCTCCGCTAAATGAATCATGTCTCGTTCCTCTTTAGTGCTTCAATAAACAACCTTATAAGCCTCAGAAAACATACAGGACATATATTTAGGAACACTCATGGCATGACCAGCTTGTGATCAGACCACAGTAGCAGTTCTAGTGTTAGCTGTAGTAGCAGCACCCGGTGTATATCCGCGACTGTCGGAAAAAATGCTCAATTAAAATCTATTCTTGTGAATTTATCAGAGATTTGTCACGGGTCCGGACAGAACCATCACTCGGTCCGGATCCGGACCGAGGTCCGCCATTTGGTGATGCCTGCTATATAGGATACTGATACAGCTCTCATGAAATGCGTTAATTTTCCACTGCAGGCTTGTTTAGACATCTACGTTTTATCTCCTGCTGTGTTTGCTAGCGTTATTCATCAATGACATGATGCTTCTTTCAGCAAGTTAATACTTCTGGTGATATGATACCTTTAGCTAATATTAAACTATCGTTATCTATATTCCACTTGGATCAGCGAGGCGTCTTAAGCTTCCAAATGCTTCTCAAACCAATCAGGCAAAAGTATCTCCCCACCTTCCCAGAGAAACATTGCTGATGTGAGGCCGTTCGCCCTTATATTTCCATGCTCTTGCGCTTGATGAGTGAATGTTTTTATCCAATCAAGGCTCCCTTCGGGTGCGTGCACATTTGCAGTTCACTGATAATAGCTGGTATACCTCCATGTCCATGTCAATTACTCCCACCCCCCAAAAAAAACTTTCCATTGGATTTACACCCTAGGTCACCTATTTTGATTAAAAACCAGCAAATTTCGCTGAAAGGTGAGGGGTTTTCATGCCTGGCATTTTAACACCATATTAGCACTAGAAAATCAAAACTGGTTCTGTGAGATAGTTCTGGCTCAATAAAGATCAAAAAAGGGTCCAACATAAGTCATTGCAACAGTATTGTTCCATAGTATTTCTTAGTCCTAACAGTCTTCTGGAGTTTAGTGTGTTTTTCCTGCTTAAGAAGGCAGTTTGGTGTGTTTTGCCAACCAGGAGGGCACTTTAGTATGCATTTAGATGCCCAAGAGGGCACACAGGGAACTTTTGCACACGTTTCAGCTCCCAAGAGGACACTTTAGAGAGAATTTTGCCTCCAAAGAGGGAAAATTTAACACGCATTTTGCCTTCCAAGAGGGCACATTAGAGCGTGTTATACCTCCCAAGAGGGCACTTTAGCACGCGATTTTCAACAGTTGGGCAACGAGGGGGGCGATTGCCCCCCCCCCCCCCCCCCCCCCCCTTGTGCACACCCCCTCCTGCTTGTGTACCGAACCTTGGATTGACAATAAACCCTGCTTTTTGCCTCATGGACCTGATTGTCTGCATTTGAGTTCTTTTGAGCCACGAGTGTTTTTCATGACACGTTTTTATGATACTGTGCACTGGCCTCACAGCCCGGCCCACTAGGAATTGTCCTGGTTCTCCCAATTAGCCACTCCGAACCTGGTACCTGTAATTGTTTGTAACTTAGTAAAGGTGCTGCTGCCCATCTTGGCCAGGACTCTTTTGCAAATTAGATTTTCAATATCAATGAGTTTAAAGTTGTTCTGTTTTTTAAGTAAAAACACTCCTTGATCAGTGCAGAATATTATAAGTGGCTTTGTACCAGCTCTTAAACCCCATTAATATTCCAGTTCATCTCTCCATGGAGGTCCACTCCCATTGCACTGAAGGACCATTTTTGTCAAGACTTGGACTCGTGACAACATCAGCACTTCCTCTCAAATCCTCTGTAGATGTAATTTGTCCCATGTTGCATCTCACCGAACTCAGCTTTGCAGGTAATCTCCAGTGATGTCAATAGGGAAGGTGCAAAGGTGGTCCTCCTCTCAAATGTAGACCACAAGCACACACAAACACACACACGCACACACACACCCACACACACAAACAACGTAACATGTACACACATAGAGCTACATGAATGAAAGAAAAACAAAATAATAAATCATAGATAGATGCTTTCATTCTTGGCAAGAAGCCTGCCCTTATTAATCACAGCTTATCCGCAGCTATCTGAATGAAGAGAACGAGAAGAAGTCTGGCGTGCATAGAAGAGGAGGAGGAGACAGAGGGGTGTTTCTTTCTCTGCTCTGTGTGACTCAGAAGCTCAGAGCAGTCCCTGACCTCCTGCCACCTTGGTGAATTGAATAAAGACGCAGCAGCAGCCCAAGGGCACAGTGTTAAATAATGCCCAGGCACACTGAGTACATTAAGATTTAGCATAAATAAGTAACAGTAGTGTGGAGGATGGCCTCTGTGCTGCCATCTCATTAACCCTGTCAGAGACAGAGACAGACAACTCCAAAGGGAGATGCCAAAGCAAAAATAGACACCCACATGTGGAGGACACTTTGACATGGATTAAAGACAATGAGATTCAAGCCCTTTTTCCAAAGTTTCCAGAGGAATGATAATGATGTATGATATAAATTTGTACTTGCTTTTTCTGTGCTGATGAAGAAGACAAGATGGCATTGACTTCTAAATGCTTCTTACAGTGAAAAAAGACTTCCAGTGCTCACCCTCTCAATGTTTCTGCTCTGTTGAAAACAGGTTGCATGCTAAGCATGATTTGAAATCTTATACAGTAGCAAATGCACTCAGCATGACTGGAAAGAAAATAATGTTCTCTAATTCTGAATGCATTCAAGCTCCTATTTTCTTGATAAAATTCAAATATTGTGCCTATTTAATATGGTAATCATTTGCCGTGGCCTTGATGTGAGCTCAAGTGTGTCTCTAGATCCTAGTTTGAGCAGAGATATATTCTTTTCTTCATTAAAATTCTCTCACACTGGCAAGCATTCACATTGATTTTATCTCTGTTGACAGGTCTTGTCCAGCTTTACTTTGCATAATGCTTCAAATAACTCCAGTCATTAGCTCAGTGTGCTTAACATACGGACCTAACAACAGTGAATAATTTACTGGAGCAGTACTGTGGTAGTAACCTGGCACACCAGATAAACAATTCTAAGTCTTTCACTATTCCACATGGGAAAGAGCCAATAGAATGTGTTTGGGGAGTGCAGAACCTTTCAGAATCATATCCAGCAGGTGATTTGATGATCGTTCTATCAGTTTATGGGCCAATCAGAAAATGTAGTAGGTGGGCGCTACTGCCTTACAGAACGTGAGTCACTTCCTATGACAAGCTCTCATCAAAACATGTTGGAAGTGGTGCGAAAATGTCCATACTAAAGAGAAGTTTGTAGAGGTGATATTTGTTTTTTATTTACCAAAGAAATGCAGTCAAATCTGATAAAACTGCTACTAAAGCTTTCAAAATCCTTCTGAATCTCTGTAAGTGCAATCACATCCTGTTGTCGTCTTGCTCGTATCTCCCACTTCTTCCTGCTCTGAAGGACTCTGATTGGGCCGTGCTGCTTTGGGCCGAGCACAGTCATTGTAGATTGAAGCTTGTTAAGATGGATCTACCTGATTACAGACATTGAATCAGACAGGTCTAGTAGCTGCGCAAGATTACTGTGGTAGATTCCAGTTAATAACTGGGTCCTTGTGTAAATGCTAATATAAGACGTGAATATGCTTTGAGTGTTGAAAAATGGCGTTTTTATTGCAGGTCATAGATACAACACCAGTATGTATTCAGTGTGGTCAGGTAATGTTCAACAGGGATCTTATTATCTCAGCCAAGGAGGTTATGTTTTTGCCGGCGTTTATCTGTCTGTTTGTTTGTCTGTTTGTTTGTCTGTTTGTTTGTCTGTTTGTTTGTCTGTGTTCAAAATAACTTGAAAAGTTCTGAACAGATTTGGATGAAATTTTCAGGAATTGTTGGAAATGGGATATGGAAGAAGTGATTAAATTGTGGGGGTGATCCGGATCACCGTCTGGATCCAGGAATCTTTTAAAGGATTCTTTAACATTGCCAGATAGGACCATTTTTGCCAAAGTGAACCGAAGCTGCTTGGCAGAGGTCTGCGCTGTCTGAGTGCTTTTCTAGTTTGACAAAAGTTATGTTTAGAGGGTGGAAACTATAAATATTCATTTAAAGAGAACATACTATAACCTTACAGTTCAGCTGGATCTGCCTGATTAAATGTCTGTAATCAGACAGATGCATCTTACAAAGTTACAAGGGAGAACGATTTAGCTCAGTCCACAGAGGCTAAATCGCCATCCTTTGAGGAAAAAGAGGCTTGAGCCCTGACCGTGACAAAAGCAAGAAGCCTTTGAACAATGCAAGCCTTAAGAAAATAGCTGCTCATAGAGAGATAAGCATAGATTCCACCTTCTTTAGTAGCATTTTTATCAGTACTATGTAACATTTCTTCACTAAATGAAAAGTAAAGGACAGCACTAAAAGCATTTCTGTTTGGAAAAGATATTTTTGCCCCTGTTTTGAGTTTATTGTAGGAATTGGCTCTCATTATGAACCTTTCTACGCAGCAGAAGTTGCTGCCTACTTCATCATCTGAAATCCCATAATGAATATGACTGACAGAATGAACTGCTTTCAGGAAATGTCTTTTGAAAGGTTATGCCCTCCCCAACCTCTTTCTTTGGGCTGTTGCACAGATGGGCCAGTGAAATATATCCTGAATAGTTTATACTGAACAGTCTATTTAATATGTCAGGTTACCCATATTATGTAAATTTCAAGTTTTATACACCACTGAGTATGTTTAACTTACTCCACATGATAGAGCATATCTATGAAAAAAAATGCAGCATCAGGACTTCTCCCTCTCCTCATGTTTACAGCAACAGTTTTGCTTAAATATCCCCCATGTCCCATCATAGCCCATTGGCTGGAGGCAGCAGGCAAAGGGGAGAGCATAGACCATGGACAGAATACAATGCTGCTGAAAACATGGCACTGAACCAGGCTTATTTATCAATTACCACAAAGTAGACTGGTCAATCAATCGATGCGTACCAGGGAGGGGGGGCTTAAAGATAGAGCCATTGAAACTGAAAATTTGATGATAAGAGCTGTGAAGGCAGAGTGTCATGCTGAAGCTGCAGGACATTAATCTGCCAGGTGTGAAAGCTGTGGTACTTGCCAGAGCTGACATTCCTGGCAAGTGCCACAGCCAATGTAAGTCATGAAAGTGGCCAAACTGACTCTTTGTTGGCTCTCAGACTGGTCTGTTGACCCAATAAGAAGAGAGTGCCCTCTCATAGCAACCTTTGCTGGATTACCTCTTTCACCCAGGCCAAATATTTTGCTTCATGCCAATTTGTGACTTCAATTTTGTTACCTCAACATGGTTAAGTTTGTTTGTATGAGTGATGCAAGATATCCACACTGCAAGCTAAGAATATTTTAAATCACATTTTCTAAATCAAGGGTTAAATATGAAAAATGTTGGTTAATTTAAAACCCGTATTGAAACAAACTACATGTCTACAGGCATGGAGAAAACTTAGATATGATTTAAAGTAAAAGAAACCATTTAATGCTGACCATGTGTGATGTTCTATTTATTCTAAGAATCTGCAACATAACCTAATAGCAAACTCACTCATATGCTTAATGTAAGGCTTCCAGCAAATCCTGTTGTCCATAATCATACCCAAGAATTTGTTTTCATGGACTCTCTCAATATTGACACCCTCTATTTATATTTGAACATTAGTATTTGATTTGTATATCCCAAATAACATGAATTTGGTTTTATTGATATTTAGTGATAACTTGTTTGAATCAAACCATTTTTTAACTTTGTTCATTTCTGACGTGATTAGAGACAGAAGATGTGGTAAGTTTGAACCTGTAGCCACAATATTAGTGTCATCTGCAAATAATACAAATTTCAGTACCTCAGACACTTTAGATATCTCATTGATATACAAATTAAAAAGGGTAGGTCCCAACACTGACCCTTGGGGGACGCCACACACAACTTCCAAATGCTCTGATTCATACTCTCCCAACTTCACAAATTGTTGCCTGCCCTTTAAGTAGCTTCCTACCCAATTAAGCACTAGCCCCCGGATTCCATAACGTTCAAATTTCTTCAGTAAAATAGTGTGATTTATTGTATCAAATGCTTTCTTTAGGTCGATGAAAAACCCCAACAGCATGCTTCTTTTGTCTATAGTACTAGTAATTTCTTCGATAAGTTTGTATATAGCTAATGATGTTGACCGGTTTGTTCTGAATCCATACTGGCTGTCAGTAAGTACATTGTTTTTTTCTAAGAATTTGGACAACCTATTATTAAAGAGTTTTTCTAATATTTTTGAGAATTGTGGTAGAAGAGAGACCGGCCTGTAATTTGTGGAGTGGTGTTTGCTACCGTTTTTATTGATAGGTATGATTTTTGCTACTTTCATCTTACTTGGAAATTCTCCAGAATTAAATGACAAATTACCAATATGTGCAAGTGGCTTAGAAATAACCCATTTAACAGCTTTGAAATCTAAATGGTTACAATCTGTCGATAGTTTGTTTTTGCTTTGATTAACAATATTAGTGATCTCTTCTTCATCTACTGCACTTAGAAACATTGAGCTAGAATTGCTTTCAATAAGTTTGCTGATTGTATTTATGGAAATGTTTGAGTCAGGTATACTTTCTGCTAACTTTGGACCAATATTAGCAAAAAAAAGATTAAATTTTTTAGCTGCATCATTCATATTATTTATATTTATGTCTTTATCAGTAAAATATTGAGGATAACTGTCATGTCTGCTGCCCTTTCTAATTTCTGTATTTAAGATATTCCTTATACTTTTGATGTTGTTTTTGTTATTCTCTAGTAGTTTACAATAATACTCCTTTTTACATTCTCTCATAACACTAGTTAGTCTTATTCTTATACTTCTTATATTTAATTTCTGTTTCTTTGGTTCTATATTTTATGAAATCTTTATATAGTATATTTTTCTTTTTACATGCATTTTTTAGTACTTTTGTGATCCATTGGTTATCATTACATTTATTCTTTCCTGTTGACTTGTGTAATTGGGCAGTTTTTATCATATAATGGATGAAATATGGCTAAGAATTCATTATAAGCTTTATTAGTGTCTTTTTCTTTATATATCTTGTCCCAGTCATAATTCATCAAGTCCCTTTTTAGATTTTCCATAGATTGGTCTGTTCTTATCCATTTATACTGTTTTCTGCTGTACTGAGAATGTTTTTCACATTTGTTGTAAATTGTAAATACAGGTAAGTGATCAGTAATGCCATTTATCAACAATCCACTTTCTATATTGTTAGTGATGACATTAGTAAAAATATTATCAATTAATGTTGCACAATGAGAGGTGATTCGGCTTGGTTTGGTGATTTTGGGAAATAACCCGAGACTGTACAGTCTGTGTTGATAAATTCATCTGTCTTCATATGTTTGTTTGGATTCAGGAGATGAATGTTAAAATCACCAAAAATAAACATGTCTTTATGATGGTTCAACTGTCACACACTTAACAGCAGGAGGAAAAGGAGATGTGAGAGACAGAGGGAGCGAAAATTTTCTCAACTAATTAAGCCTAAAAATATAACATCTGTCTTGTTATTGTGTTATATAATATCATCAACTCTTTTTCATGCTTATAGCAATGTGATTTATTTTGAAATGAAAAAAGCTCACTGTTTTGAGCTTCCTGTGACTCATACACCAGGACATTCCTACAGTTATAGCAAAGCCATCTCAGCCGGATCTTTATACAGACTATTCATCTGGTCAGAGCTACAATCCTTGTATCAAGTCATGCAGTTTCTTATAGTGTGTGAATTTGTGTGGGAAGTTCTTCAAAGGTTTTTCCTACAGATTTTCAAGAGGTCATATGTCAAGTGGTTGACACAATGCTGCATATAAAGTTAGCTTTTCTAAGTTTACATATTGGTCCAACTTTAAGATGATTTTCTTAGTTAAGTCTTTCTTCAATCTCTACAAACAGAAAATACTTGACAAGACTGTAAATGACGGCTATGTATAAAGACTGATCAGAACAAAATAATCTTCTCCTTCTCACCTCTCCTGCCTCAGAATGATCCAACTTTTACCATCTCTTATTCAGCCTCCTCTCTTTTCCCCCTCTGAAGCTAACATCAACACATTTCGGCTTTCTTTCAAGTTGCTGCAGTCAGATCAATGAAAAGCCTCTTAGCCGAACTGCACTCAATCGAACCAGCACTTTAAGACCCACCTAAAAGTGCAAGACATTTTTCTTTTCTCTTGAATGCTGTTTCTATTGAAATGTGGATGTGTGTGTGTGTGTGTGTGTGTGTGTGGGTGTGAATGTGGACATTAAAGACATAGTGATTTGAGATCATTTACCGATTGCATAGTGATAGCCATAATGTGCTTATCAACCAAGATTCATTGTTTTTTTTTTTTTTTTTCAAATCATTTATTTAAGTATTAAGTACAAACTAAGAATAGCTCTATATAAAAATAATTTCCATGTGAAGCCTCCAGACCCTAGTATTTGAACTTCTTATCACCCAAACGTACACCTTTGGGTTGCCATTCACTACAACCACCGAGCCTACAGACTGTTGTGGTTAGGGGTGTGTATTGGTAAGACTCTGTTGATATGATAATCAATACATTATAGAGTTGGCGTTAAGATGTGTCACAAAATATTACAATATTATGAGCAGGATGATTCATCACATTTTTTTTTAAAGTCATGTTTTCAAAGGTTTTTGAAGGATAAAGAAACGCCAATAAAACATGCTTTAATGAGGAGCTTCTAATCAGTTTAATCTAGATAAAGTATGGTCCTTTGAACAGGATAATTTTTTATCCGTTCTAGTAACAGAAATAATAACATTAAGTGTAAAAGAGAAGAGAGGCAGAACCTAAATAGCAAAAGTCCTAAAATTCAGCATGTATAGCATAAATTCAGCATGAATAATTAAAATATCAATATTGCTCTATTAGGTATTAAAACAGTTTTGCGGAATAAAATATCACAATGTATTGCTGTATAATTTTTTTTCTTACACCTGCAGTTGTATGAGACAAGAGTACAAAGAAGGGGGATGCTTGAAAAACATACAAATATGTTGTAATTCGAAAAATGTCCAATCAGACTTAAAAATGTACAAACATACTCTAGGTTGAAAGCAGAATGGCAAGTAACGAAGTACAAATACTTCGTTACTGTACTTAAATAGATTTTTCAGGTTCTTTATACTTTTAGAAGAATTTATTTCTCTGACGACTTTTTACTTTTACTCAGTTACATTTTCAACATAAATATCTGTACTTTCTACTCCTTATATTTCCAAAAAAGGCTTGTTACTTGAGAATTGTGAATGTACACACCTATTATGTAAAATTAGTTACATGAATCACTTGGATAGATCTGGATGTTCCATCATTACAAAACATAACCATATTTTTCATGTTATAAACAACACAAAGAAATTAGTGAAGTTTTATCATTTATTGAAGTCCAAAAAGTATTTGTACAGTTCATTCTCAGTACTTGGTTGGTCCACCACGTGCTTTAATGATCGCCTCACACCTGGCAGGCATACTATCCACGAGTTTCTGACACACCTCTGGGCCGAGGCCATCCCACGTCTCCTGGATCAGTGTCTGGAGCCCAGCCTTGTTTGTGGCATGCTGACCATGACGACGCCTCTTGACCTCCTCCCACAGGTGCTCTATGGGGTTCAAATCTGGGCTCTGTGGGGGCCATTCCAGCACCTTAACCTTCTTACGTTCCAGGAAAGCCTTCACCCGCTTAGACGTGTGCTTCGGATCACAGTCATGCTGGAACACGTACCTCCAACCAAGAAGCCTCCGAGCTGATGGCAGCATGTGCTGGTTCGGGATGTCCTCGTACATGGCAGAGTCCATAATTCCGTCGATGAAATGAAGGGATCCGACGCCACTGTATGACATACAACCCCAGACCAGGACATTTCCACCTCCGTGCTTGACTGTAGGCTGTATACCCTCTGGCTTGTACTCTTCACCTGGCTTTCTCTACACCGATTTTTTGCCATCTGATCCAAACATGTTAAATTTGGATTCATCAGACCACAGGATGCTATTCCAGAATGCAGAAGGTTTGTTTCTGTGTTCCCGAGCGAATCTGAGGCGTTTTCAGCGATTCCTGGCGCTGATGTAGGGCTTCTTACAGGTCACCCTCCCAGCCAGACCTACTGTACTTCATGGCGGCGGTTACGGATGGTCTGGGCACAAACATGG
Organism: Cetoscarus ocellatus; assembly: GCA_037902135.1. NCBI lineage: Eukaryota > Metazoa > Chordata > Actinopteri > Labriformes > Labridae > Cetoscarus > Cetoscarus ocellatus. The sequence continues at coordinate 340,264 of JBAMNC010000765.1, forward strand.
CTTCCAGTTGCTTCCTCCACTTTAGTGGCAAGACTGGAGGCCGAAGACTGTCTCTCCCTCTGTACCAGCTGGGAGATGTACCGGTCAGTGCGCTGGCTGGTCTTCCTGGGATGTCCTTTCCTGGCTGCATTGGCTATGCATCCAGACTGTTTGTACTTCTTGATGATGTACTACACGGTCGTGTGGCGTAACGATAGCCGAGTTCCAATTTTTCTGGTGCTTTGGCCTTCTTTATGTAGCTGAATGATTTGCTCCCGCATTCGACGGGGTATCTCGCCTGTCTTAGCCATATCACAGGAATACATTATGGGCGTGGTCAGGCCATTTATATAGGCCAGTCTGTGTACAGAGGGAGTGTCCAGTATGGTCACGCTTGACCAAATCAGACCAAGTGAGTCAGCCATGTCCTGTAAACATCTCGAGTCAATTTTAGGTGAGTATTATAAGTTTTGTGACTCACTAATGGAACTGTACAGATACTTATTGGGTTAGATAATCGCATTTCTGACCAAATATGTCATTTTGACATCAAATATTTGTTTAAAACATATTGATTATCAAATATTTTAATCACTTTTACACACAATAGCAAGCATTTAGCCGAATATACAAAAGCTGTTATGTAGTCAAATTTTCAAGTAGTGTACAAATACTTATTGGAGCCACTGTATATGTATAGCTTAAGCAGTGCCGCCCCTCCCTTTACACAAAACACGCGCTATGCGTAGGGCCCCACGATCCATGGGAGGCCCCATTTTGCCCAAGAGGACGCATTCTCTACTGTCTGATGCAGCCACAATCCGCTCTGTGGAGTACAGGCCTGACATTTTTCCATTTAAAATGTGGCTGTTACCATTGTTGTCTGTCAGTCATGTCATTTTGCAGTGCAGCCGATGTTCATGTGAACATTTGATCTAAATGCCTCCCGAACCGCTCAGCGTCTTTGGGCACACGCTCTTTCATCTGCCAGTGAGCGTATCAACTCAGACAGACGCGCATCGCAGGGACAGTGAAGGATCATCAGTCACTTTGTGTGATTTTATAATTAAAACAGTGTTATGATAGCTCATGTGCTCTGTTTAAGTGAACACAAAGACTTAAAAAAATGACAGTTAGCCTTCTGATGAATCAAAACTCAACATTCTTCATCAGTTCAGCTCTTGTTTTCACTCACTCACTGTTTTCTAAATGATAAATTCATCCTGAGGTATCCTGCATCACGTATTGTCCATGATATATGGAGGCCCATAAGTGGGTCTCAGATCTTTTTTCACTGGACGGTGTATAAATCAGGTGAAAATTTGGCAAAAATGTCTTCAGTGTATGGAGGCCCTAAGAGGACAAACATCCATCAGAGTATGTCAGAGTATACCCAGTAGAATAAACCAGACGCAGGAGGAAACACTGCTGTCTGTGTGTGTGTGCGTGCGTGCAAGCCTACGCGTGTGGTGTGTGTGTCGGAGCAGGTCTGCCACTCAGCATAGTGAGAAACAACTGTTGCCTGATGTGCTATTAAAAAAAAGTGTTATTAAAAAGGCTGATTAAGAGTTGGACCTATGACCATGATTTGTGACATCATAGTTTAGAAGCTACTCCTGGTCCAAAATTCAGTGTTCAGAAGTGTGATGTGTTAACCTTAAGTGTACAATACAAATGCCTAAAGGACTATATAGTGAAGTACATTAGGATACTAGCCAGGTAGTTTTTGTTCAAACAATAACATTGCTAAAGTAGATTCCATATAAATTATCCTGTGTTTAATAGCTTTGCAACCAGTGAATTGTGCAATAGAAATACTTCTTACTTTTAAAGTAATAGTACATTTCAGAGCGTGTACTTTTTATTTTTACTTGAGTAGATATTTGGATAACTACTTTTACTTTTACTCAAGTTGTTTTTTTACATAGGTCTTTTACTTATACTTAAGTAAGAAATGTGGGTACTTTTGCCATCTCTGGTTAAAAGTCAAGATTACTGCCACTTTATATATCATTACAAAACATGCATCTTCACAATCTGGATATAAGATTTTCAATAATCACATCGCCACAAATAACCACAACCACATTCCATAACCAACTACAGCTCTTTCATTTCCCAGCAGTTGCAGAAGTCATAGAGGCATTTAACTATAAGACAGAAGACCTATTTTTTTTAAGTTTGAAATACAAGATAGACAAGCAGTATGAGTTGTTGACCCTGATATATGCCACTTTAAAAAAAAAGGTCTGAATTCAGTGATGTTTAAATGAATGTTCCGTGATCTTTAAAAGCAAAACAGATGTAAAGAGCCCATATTCGGCTTTTCTGATTTTATATGTGATTAGCATGCCCCCTTAGCTTGATAGAGCACCTTTATGAACAAGATAAATAGTTCGCAGCATTTAGAGCTCCCTCTCTCTCCCCCTCCCCCTCTTGGCAGCACCAACAGCTGCCTAAAACATCTTGTCCCCATAGCTGTCCAGAAATGATCTACCAGTGAGATGGCCTACCATTCATTTGCCATCAGTTTAATTCCATTGCCATTGCAGAGCATTGCCTCAGAATGAAGAATCGTTGCTGAACTGAAGCAGGAGCTCTAACAGACCATCTCGTAATACAGCACTTTCAGAAAAATAAAACTTTTTTTTGATTGTGAACTCTAGCAGTCATTAAAAATGAAAATATAAACCTGATTTAAGCAAATATGACCTCTTTAATTAAAAGTATAGGAACCTGCAACCCCCTTGGGGGTTGTATAAACCTGGAAAGAACCCTTGCATTACTGAGGAGCTTGATAAGTGCCACCCAACACATGTGATGTCTGCAACATCAGACATTGGATGGCATGTTAAAGGTCCCATATTTTGCTCCTTTTCTGCAGTTTAACATGGATCCTTGATGTCTTCATGAAACGTAAGTAACATGCTTTGGTCCAAAAAGCCAATGAATCAAGCACAGCAGCATTGTTTCCAGGCTCACATAGCCCCTATGTTCAAAAGTGTCTGATTTAGTAGGTGGGGACCTTAATATGTTAGTGAGCCACTGCTGATACGCCTAGCTCTTCCGCGAGGTGTGCACAGACAGGATGCCGTCGCGTAACCATGACGACTGAGCCTGCAGGACAACAAACTGTGGTGCAGCCATTCATGTTTGAGCCTGAGTCAGACCCCGAATATGAAGAGGCACCAGAAGAAAGTCGAGAGCCAAGGTTAAACCAGGATTTTTCTCAGTGGTCTGTATGTAAAGTTTGTTACTTCAATGCTAATATGTAGACAAATTAAAGTTGTTCTGCCGTTCTTGCCCCCCTCACCCCCTCCATGTGTTGTTGTAGATGTGAAGCACGTAGCCCTCGACTGTGTAGTTTGTATTCATGCGGTGCTTACCAAAACTTAGACTGGCGTTAAATAGCGTTTAGTAGGGGATAATGTAGAGTGAGCAGGTTACTACAGAGACATATAAACCCTGACAGGATTAGATAAAACTCCGACATGAGGCGGAATTAACTTTTATTTATAAGTAACACTGAACGGGCCGTTGCTACTGATAGTGAAATAAGACAGAGGTAAGGGCTCTTCTTTGTTGTTGTGAAATGTAAATTATGTCTGGGTTCTTCAGATTCTTCCGATCAGGGCAACAGTCTGTTTACAGAAATAACATTAGTTATGTGACTGACCCATCAGAATACAGCATTTAATAGAGCAATAGCCTATAGTGCATGGCGGTAAAGTGCTGCCACCGAGCAAATGTTTGTCATAACCTGTAAATCTAAGCAGCCAGCAATTTTCTGTGAACCATATCTTTTATGTATGCCACAGAGTATCTGTCTTAAACACCTCTTTACTTGCAATATTGTATATTGTTACTACACAGCCCTGTGTATATTAGCATTATATTGTCTTAAACAAAAACAAGACATCATGATTGCTTAACTAGTACATTTCCTTTATATAAAAATTCTACTGAACATCCTGTTTTTGCTCTTCTCCTACAGGTGCTCCTGTGGCAATTGTGCAAAAACACCTAGAGCCTGAAAATGTCTGCTGTATGGAGATACCAAAGGTATTGTGAAAACTGAGTCCAAAATAATAATTTCGTACATTACCTTTTTTTACTTTGATGTCACTTACTTACCCTTTTTAATTAACTAGGTCAGAGGAAGACTACAGTAACTCACAGACCCACCATCCTGCATGGTGGACCATCCTGGACTCGGACCTCTATGCTTTAATGTGTTTTTTCAGTGCAAAATGCATTCAATATTTATAGAGCAGACTATTGGCCTTTACATCTAAGAAGAATAATGCAGAAGTATTTTGACATAAGCGCTCCTATTACTGTTACAAAAAATAGTAAGGATTAAAAGTACATCACTGTTTCCTCCATCTTACATTTTTACAGTTTATCTTTTTTGTTCTTTACTTATTAACATAACATGTAACATAAGGAACACTGAAAACACACAAAACAGTTCATGTAATCTTTTTATTGTGAAAAATACTTTAACATATAAAAACATCAAATGTACCAGCTGGTACTGCTGACATTTTTTTAATAAAGGAGGTAAAAAATAAATGAAAAAAAAAAGAAAGGGAATTTTTAAACTGAAACCGTAAAACCATAATAACAAATATATAAGAAAAAAATATATACATAAAAATACCAATGAAAGTAACCCTTCAGTTCTGACAAAATTTGCACATTGTGTCCAGCTGTTACAGATACCTGGCCTACAGAACCTTTGTGAGCTGGTGTTGGAGCTTCCTGGCTGAAGAATCAGAGTGGTGCTGCCTGCCTGAGTGGTGCTAAGGTAAAGCTTAAAGAGATAAGAGCAGAGTTTCCTGATGGAGAGGACGAGTATGAGGGGTTCAGAGCTCTCCTTAGTTGAACCTTGACAAGCAGCTGGCCATCACATCCATCTTGTCAGGTCTGTCATATTGAGCAGAGAGGTCTTCTGGGTCTGGTATTTTCTGCAGCTTGTTCAGGTATGGAGCAGGGTCCTGGAAAATGTTCTCGAATACAAGGTCCAACAGTGCATCTAACATATCTGAAATACAAGAAACAAAAATGTTTGATTACAAAAAGAAATTGCACTAAAATCAAAATACCTCACTGCAGTGTTGTACCCTTTTTTTCATTGTCTTTTATTTACACAATTTCCTTATTTATTATTTATTCTCAATGCCATGTTAAAAGCATTTTTATTGAAGTTTTCTTTATGTTTTCCTTTTCATGTTATACCTATTTGCCGATGTTTTTACCTTGTGGATTTTTAATAAAGGCTTGTGCAACTTACAGAAAGTTGGCTCTGCTTTCACTGGCTTTGTTGTGCATTCTGTGGGGATTCATCCCTCTCCTCAGTCTCTCTCCCCCTCCCCTCCTGTTTGCTGCCTGTGGTGGGCGTGGATTCCTCCTGCTGCAGGCAGCCACCTTCGCACACCTGCACCTGCTTCACTCATCAGTCGGGTATTTAAGCTGGCTGGAGACACCTTCCTTTCGCCAGTGGATTTCCTCTCCTTGAGTGGTTTGTTGGCCTCACCCGGCTTTATTATCTTTACTGCTGGCGTCTGCTTTAAGTGAAGTTTAGCCTCTTGTGCTCCGCTCTCTGGTCGTGGAGTTTTGCTAATCGCCTTTTTTTCTTCCTCTCTTCACAGTGTCTCCAGAGCTCCCGCACTGCCACCTGTAAATACTCACCTGGGATTGTTGGTTTTTGGACTGTGTTTTGAACTCTTTTGTCATTAAATCTCAACCAAACCTTGGCTCTGTCTCCGTCTCCAGCTTTTGGGTCCAACTATTTAAACTCTAAGGCTATACCTTGACACATTCTCCCTTCTTGGATTTTGGGAAGCTGACTTTAAACAGGATTCACCATCAGAAGATGTTGCCTGAGATCAACCAGCATAGACACAAGACAGAAAAATGTTTAACCTTTTAAAGCATGAAAACACAAATTCTAGCCATAAAATTTTATTATGTTTTGGAGCTGAAATGTTTGTTTCACTTTGTACTGAAATTTAAAAAAAAAAAAAAAAACGAACCCAAAATTTCCAAGAAATGCAACATATAGTGTTGTATCTAATTAGGTACATTAGGTGTTTCTGGCAACTGATTAACTTGAGTACCTTTTTTTTTTTTTTATCATTTATCTGCTTTTATTCATATGTTTTTTTTTAGATATTTGTTGATCATATTGATTTGACAGAGATATAAAGTATGTATCAAATATGATACAACAGGCTTTCAGGGGTTAATGTGTTTTCAATTACAAATGTCTCATTAAGTGATACATAACCAAATGTCTATGCTTATATGTTTCTAGTGAATAAATTCGGAGAATAATCATCTCACAGATCTTATTTGATTGCCTCCCTCCCTCAGTTCCTCCTGAAATACTAACATGCTGTAGTGTTATGTGGCTGTAACTTTTCCTCACAGCTGTACTCCACCCAGTCACAGCTCGTATGACAGCATCCTGGGGGCATTTCTGAGTGTTTTAACTTAAAAAAATCAGTTTAAATTAATTTGGTGAAAACGACACTGTGGCCACAAAAGCCGGTCATGCCGATCACATCTGCAGACACACTGATTTGAGCCGACGTTAGCGTTACATGTTATATAGTTTCCCCTGTTAGTATTGATGTTTACATGACCAGTGAAACACAGCCTACACTGATCGTTTCCCTCGTCCACAGTTTTGACACAAAAATTAGTTTTGATACTATCTGAGATCATTTACTGATTACATTGCTTCAGTGAGTAAAGAGCAGTATGAGGAGTAATTATATTCCTACAACTGTTAAACTCTTTTAGACTAATGTAGGAATATTCATTCATCTAAGTTTACACTGCAGGCTTTCAGAGTAACTTAAACACTGAAGAAAATCTTGAGCTCTTACATCTGGTCCACTTCCCTCTGCTGTTAGCATTAGCTCGTAGCAATAAGCAAAATAAATACCACACAGCATTAAAATACTAACATTTCCATGGTCCGAGGTTTGGTGGCAGACAGTTGATGGTGAGCCTGGATTCAGGAAAAGTCTAGTTCCCAGTCCTGTGTTGAACTGAGTGAAGTTGAAGAAGCAGTTGGCCGTGAAGTGACTGGCACATACAGGTTTTAGCCAATTGTAGCTGCTCATTCCCTTCAAAAATAAAATTAATCCACTGGGTCCTTTGGTCCTCTGAGGCTGGTAGCCTACATGTGGAGATATAAACTGAGCAGTGACACCTTCTGAGCTTAGACATGCTGAACATAGATCTCTCAGTAAGAAAACAGCATGGCTGCTCTTCACACAGAAATCTCTCCAGCAGATGGGAGGAGGTCTACGCTGGTAGACCAATCAGGTTAGGCTATGCAAATAAAAATATACTGTTACTTAACAGTATATCCATAGACTCAACAGCTCACTTTATACCATGAGTTTATATTTATGCAGCCTGTTAAATACAGGTTTTGTTGTCTAATATCACATTTTGTGGGCTGGGAGGAAGGCCAAAGACCCAAAAATGTGTTCAAAAGCCTTAAAAAAGTGGTTTTTGCATGATATGGGACCTTTAAGGGTTAACCTCCACCTTAAACCCAATGAACTTCTTGCACTGTTTTCCTAAGCCTATAGCTGGGAAACGATGTCCTTATCTGGTTCACTCAACCTCCCACTTAGCCCCTCTGCCAGCCTCAAATTTGCATGTCAATCACAGCCATGGATGACATTTAAAAAGCCTGTAAAACGACTGGTAGGAAATCAGAGAAATTAATTGCAAGGCATGAACATTCTTGTGAAATACACACGTACGTACCAGCACTATGTACACACATGTACAATCTCTTCCTATCTCCTTACACACATGCTGCTCCCCAGTAATTGTAATTACTTCACATTTCTTTGTGAAGGGAAGAAATGACCAGGATGGTTGAAGTAGTGGGGGATCAACAGTTGCGCCCTGCATTTAGATTTTCATTTTGCCTTTATTCACTTAATTTCACCCTTCCTACCACCCACTTAAACAACACAAACTGTTCCCTATTGCTTTCCTCTTTTTGCTTTTCCCAATCCTTTGAGCAGAATCCGGGTGAGAAATTAGCCACTCCTTCAGAACAAAGTGCAGCGTGCACCTTGGTGATTATATCCTACTATTAATATCCGAATCTTGATCAATGCCTGCATCTGAAAGATCTTCAGTTTATTTATATTAAACATGCTTTACAGCTCACCTAGGCCTAACTGTTACTACCTATGCTACCACCTCACCAGGTTGTTTGCAGTGGTACAAAGTTGCAGTTCCTTTGAGCTAGCATTTCTGTCCAAAGTTCTGTACATCTGGGAAAAGGTAGAGCACAAGCAAAATTGAGACAGGACGAAAAAAATACTTGGAAGCAACAATAATAAGCTTTACCTTCACACTGATGTGAAGGTAACCTGCATACCAGCTCCCGCTCATGATACTACAGTTTCATACCCCAAGTGAATTTGAGGTTTTGGTTGCATCTCCCTGTTGCCACAGAGGTTCCCCAGTAGATGTTTTCTTATGCAGGCCTTAAACCTAATGCCTTTATCTGTGATTTTAAAGTTGCAGACAGATTTCAAGGTCGGGATAAAACCTTAGGGAGTCTTTCTGGAGTCAGGTTGCTTCAGTGATTGCATTTTCTTCCATCTCTGATTACTCAGTTAACTGGAACAAAAATGTCTATACTCCTACTGCATTGCAGTACCTTGGATGTGGCAGACTACAGATCATTCCAGAGTCCAGACCATTTGTCTCGTCTATTCCATTTAAAAGTTCCAACGACCCTCCACAGGAAAATCAAAATTGTGTGATTTTGTTCAGTTGCATTCCACAAAATGGACAAAACATTGTGCAGAAATAAACACTTGAAATCCAAATACAAACTTCTCACTCTCATAGACTGCTCACTGCTCATTCTGCCAAAAACAAACAAATTGAGCCAACACAATCACTTCCAGGTGACTTTGCACATGGACTTGTGGACGTTCCCCTTCCGCCACAGGTCTGACTTTGTAAATTTGTTTTCTGCACTTGTAAAAGTGTTTCACACTATGTAAATTTGTTTTGTCCTTTTTACAGGTGTTTTCAGAATGTAAATTTGGTTTTGTCTAAATGTAAAAATGTTTTCTAAAATGTAAATTTGTTTTGTCCTTTGTAAAAGTGTTTTCATAATGTAAATTTGGTTTTGTCTAAATGTAAAAATGTTTTCCAAAATGTACATTTGTTTTGTCCCTTGTAAAAGTGTTTCACACTTTGTAAAAGTGCTTTGCACCTCCCAGCCACAATACTACAATTATTTCTTTGATTTCAATTTTGGTTTTGTGATGGTTATAATATGAATCACATTATTACTCAGTTATATCGATGGTGTTGAATATAACCGTGAAATGGCAATGTTGAAATTGCCATTAAAAGAATATTGGTAATAATCACTCACTATTTCCATTTACCACATTATTATAAATCCTTAATTAACCCATACACAACATCTTTCTTGTTTACCACCCCTTTTTTTATTGCTTCATTTAATTCATTTCAATCATTACTTTACAGCCTCTCCAAATATTGCTCCTGGTGTACTGTCTTGCTTGTTCTTCTTGGGATCTGGTCTTCCCTCTCCTATTCTATGAAAATTAATACTAATAATAATTAAATAAGGATCAGAATAGGGAAAGAGTGGAGGGACAGGATGTTCACCAATGAGATGATAAAATGGGTAAGGCCCCACTCACCTGGACAGGGTCTCTCCAATCAGGTCTGGAGGTTGTTCGAGGTGAGGTTGGTGTGGGTACAGGGTGACCCTATCAGCTGGCCTCCTCCCCAGGGTCTGGGGCTGACTGAGAATGGGTCACCCCTGCACCTGTTCCTCGATTTCATGCCTGCAGGCCCCACACACAAGAGGTTGTTGCCTCATCATGGCGACATGGGCTCACATCCAACCTGTAGCCTCTTTACAGCAAATCAATCAATCAATCTTTATTGGTATAACGGCAATTTATAACAAGTGTTATTTCAAGACACTGTACAATAAAGCAAGCAGAAGACAAACTCTTTATTTTATGGATACACATATATGCATATGTACATATATACATATAAAATCCTCCCCTGCACTCTCTATCTCTTACTTGCTTACAAATCTGATCATTGTCTCCTTCTATCAGAAGGCTTTAAAGCACAAAAAGTGCATTATTCAAATCTGGAGGAGAGGAGGGATGTGGTCAGGAAATCAAGTCAAAACATAAACTATTTTATTTATTTATTTATTCATTTATTTATTTATTTATGTTACACTATTGATCTTGTTGGTTCTTTTCTCAACTTCTTCCATGTCTTCTTAAAAAGGACATTTTAAATATTTCCATTCTTCTCACCTTCAAATCATTCCTTCAGATTCTAAAATTCACACACACACACACCTCCCCCCCCCACACACACACACACACAATTTTTTGACTGTCAACACCCTCAACACATAGTTCTGCAACATATCAACAGTCCCTGCTTGTCTTGTTTTAGTCCTGTTTCGCTGTGTCTACACATATTGTCTTGTCTCTGTACTACAGCACCTAAAATCAAAGTACAAATAAAAAAATAACATACTTCTTTTAACTAAAATAATAATAATAATAATAATAATAAAATAAATATATGGAGGTGGGCTTATTTTTGTTCTTGTAGAAGCAAGGAGCAAGAATCCCTTTTCGACATGTCCTCCTCTTTCTCCAGTAAAACCCAATGAGAGAATTCACAGAGGACCTATCATATCAGTGTCTTTAGTATGCTATAGTAGTGAGCCAGCTTAAAAGCAAACCACAGATATGCACTTCGACCAAAAATCATGATCCCCAGCAGTAGCACTGGAAGGATGGGTGCTGCTAGGGCTGCAGCCCCCCTGGTGGTGGCTGCAGGCTGTAGCATCTTACACTCAACAGTAGCTGTAAACTTAAAAATTTAAAATAAAAAATATATAAATCTACATAATTATGTGTAGAAGGGGTTTAAACAGAGTTGTGAGGATGTAATGGCTTTCCTGCTATATAGATGCAATATAATGTAACAGAAGAAGAGATACAAGAAAGTGAGAGGAAGATAAATATTTTATTCGTGCAGGTTACGGATTTTGCTGACTCGCTCTCTCCCTCTTTTTTGCTCTGTCCTTAATTCTCTCTCTCCCTGTCTTTTGTTTTTTTCCCTGGCTTTTTGTGTTTCTTTCTCTGTCTTCATTTCTCTTTCTCTCACACACACCCACACAGTGCTACACATATTGTATGAACCCACACTCACATAATAAATTAAGAAACAGAACAATGTTGCCTCAACTGACAAGACATGAAACATTCAAAAAGAAACTAGTGGGGAAACTGTAGAACCACAACAATGAAAATAACTCAAACAAATGATCAACAATGATCAAACAGTTAGAAAATGAACCTGACAAATGAACAGGATCAGCACCACGGACAGCGCAGTGCCATTACAGCGCACACTCAGGACAAAAGCTCTCAGACCTCAGTGCAGGTCACTTGCAGGTGACAAGGGTCTCTTTTTTTGAACAGGCTGTTTATTTGGCACTGCCCTCTGTTTGCTGGTGCTTGTGGCTGCTGCAATTTCGTGCTGCAAACATAATAAAATCACCTCCGCTAAATGAATCATTATGCCTCATTCCTCAGCTGTCTGTGTGACAGCAGCAGCGGTTGGAGGTATAAATGCTCAGAAATCTTTAGTGCTTCATTAAACAACCTTTTAAGCTTCAGAAAACATACAAAACATATATTTAGGAAAACTCATGGCATGACAGGCTTGTTATCAGACCGTCAGTGTTAACTGGAGTAACAGTGCCCACTGTCTTATAGCTGCAACCTTTGAAAAAAATACTCCATGAAATATAGATTGGTCATAGGTGCGGACAGAACCATCACTCAGTCTGGATCCGGATCAAGGTCTGCCATTTGGTGATGCCTGTGTTAGCACTTCTTAATGTTTTATTTGTGTGTAGCTTATGGCAGCCTGTCAGCAGCCAAGTGAGTGGTGATGTGCAATGCACCATACAGCAGGAAAAAAATTGCATTTGCAAACTAATTCTTAATTATCCAACAAATATTTTTTGATGTGACAGAAGTTACTTTTTTCAGGAATTACACTGTTGGTGTTTTTTCCTGGCTTTAGAAAAGGGTAAATTACCTCCTGTATAAGTTAACTTGCTTTTATTTTGAAGGTGGATATTAGGAACTTTCAGAAGTTTAAAAAAAAAAGAGCTGCAGGAGGTGGGCTGCAGAGGAAATGTTACAGTTACAATTAAAGGGTGTTGGGTGTTCTCTGCTTGTCGGTTACCTGTATGAAGGAATCCACAAACTCCAATTTCTTTATCCAATTCTGTGTGCCTTCCTTGATGATACAGTAGCATTACTACCTGATTTCCTGAAGTACTGACTAGACTGAGGGAAATTATTCATTGCATTTGCCTTTAAAAATAGTGGCATTAAGAGCACTCTAAAGTTAATGCCCTTGACTGTGATGGCACAAATTTACACCTCTTTCTGCTTTTTTTTTTTTGTTAGTCCCTGTCTGTCACTCTCTTTGTTTCTCTCCATCACTGCCATCAAGCTACATATAGTCTTTGCTGATAGCCGTTCAACATCACTCTGGCTCTGTTCAAGGTTTCTGCCCATTAAAAGAAAGCTTTCCTTGCTCCCCCAACTTGGCTAAATGTTGTCAAGTGCTTCTCTAATGGTGGGTTAATGCTGCGTCTCTTTCAATTACATAATAAAGGCAACTGTCTAGACATGCTCTTGTAAATGTCCCAAGAAATCGTTTGCAACTGTTCAAATACAGATTGATTGAGATTGAGTTAAAAGCATATTATCTCTATGGTCGGGCCCTCATAAGCATAGCATAGCTTTGATAGTGGTTTTGCCAAAATTTGACTGTTTTGATAAATGTCTTGTTTTTTACCCTTTAGGTGCTCCTGCCCACCTCACTCCGAATCTGCTCGTCCCTACTGATCATGACCTGATCCCTTCTGCTGCCAGCAGAACAGATAATTGTCCTTGCCTTGCTCTTTTGATGATTATGGTCCACTTGAGCGGCTGTGTTGTTGTGGTTGTTGTGGTGGTGGTGGTGAGCAATCTCCACTGAAAGGCCAGCGTCGACCGTGGCTGGGACGATCAATACAGAGGGAGCCTGCTTGAAGGTCAGACGCCCTAATGAGAACTCTGTAATTGCGAATATTCATCTTTTGAATGTTCGCCTCTGGGATAAGACTATCAATTATATATTCACGTGGACATGAAGCTCCCACACACATAAAGTGATACATGCAAGCATAGAGTGATACATGCAAGGAAGCTTTCTGTCAAAAATCAAGTCATTTAAGTACACAAGAAATGCATGTGCATGATTACAACATCCTGATAGATTGTTACTGGGGTGGACTAACAACATGCATACACTTCAGCATAGACATTTTTAAGATATACATAAAAGCACATTGCCTGGGCTCAAAACAAGTGTTAGTTTGAGGTGCTATGAGGTAAGTGAGTCATAAAAATCTTGAAAACCAAGGTTCTGTCCTTAAACTGTTAAAATCTATTAATACCTTGGCAGTTTGATTACACTTTAAAACTAGAAATACTCCCTGTTGGTTTATGCTTGTATCTACAAGAGATCCATCCATACCTACATACAAATATTATCTGTACCAATTGTCCCTTTAGGAGTCATGGGCCTGGAGCCAAGCCCAACTGACATTAGGCAGGAGGCAGGGTACACCCTAGATGGGTTGCCGTCAGATGGCAGGGCCCTCTACATGATACATGCATGCTTAAAAGTAAAAGTACTGTGATAGTTCAGTTTTTATAGTATTATGATTTCTAGTTTTTATGGTGTAGGTGCATCTTTTACAACAAGAGTAAGTTCCACTGACGCTGAACTTGTGACTTACTTAGCACTGTTCTCTTGAGTCAGAGTAGACAGTTTTGCAAAGCTTGGAGAAAATCCCTCAAAGCATTGTGTGACGTCGCTGTCACCCTAAGCTGCAGGAAGTCAGTCCTGAATGCAACCTTCATAGGACTGTCAAACAAAGCAGATTTAAGAACTCAGGGAAGCTTCACAAGGAGCAGAGTCAGTTTTTCAAGAGCCACCTCACAGTTCTGTCTAAGAAATGGGCTACAAGTGCTGTAGTGTCAAGCCACCCCTGAAGCACAGATGATATATGAGCCTCTAATAGGTTGAAGAGACAGAAAACTGGACAGAAAACTGGACATTCAACTGGAGGTTCTCAGATGAAAGTAATCTAACATTTCATTTGGCCAATCAAGACCTCAAATAGGAGGAAGACAAGACAGGTAAAGAATCCAAGTTTTCCCCAGTCAGTTGGTTTGGGGTGCCATGGGATTTCGGGCCCTAATTTCCTGGTGCAACTCAGGGTGGCGCAGCCTGGCGCACCTCGGGTAGTGGTAATTTTGTCCGGCGCACCACCATGCATAGCCAATTTGGCAATTTGGTAGACCGGCTATGCCAAGATGGGTGTGGTCCAGGGGGAGGTGTCGACAGATTCAGCCTGGCGCAGTAACAATTTCGTGCCAAAAAAAGCGGAAGGTGCGCTGAGAGCTCGCCAGCTCCAACCTGGTCTATTCTGGGCGCAGGCGAAGCGCACCCGGTACAGTGGTAATTTGGCTGACAGGCGCACAGTGTGCACACGTCACCAAGACCTCACAGGCAGGTATCCAGAGTGTCAGGCACATTTCAGTGCAACCACTATTTAATGTAACCATCTGAACCAGCATATACATTTGTATCCAAATTAATTGTCCCGTCACATCTGATTTCTGATCAGAGACGTTTGTCATAATGGAAACTCAAACTGACGGCAGCTGGAAGAGTGATACAAACTAACGTGTTCACATCTCTCAGCCAGCCACATCATCCGATACGGAGTATCTGGCTTCTCTCATCTCATGAAAATCAAAAGAAAAGAAAAAAGAGAGAGACATTCGCTGAATAAATGTAAGTCACTCGGGGTCTTAAGGATTTACCTGTGATTGCCCCTATTTCTCTGTTTTAATCTTTGTTCTTAATGTGATCTAAAAAGATGGAGTACATTATTGCAAGGAGGATGAGGAGGAGATATCGGGGGGAATATTTCAACAAAGGTTCTGCCATTTGGGCTGCTTTGACAGCTGCTTTGACAGCACAGGAATGCAGGTGGATCACAAGCATGATGAATGGATTAGCCTGCTACTGTGTTTAAATGTAATTATCACTTAATTGTGTACTCCTATTTATGAGACAGGAACAGATTACATCTGTCCCCCGAGGTAATCCACACGGTGACACGCATCGGAGGCCACGATGCGTGGCTCGGTGGCCCCTGCGCTTTCCCAGTTGCTGCAAAAGTGACAGTGGCTCTGACCTTCTTTGTCACCGTGGTGAAATTGTCACTACGCCTCGCCCGCAGCGCATTTAAAGGCGAGGAGAGGCGTTCATTTGATTGGTGAAGATTACACTCGGCGCTGTTAAACCCACTCATGCCTCCTCTCCTCCCTCTCTGCTTCTTGCGCCAGTGGGAAGGACGGAGATGTGGGTGCGCCTCACTGCACTGGACTGCGCCGTGCATGAAACTTGCAAAATGCCCTGGACACACCTACCACGGCGCAGGCGCAGCGCTCGGTAGGTGTGCTACGCCTGCGCCTGGTCTACGAAATTTGAGCCCATAGTGTTGGTACATTGTGCATTATCAAGTCCAGAGCCAACATAGCCATCTACCAGAGGATTTTAGAGCACTTCACACCTTCATCTGCTGGATAGCTTCATGGAGATTCTAACTGTCTAACCCAGCAAGACTTAGCACCTGTCCACAGTGTACAAACTACCAGCAATTGGTTTACTGACCATATTGGGGAGATAAGTTGCCTACGCTAAACCAAAAGAATACACACACCCCAGCCACAGCCTGTTCACCCTGCTGCCATCAGGCAAAAGGTCCAGAAGTTTCCATTGCCATATCACCAGACTGTGGAGCAGCTTCTTCCTTCAGGCTGTGAGATTTCTGACTGCCCCATCTGCACTCTTCCGTGTCTAATGGTTTTGTTTTTGTTTTGTCTTGGAACCACAATATAATTTCATCGTGCAACATATAAACTTTCTTGTATCTTGTATCTTGTATATTCCTGCACTTGAGTGACCAGCCAGCTTACCCTGAACAGAACGCCACAGACTAGTGAGTCTATGGAATATTGTCATGGGGAAAATGAGAGACACCAGAGTCAACAATACAGATGAGCTTAAGGCTACTATCAAAGCATACTCAGCTTCATAACACCATAACAGTGCCACAAGCTCTTTTCAACATAGTATTTAAAAAAAAAAAAAAAAGTGCTGTAACAAAGCTCATCATTACACAAGAAGGTTAGACTTATTCCACAAGGACTTTATACTTCAGTTCACAGTGCAATGTGGCCCTGGGTGCACTTAAGAGACCATGAAATGTTGTGTGCTTCACAAACACACAAAGGCAGACACACACACTCACTGCACTTCTCTCCCCTATTTGAGTCTGCGTGCCCTCCTCTCACCAACTGTGCAATTCTAATACTACTAGAGATGGAGCAAATGGGAGGTCAACTTGTTTCCCCCATTTGCACACTTAAAGTAGAGGCAAACCTCACAGGGGCATGAATGTTACAGCTTTAAACAGCAACAGGAATGGGGTTTCAGACTGGTTGTCTTCATGCCATGCTGCACAGATGCAGTTATTCTTGCAGTAAGAGCTCTGACCAATTACTGAGTGCATAAATAACATAATTTTCCAGAGGCTCGACATTGTTGTAGTTTTCATAATATCAGTACTAATGTTTTCTTATATTCTAAGATTTTGAGAATGTTAATTTTGTAAACTGTAAGATTTAATCATCAAAACTGAAACAAAAAAAGAGTTTTCAAATATTTCACATTGTGTATGTTGAATCTAGAATGTATGGAAATTTCATTTTTAAAATAAATTTGTGGAAAAAAACCTTTTTTGATATTCCAATTTGGAGGATATGTGCCTATGTTTCAGTTATTTTGCAGGAGCTCAAAAAGGCTCATTGGAGAGATAAAGCCCATCTTTTTTTTCACCTTTTCTTGCTCAATATGACTTATTAAGTGAATAAATCCCTTTTTATAAGGCAAAAGACAATGCTATTTCTCTATGAAGGTAATACACATAATATGCTTACGAATGAAATTCAAGTCAGTTGAGACGTCACTGGCCAACAAATCTATCAACTGACAAGGAGAGTTGGTCCTAAAAAGTTTATGATTAACATCTAAAGTAGAAAAAAAAAACATTTGAAGTAGTTATGATGCCTAAGCTGCTCAGGGGGGATACATTTTGAGGAGCATTATCATGAAAACTGCATAGACGGTACCTTTTACAATGTGTAACTTGTCAAAAACATAAAGCAAAGGGGTCTGGTGATACTTAGAAAACCACATTTGATTAGATAGTGTTGAAGTAATGACAGAGCAGCCTATGCTGAGATATTGAGTATGGTTAAATATGCACTGTCATGGAGCAATTTTAGCTTCACAGTTGATGACACTCATGAATAACTAAATGAATATTATCTATAACATTGGCTGCTCAGGCATAATATTGCACCTGCTCTGGCAAGGCTTATACAGTGTATGGATCTAGATGAAGCCATTAAGGAGACGGATAGCTCTCTTTCTCATGAAGAAATGTTTTAATCATGGATCTGACAGCACACATGCTGTATCATTCTAGGGCTTATGCATCACTTATATCTTTCCATGTGGTTCCAGTCCATCTGGTAAAATTCAATTACATCAACTGCTGTCCGTCATTATTATACTGTGTTATCACGTCGTATTTGAACAACTGCTCCTATGAAGGTGGTAATTTCACTAATAATATTTCATCCTGTCCCAATTTCTAGTAGTCATCTTTCTATGTGACCAGGGATTTTTAGCTCAACTGTATAAGTTTGAAAAATAAATAAACAAGTCAGTGTTAATCTGCTTTTAGCTTTTAGTAGTTGTGGGTTTAGAATTATTTCAATTTAACAGTTTTCCTAAAAGCTTCAAAGGACGCAGTTTGGTTTGTTATTGTTCGATAAAAGATCAGATAATTAAGAAATGACAAGATGCTTAACAACTATCAGAATCAGACATTTTTGGATGACTTTGGTAGTTGTTACTTGAATGTGTCCATATGAACATTTTCCAAGTAACTTGATTTATTAGTGCAGACAAGTTAAAGATAATTTAACATCCCTTGTGTAACAAGCTGTTGTCTGTGATAAATTCAAAATGTGAACCTCTTGCTAACATGCTATCAATGTAGATTGATTTCTGCAGTTTTTGCAAATTTTTTGCATGTTTGCAGTGTCCTAATGACAAGTTAAGGTAGAAGTTTGACTATTTTTACAATAAAAAGGTTTTGTCAAGTGCAATTTTGAGCTCTCTGGGTCTGGGCAACTGTTGTAATATTAGTATAAAGGTAAAACCTGTTTCAACAATTAAATATAAAACTGTTCTCTCTGTGCATGCATGAGTTTGCTCCAGATACTCCGGTTTCCTCCCATGGACTAGAAACATGCTTTAAAGTTAAATATTGACTCTAAATTGCCCTTGGGTGTGCCCTTACTTATACCCCACCACTTACCCAATGTCACCTGGGGGAGTCTCCAGTTCTCCATGACCCTGAATGTGAAGGGCAATGTATGGGTGGATGGATGCTCTGTTGTTATCGATTATTTACCGTTAAAGCTAGGGTTGTTAGTTTTATTTTTTTGTTATACTGGTTAAAATGATCGTTATGTCCCGATGGCAATCAATGCATGATGTGTTTTTAAAAAAGAGCGAAAAATAGCCGCTGTCTACAGCAGGAGTAAAACAGGGAAAACACCAACCAATCACCGTGACCAGTACCGAGTTTATTAAACGAATCAAATCCTGTACTGCCGTTTTGCCTACCTTCTGCGTGTACATTTTGCTGGCGTGCACTGACCCTGATTCAATGCGCGTAGCCGAGCTGAGCTCAGAGGGATCCAAGTATGCTGGAGAATGCTTACCTATCAAGTTTTGGCTGTGAAAATAAGGAAAGACCGCTGCGAGCCGTCCCACAACCCCAACCAAGCTCCAGTATCCCTTACAATTAAGACAAGTGTACAAAAAATCTAAAATAAACACTTTGTTTATCTTGGTTTGTTGCCGCTGTGGGCTCTAATCTCGCGACAACTGCCACCCAAGCTACTGCAGGTGGCAGTTCTTGCAAGGCTTTTTCTTCCTCTTCGGTTTTACGGCGGTTGGCATCCATCATTTTGGTGCAATGACGGAGCTAATGACGGAGCTCAGTTTGGAGAGGCAGAAGAATGTTGTCCCGGCCTTGGGAGACTTGACAGCTATGTGGAGAATGGCAGAGAAACTACCTATATCCCGATTACCGCTCCTCCTGCTAAACTGAGGAAGAGAAGAAAGATGGAGGCAGAGAAGGCCGAAACAAAAAAGAATTTGGACAAAGCCAGGGCAAAAATGAGAGTCAACATCGGGTTGTGAGTACTAACTAACTTGCCATGTTTGTTTGTTAGTTTTTTTAACTTTACTATGATAATGTTTGGTGTTTTCTTACCGCTGAGTGAGACATGACTTGGTGTAGTGCAAAACAAACACGATGTGCTGAGGACCGGTTTTGAGTTGAATTAGTCATATTGTCGCGAATCAGCGGCGCATGTGCATGTGAGCAGGGGGCTTTGTTTTTGAGGAGCTCCAGGGAGGGGGGGGTGGGCTAGGTGGAGTCCTGAGGAGATGCTACATTCAAATTCATGCTAGTTTTCCAATTTTACCGACCCTAACTAAAGTTTGTGATTTTTTGTAAAAAGTTGTAGTTTCTTTGCATTTTGGTTAACCCTTTAGGCGCCAAAGTCGCAAAATTGCGACAAGCAACATTGCTGGATGAAACAGGCCATAGCTGCATATATAGTGCTGAATAGTGTCACCACTTTTCACCAGGAGATAGTGGACATGTGTTACTTTAACCTGAGGAGCATTTGTGGGCGTGTTTCTATTCAAAGTTTTGGCGTAAATTTAGTTTGAAACACACACACCAGATCGGGAAGACGCGCGTGTGGCTGTAAAGTGGAGCAGAGGGAGAGACCAAGAGAGAGGGAGAGACACAGAGAGCGAGATAGAGAGTGAGTTAGAGTACTCCCTATGCCGAGAGTACTTCCTCAAGTACTGACTGACTCTGATTCTGAGGATATTTACCCTCTGAGATGACGTTCAGTCGTCCAGTGAGGACGAAATTGGCGGCGCGTATGCGCGCAGCGGCACCGGGTCTGTGCGCCATGACAGTCCCCAAGCAGCACAAACCGAGGCCGATGCTATGCCTCTCAGTGGCCGGGGTGAAAGTAATCGGGGGGTGCCGAGGAGGGGACGTGGTCTGGAAAAAATGACGGTGATAGAGGGAATGAGAAAAATCGGGAGCCGGCAGACGAGGGATAAGCCGGGAGATGAAACGCACTGTCATAATAGCGGTGGGGCGTGTAAATTACAATGATGATGCCCTGGGTTTACTTAGGGATGAGGAAGAGTACCAAAAGTGGATCAGACATTTTGATGAGCCTGTTGGGTATTGTAGAGACAGGGATCTGACAAATTTTGAGCACAGTGATTTCTTATCTCTGTTTTTGGATGGTGAATTCTGGAGCCTAATCATAAATGAGAGAAACAGATATGCCCACCAGTTCTTAGAGAGGGAAAACCCCAAACCAAACTCCAGATTTCATGACTGGTATAATGTTACAGTCCCTGAGATGAAAGCTCTCATGTCACTTCATTTGCGTACATTTTCCAATATGGCCGCCACCTGGTGATGTCATAATATGCAAATTAGATGAGTATATTTACTTCCATTCCAAATTTGGGTCATACTGAAGATTTTTCTCAATTACAGTCTGCCTTTCTCTCTAACCACTTACAAACTACAACCTCTTGAAATTTTGATATCAAAATTGAATATTTTCCAATATGGCTGCCATCTGATGACATCATAATATGCAAATTAGATGAGTGAATTTACTTACATCCCAAATTTTGGGTCATACTGAAGATTTTTCTCAGTGACAGTCTGTCTTTAACTCTAACCACTTTCAAACTACAGCCTTTTCAAATATTGATAGCAAAATTTTATATTTTCTTGAAAAAACTCTGGCGCCCAAAGGGTTAACATTAGTTAATTGCATCATTATCTATATCATTTAGGGATGACCAGACAGGCTTTTCGCTGCTTATTCTAATCACCTAATTTGCCAATATGATTGTGTTCCGAGTTTTGTTATTTCAATCAGGAAGGACCAATTACTTATTTTAAAAGTTTATATGATTAAAAATGTGCAACTACTTTTGTGATTAGCATCTCTTTGGTGCTTAGACTCCATTGTCATGTGTTGGTGTACTTCAGGGGTACTGAGGCCGAATGTGATATAGGATACCCCTAGGAGTCTAGAATCTAGTGTTGGTGAGGAATACAGGGTAAGATGAGGAGTAGACTTCTGAGCAGCTTGCTGGGACCCTGAAGTGATGGGCTGAGGTGCTGATGAGGCCTGCAGGATGAGGTCAGGGGCCAGGCTTCTGAAGACATGACACTGACTGTAGAGAAGCAAAGACAATTTAAAAATATGACAGCAGCAGAATGATTGGCCAGACAGGTTATGGCAGAATCTGGCTGGCTCAGAGCTTAAGTGAGTGTGCAGATGGGTGACTGAATGAATATATAGGTCCTCCTGCTTGAACTTTAACTACAACTTAATAAAAATAAGTTTGATTTAGTTGACAGATGCTCTTAAGAAGCAATGCAACACGTATCATAGAACAATTATATTACATGTGTCAATTTATGTAAATTAATTTACAATATTATTTTTGGACTGGAAAAAAAAGCATCTTTCTAAAAGGCTAAACAATGTAAACAGAAGAAAAAATTAAAAGCCATAAGTACATTGCCTCAGTTTCACTATGTATCTGATAAAATTATATTTTGCTGAGAGAAAAAACACATTTTGCCCCAAGACAACATTACTAATTCAGTATTCCAGTCATAAACTTAAATTTCATGAATGCATTACAGATTCACCTTCTTTCAAGTAGCAATTTAACTGATTTTAACAACTGGCCCTCAAACACCCACAACACAACTGTCAAGCAGCTCTTTGGTTAGATTATTTACTGTTGTCCTGCTGCAAATTTAAACACAGATTTACATTCTGAATTATGATTTTTGAGGATTTTTCCACAGTATCTTTTGGAGGATGACAAAGCAGCAGCCAACAACAGTACAAGTTTGCATGCTGCCCAGGTGCTGCTCGGTAACCACAGACATTAATTTTGATCAGCTAATCAAGTTTTTTTCAGATAATATTGGCAGATACCAACCAGGCTTAATTGATTAGGGAACCCTGGTTATTATTCTTATTACTATTATGATTAGGCGGTACAGTGGCACAGCAGGCATTGCTTCTGTCGAGTTTGCATGTTCTCCCTGTGAAAGTGTGGGTTCTTTCTGGACACTCTGGCTTCCTCCTACAGAACAAAAACATGCTCAATAGGTTAACTGTATACTCTAAATTGCTCGTAGGTATGAGTGTGAGTGTGAACAGTTGTCTGTCTCTCTATGTGGTCCTGCTATTAGCCGGCAACTGGTTCAGGGTGTACCCTGCCTCTTGCCCAATGCCACTTAGGACTGACTCCTGCACCCCGAGACACTCGAAGGGTTAAGCAGTACAAATAATGAATGGATGAATGCAGGAATTATTATTGATCAATCAATCAATCAAACTGTATATGTTAAGCACTTTCACATAGCACTTTCACATAGAAATGAAGAAACAAAATAAATTAAAATAAATAAAAAGTAGAACATTGAATACAATGAAAAATACACCCCCCAAACTCACACACGCACTCACTTACACACACACACACATACATAGACATGAGGAAGAGATTCTAACAGAAAACATAAGAGGACTGAGGAAATGCCATCCTTAATTAAAAATGAGGAAACACTGGAGCTCAGACTAAAATAACAATAAAAAAAATCCTGATAAGAATTAGATTAAAATAAATAAATAAGCATACTATAGGAAAATAAATAGGTAAATAAATACAATTTTAAATAATATTTTGGTACAATGAGATAAAATGAACTGAAGTAAGATAGTGGAAAGAAAATCAATGAACATATAATAACATTTCAAACAATAAATCTGAGCTGAAATTGAGAAATAAAACAGATATTTAGAGGGTTAAAATGAATACATAAATAACATTATATAATAATAATAAATATAATCAGCTAAAAGCCAGACTAAAAAGGTAGGTCTTGAGTTTGCTTTTAAAAATATGAACAGTAAGTTCTGCTCTCAGGTCTTCAGGTAGACTGTTCCACAGACGAGGGCCATAGTATTGAAATGATTGATTCGCCGTATGTTTTAGTTCTAACTTTGGGCACTATCAAAAGGCCACTACCTGAAGACCTGAGGGCTCTACTAGGTTCATAGGGTAAAAGCAAATTGGGTAAATAAAAAGGAGCAAGACCATTCAGGGATTAAAAAGCTAATAAAAGAACCTTAAA
This sequence comes from Cetoscarus ocellatus, assembly GCA_037902135.1. Taxonomy (NCBI): domain Eukaryota; kingdom Metazoa; phylum Chordata; class Actinopteri; order Labriformes; family Labridae; genus Cetoscarus; species Cetoscarus ocellatus. The sequence continues at coordinate 363,884 of JBAMNC010000765.1, forward strand.
ATCAATTCTAAAAGATACAGGAAGCCAATGCAGAGACTTCAAAATATAATGTTATTATAATATTAGAATTGTTAATAATAATATCTATTATGATACTGACTTGTAAATGTACCAGTGATATAGAAAGGTGACCTGTGCTGAAAATTTGAATGAGTTGCACTTCACTCTGGGGCAAGGATGGTGCAGTCTGATAGTGTGCTTGATCAGTAAATCGGAAGGTTGCAGGTTCTAAGAGCTCTGGCTGTCACATGGCGATGTATCCTTGGGAAAGACACTTAACCCCAAGTTTTTCTCACTGCTGTGTCACTGGCATTTTAATGGGCATAAAAGGGCATAAATGTGATTGTTGATACTGATCTACCATTACTTATCAATGATCTTCACTGATGCAGTTGTACTGTGTTAGCTTTCTCTATACACACTCCACGTTGGGGTCGGTTTTGACCCATGCCTTAAATCAGCTGTAAATTACGCTAAAATCAATTATCTGTCATGCATGTTTTTCTTATCTCTTGGTAACCTTGCCAGGCTTCATTATCCATGATAATATTGGTTTTAATATCTTTTGGTGTGGGCTTTTGGGCCTTTCTTTGTCTGTATACCCTTTGATTTAAAAAAAAAAAATAAAATGATCTTCAAGAGAATCTTGTAAATAATTAAGAGGTTGTTACCTCACTATTACTGGGAGTGTTAGAACACATATTGTAGAGGTACAGTGCCATGAAAAAGTATTTGCCCCATTCCTGATTTCTTACTTTTTTGCATATTTGTCACACTTAAATGTTTCAGATCATCACACAAGTTTTAACATTAGACAACGATAACCTGAGTTTATACTAAATGCAGTTTTTAAATGATGATTTTATTTATTAAGGGAAAAAAGCTCTCCAAACCTACATGACCCTATGTGAAAAAGTAGTTGCCCCCCATGTTAAATCATGAGTTAACTGTGATTAACCACATTTTTTGAAAGCTGAGTTCAATTTCACGAACCACACACAGACCTGATTACTGCTAGACCTGTTGAAGTAAGAAATTTAAATTAAATTAGGTTCACTTAAATTAGGTTCACTTAAATAGAACCTGTCTGACAAAGTGAAGTAAGCTGCAAGATCTCAAAAAGAAATAAATCATGCCATGATCCAAAGAAATTCAAGAACAAATGAGAAACAGAGAGATTGAAATCTATCAGTCTGGAAAGGGTTACAAAGCCATTTCTAAGGCTTTAGGACTCCAGTGAACCACGGTCAGAGCCATTATCCATAAATGGAGAAAACTGGTAATAGTGGCAAACCTTCCCAGGAGAGGTCGGCCTACTAAAATTACACCAAGAGCACAATGATGACTCATCCAGGACGTCACAGAAGAACCCAGAACAACATCTAAAGAACTGCAGGCCTAACTTGCCTCAGTTAAGGTCAGTGTTCATGAATCAACAATAAGAAAGAAAAATGGCAGCCATGGGAGAGCTCCAAGGCCAAAACCACTACTGACCAAAAAGAACACAAAGGCTCGTCTCACATTTGCCAAAAAACATCTTGATGATCCCCAAGACTTTTGGAAAAATATTCTGTGGACTGACAAGACAAAAGTTGAACTTTTTGGAAGGTGTGCATCCTATTACATCTGGCATAAACACAACACAGTATTTGATAAAAAGAACACCATAGCAACAGTCAAACATGGAGGTAGTAGTGTGATGGTCTGGGGCTGCTTTGCTGCTTCAGGACCTGGATGACTTGCTGTGATTGATGGAACCATGAATTCTGCTGACTACCAGAAAATCCTGAAGGAGAACGTTCGGCGATCAGTTTGTGACCTCAAGCTCAAGCTCACTTGGGTTATGCAACAGGATATCAACCCGAAACACACTAGCAAGTCCACCTCTGAATTGCTTAAAAAAAAAAAAAAATTAAGGTTTTGGAGTGGCCGAGTCAAAGTCCAGACTTAAATCCAATTGAGATGCTGTGGTGTGACCTTAAACGAACAGTTCATGCTTGAAAACTCTCCAATGTGGTTGAGTTAAAACAATTATGCGCAAAAGAGTGGGCAAAAATTCCTCCACAGTGATATGAAAGACTCATCACCAGTTATCACAAATGCTTGATTGCAGTTTTTTGCTGCCAAGGGTGGCACAGCCAATTATTGGGTTCAGGGAGCAATTACTTTTTCACATAGGATCATGTAGGTTTGGAGAGCTTTTTCCCTTAATAAATAAAATAATTATTTAAAAACATTTTTTGTATAAACTCAGGTTATCTTTGTCTAATGTTAAAACTTGTGTGATGATCTGAAACATTTAAGTGTGACAAATATGCAAAAAAGTAAGAAATCAGGAATGGGGCAAATACTTTTTCACGGCACTGTATATGTCTATACATTTTTCCATTATAATATTATTTACCATAGTTACATCTATGGTGTGACAGGGCATTTTTGACCCATATATATTTACTTAAAGAAAAAGGCAAAACAGTATTTTTTAGCAAAAGAACTTCATGAGCATGAATATTTGTGAACAGTTATCTGTTTATCTTCATATAAGCTCCATGTTTTCATTTTTGGCTCTAATTATTGCTTCATCTTATTTTTATAACTGGGTCAAAACCGATCCTAACAACACAGATGACACTATTTCAACAGAGCACTTATAATTTATTGTTTTTATTTTTCGTTTTCTTTTTTTTTTTGTTTAATTAGAGGTTCCTGACAAAGTCAAAAAGCCTTGATGCAATAAACAAATATTGAGTGGTTCTTTTATGCATTTAAAACCTAAAACAGGTTGGTACCAACCCTAACACAGGAGGAAGGTTAATCTTGACATAGATCTGAATAAACACCTCTCAAACTGTGACATGTTAAACTGGTCAACTACTCCCACCTGTACATCAGCTTTTACTTCCTTGGTGGAAAATGTGAAGAAAAGGATGAAAGCACACACTCCCTCACGCACAAATCTCCTCATGCTCAGGGGTTCCTCTTCTTTTAGCCTCTGTCTTAAAGTTTTCAGACACTAATAGGCTTAGAAACCACTAGCAGTGGATTACTGGCAGAAAGAAAGACGAGCCACCTCACTGTGTACTTCTCTCATTTTCCTCTTAAATGAAATAGTCACAGGCTTCATCAGACTGGGTAGGAAGGCGACACTAGCTCCCTGGCTGTTCATTTGAAGAGGGTGACATGCAGTGATCTAGTTCCTCTTCCCAGGTCTGTCTAATTACCGGCTTGATCACAGGCCTGACCTTTCACATTCAGGCCAGACAGAAGAAAGCAGCACCACCTTGATAGAGCTGGATAATAAGAGCAGGAGGAAAGGGGGAATGGAAATGTACTGATGGAGTGTGAAAAAATGGTAGAAAAAAGGTGGGACTACAAGGTCCATGGTAATTGTGCCTTTTTATCTTTTATGGAGTAATGAAATGACTCATGTCCTGATATGTGTTTTTTTTTTTTGCACTTTCTTTGGTGTTTTTTTCTCAATTTGTTTTAAGTTCCACTTTTGAGTTCTTTTACTTTAAGTTTTGATATTTTAATCTTTAAATATCTTTTCTGTCTTAGTCAGTGTCAGCATGTTTCTTTTCTGTTTCCCTTACGTTTTTATCCAAGTAAAACCTTTATTCTTTTTTTCTTTCTTTTTTTTTCCTTCTGGAAAACAGTAAAATGTTGTCCTGTCTTTTATTTTGTGTATGTGTTTTCCAGTAACAAGCAAATTTTCTATTGTGCTGATAATGTGGCCAAATGTGCAGATGCACCAGGTCCCAAATAATATGATATAACCAACATATAAGACATTATGTTTAATGCATATCAGAAATAAAACATCAAAGATATCAGTAAAAATGTATTTTTAAAACTCTGAATCATAGTTTTGCATTAGCACAATGTGTTTGGCCATAAAAAAAGCCACGTACATGTAATAACAGATCTTTTATATTAAATCACTAAAGTTTACTAAATGTGTTTTTTACTCTTCATAATGATAAATTGTCAATTCAAATATGACCAACCCTTGTGGAAATCTTTTTTCTGACCATAACATCCTGAGAACCGTGTATTTTTGTTTCAGGTAACCAGGAAACCAAGGGGTAAGGGGTAAAATTGGGACGGAACCTGAGTGTGAGACATCTCCCCCACAATGCATTAAAGAGTGCCACAGGAAGTCAGTCCTGCCCGTGGCCATCAGACTTTATAACTCCTCCCTGTAATATCACTTGCTCTGTCAGATTCTGGAGACTAAAACGTGTTTCCCTGTTTTCACTCTGTGACTGTTAATTTATATTATAATGTGTCCAGATTACATACTGACAGGTACTTCTGATATTTCTCCTCAAACAAATGCCATACTCAGTGAAATATCCTTACTTCCATACTATGCCTTACTGTCAAATTGTAATCTTACTGTCAAACAGTGTTGTCGTATTTAAATTCATATTGTATATATTGTTAATGTCAGTAGTGTTAATTTGTTGGCCTTGTTCATTGCCTCACTTCATTTATTTTATTTATTTTTTCTGTCATTCATTCAACCAGTAAAACAGTAAAACAGTAAAATGTTGTACTGACACCGCATGAAGCAGAAACCCCCACCAAACCCTATTACACAGTAAAAAACAGAGTGTCAATTTCACTCTTACAGAGTTTCAGATAACATTTGGTCCCACTCAAAATCAGAGTAAAATTTACTCTATGGCCAGTGTCAACTTTTCAGAGTTAATTCTACTCAATTCAGTGTCAAAATAAAAAATGAAATGTGAAAAAGTATTTAACACTGAGGTTTGTTCACACTGTTCAGAGTAATATGATTACACTTTATAGAGCTAATGTTACTCCAAATTTAGTTCTTAAAATTACACCCTAATGTGCAATAATATTAAATTATTATTTCTCTATAGTTACTCCTAGGTAATGTGATGCTATTTTACTATGATGCTATATATATTACTGAATTGCTATGATCTAACCTATCAAATGGAAATAAACAAACAAACAAGGTTACAGGAACAACTTGCTTTAATGCTCACAAGATAAAGCAATATGGGACAACAAAGAGAGCTGTGTCATTCACTCCATATGACATTTGTATGTCAAAAGGCCTGGGATATTGCAGATTGTCAACATGAAAGACAACAATGTCTCGCTTTGTCCTGGTCACTTCATATGCCTGGAAATGTTCTTGAAAAGTTACTGTAAATAGAGGCACAGTGAGCAGCAGCAATTTCTCATATTTATCAGAACTAACTCAATCTGGTAAAAGAGAGGCATTTCAGATTCAACTTTGCCACAAATAACAAGATGTGGGTGGTAAATAAAACCATTGTGTTTAGCCCAATTCACTTTCATAACTTTAACACTGGAGGGCACTTGCATTGCCTTGACAATTCCAGAACCTCCTTTTACCATTTCTAAAGACACCATTTTTCCAGGACCAATGTCAAACCGACTAAAAGTTGTTGAAGATCGCCAAATTTGTGCCATATGATGCTGGTGTTTTTTGGCCAGCGTTTCGGTGATATTTTTAACTGACTTGAACTGTTTCTTGAAAAAATTGTGCTTGCCTTCATAGCGCATGCACCAGCTATGAAGTACAGATCCTATCTTGCAGCGGGGACAATGGATAAGAAAATGGTGCTTTGGTAAAAGTTTTTTTCTGAGGATACAACATCTTGAACAGTTTGTGGTGTTCCACGATCAAATGTTTTAAATATACACACAGACCCTGAGTCAACATGGGAGAAAATACAATGTCCATTATTGGTAGTAATAGCAGAAGTAGGTCCCAATATTGGTCAGTGGAGGTTACCAATTACCAAAGAGGAGTGGAGCATTCCTCATTAGCACCATGACTAAACTGCATTTAGTCCCAGATCATTAGACTCTCCACTGAAATTCACAGCCACTGGCCTAATGTTTCTCTCCAAGAATCCATAATCAAAACTTTGTATTCTCAAATTCACCTCCCGCAGTGTAACATGTTGTTCTTTAAAATACAAAAACAATAGCTTAAACTCGTACTGGGCCACCCCTTCCAAAATGCCATGCATCACATCAACTGAGAAGTTCTCAGTTGTGTTAAAATATGTCAAAGAGTTCAATAAGCTTGACCTGTTCACACCAAAAACATATGGAAGAGATGGATTATGAGTCATTTCTTGACAGTGAGCAGTGTGGGTGTTTTGGAAGAATCTTCAGAGAATTCTGTTTGAAAGTCATCTTTAAAAAAAAAAAAACATCTGCAACAGTACCTTGCACTGAAAGACTCCACCAGACCAAACAAGTTATGTAAGACTAAATTATCGTCAGTAACCTGTACCACACTGCCACGAACACGACCTCCATATAGTGGAATATCAATACTATCATTCTCTAAAACTTTAATGTCTCGAACAACAGGAACAAGAATTTCACTAAAACCGTACCATTTAAGATCTTGTGCATGAAATAAGGCACACAAGTGTATGTTTGCCAACATCAAATTCCATTTTGGAGAGATGTTTCTTATGGTAAAATATATTGCACCCAATTTATGAATACCTCACTTGGAACCAAGAGGATTCGCAACCTCGAAGTCATCATAGAACATTTGAATCTGCTCTGTGTGCTTTTCAGTTGAAAACAGAGGGTGAGTCTTAAATAAAGATCCATCACAAATATCTCGAGTCTCGAGTCATCAGTGTCTGAGCTTTTCAACATTTCAGCAATATACTGACTTTTAAATATCAACTCCAGTGGAGATAAAATTGGAACATACATGACTTTATCTTGAACAACAATCTGATCATATGTTCCAGTCTTTTTATTTCGCCTTGTGTCATATCTTGAGCCAATTACACAATCAACTGGTTCTACCATTTCCCACTTGCCTGATAAAAATTTTGATTGCTTGTATTCTGAAATAAGAATTGTGAAAGGATTCTCTAACTCCTCAAAACGTGCTTCAACTTTCTTGCACATTTCAGCTTCTCTATCATCGCAAAATACACGCTCAATGACAGTTTCTTTAGCACACTGCTGGATATCTTGAACAATCTCTTGCATGGAAATCATAACATAGTTCAGAACTCTTTGGCCTACACATGCTGCCTTTAAATCTGAAATTACAGATGCACAACTATTTACAAGGTGTGTAGATAGGGTTGCCACCTTTCAAGCAAAAAAATTAAAGGACACCCCTAGCAGCGGGGATGCCACACTGCAAGGGCCCAACCGCAAATTGCCTAATAGTGGGGTGGGGCATCAGTTGTGGTAAATCATAGTAAGACATTGTTTTAATAACGTACTTGTTAAATTTTTAAGTACTTTATTTCACAGTTTTTCAGAAAATATCTGCAAACGTATAACTAAGCAGATACAACTATTAAATAACAACTTGAGTAAATACAAGCTTGTTAACTAAGCTCAACTTTACTTAAAATGACCTATTAACTTAGCATCAATTTATTAAATTATAATTAAACAAATGCTTTGACACTTTCAAAAAATATGTGGTGCAACACAACAACTTTCAGAATGTAGGAATACTTGTGGAAAATAATCTCATCTCAGGATGGCATTGCAACTTGTGCACACCTGACTTTTCATGTCAATAATTTTATATCATTTCTGTTTCCTGTTACACCACAAATGAAAGAAACCCCCAAAAAATTTTTGGCGTGCAAATAACAAAAATTAAAAAAAAATAAAACTATCCTTCTGCCCACATCTCTGTTTTACAAAGTGTCTGTTTACCAAAAAGTTTTTCTTTTCTTTCATGTGTGGAGCAGTAGTCCATGCCAAAGAGTCAACAGCCTTCTCTCTTACTAAATGTGCTACTTTTTTTCCATGTGTACTTCTTGTCACTTCTTGAAACACTGAGTAGCTGTTTGTCTTTCAAAACACTGCAGGAGAACTCTGAACAGGACTGCCCAAGTTGAGAGTGATCAAGAGCTCACTTCTCATAAGTTCCACAGAGCATCCGTTCCGATATATTCATTTTCACTGACGCTGTCAAGCCAGTCATTTGTACTTTCCCACTCATGTCTGTACATCTGCACCCATTTCCGTTTCAATGGGACAGGGTGTGGGGTACCAGATGCAGACGCAGATGCAGACATGTTTGCTTCTGATTTTCCATGACTTTCTCTCACCCCATCAATGATGAGCACTTATTCCTCATGCCGAAAATCAACCAACCAAACCAAGTGCCGCTATGAGTAGGTGGGAGCTAGCTGGTGTTGACTTTGGGCAGAATGGTGCTGTGTTCAAGGTAAATCGGAAACACGGGACAAGCCGCGTCCCATATTGATTCAAAACAGGACACAATGTTTAAGTGTGAAATACGGGACAATTTGTATTTTACAGGACGGGTGGCAAACCTATGTGTACAAAACACTGTGGACTCTGCCTCTAAATGTTCAGACGACAAATTAACATCAGTGGCATTACACTCAACACTTTGGTGTGTTGAAAAACCATGTTCTTCAACAGAATCAAATGAACTGCTTAAATGGCACTTACTCAGATGCTTTCTGAAGCCAGAAAAGCTACCAAAAGATGGTGAGCATCCCTCTTGGCCACATTTAAGATTAAGGGCTCTAATTTCATAGACCAGGTGCAGGCGCGCTGCACCTGCCCTGAGCTGCGCCTGCACCTTGCCAACGGGGTGTGTCCAGGGCATTTTGCAAGTTTCCTGCACTGCGCAATCCGGCGCACCCAAGCCTCCATCCCCCCCACCAGCGCAAGTGGCAGAGAGGGAGGAGAGAAGGCATGAGGGGGTTTAACACTGCCAAGTGTAATCTTCACCGATGAAATGAACGCCTCTCCTCGCCTTTAAATGTGCTGCGGGCGAGGCGCAGTGACAATTTCACCTTGGTGGCGAAGAGCGCAGGGGCCACCAGGCTAGCATCGGAGGCCATGATGCGTGTCACCGTGTGGACCACCTTGCGGGACAGATGTAATCGGTTCCTGTCTCATAATAGGAGTACAAAATTAATTGACAATTACATTTAAACACAGTAGCAGGCTAATCCATTCATCATGCTTGTGATCCACCTGCATTCCTGGTCTGTCATCGCCAAATAACAGAACCTTTGGTGAAATATTCCCCCCCCCCGATATCTCCTCCTCATCCTTGCAATAATGTACTCCATCATTTTATATCACGTTAAGAATAAAGATTAAAAGAGAGAAATATGGGCAATCACAGGTAAATCCTTAAGACACAGAGTGACTAACATTTATTCAGCGAGCGTCTCTCTCTTTTTTCTTTTCTTTTGAATTTCACAAGATGAGAGAAGCCGGATACTCCGTATCGGATGATGTGGCTGTTTGTGGTTGGCTGAGAGATGTGAACTCGTTAGTTTGCATCACTCTTCCAGCTGCCGTCAGGTTGAGTTTCCCTTATGACATCAGATGTGACTGGTTCAGGCGGTTACATTAAATAGGTGTTGCTGTGATTGTTTATTGCATTGAAACGTGCCTGACACTCTGGATACCTGCCTGTGAGGTTTTGGTGATGTGTGCGCACTGCGCGCCTGTCAGCCAAATTACCACTGCACCGGGTGCGCTTTGCCTGCGCCGAGAATAGACCAGGTTGGAGCTTGCGAGCTTTCAGCGCACCTTCCGCGCATTTTTTTGCCACGAAATTGTCACTGCGCCAAGCTGAATCTGTCGACACCTCCCCCTGGTGCACCATCACACAAATCTCGGCGGTGCCAGTCTACCAAATTGCCAAATTGGCTGTGCACGGCGGTGCGCCAGACAAAATTACCACTGCGCGGGTTGCACTCTGGTTGTTTGAACGGTTTTGGTGTCCACTTCCTTAAAGTACTCCTTCATTGAGTTCTTCTGGTAGAAATGGATCAACTCAACTAAACCTCTGAAAGCTTATTTGTCTTTGGTGCGGTACAGGCCTTCAACAGACGTGATCTTTATGTGCCTGATGTCCATGTTAAACTTGATGCTGATGGCGAACTCTCCTCCGTCTTACTGCCTCACAAGTTAGTTCACATTATTGCTAGGAGGATGAGGAAGAAATACAGGGAGAGAATTTTTCACCAAAGGTTCTGCTATCTGGCAATGACAAACCAGGAATGCAGGTGGATCACAAGCATGATGAATGGATTAGCCTGCTGCTGTGTTTTAATGTAACTGTCACTTAATTTTGTACTCCTATTCATGACACAGGAACAGATTACATCCGTCCCGCAAGGTGGTCCATGCTGTGACGGGCTTCGTGTCACTGCACCTCGCCCTCAGCACATTTAAAGGCGAGGAGAGGGGTTCATTTGGTTGGTGAAGATCATACTCGGTTGTGTTAAACCTACTCACGCCTTCTCTTCCCCCATCCTGCCACTTGCGCCGGTGGTGGGAGGGACAGAGGCTTGGGTGTGCCTCGCTGCGCTGGGCTGCTAGGTGCACGAAACTTGCAAAATGCCCTGGACACACCCCGTTGGTGCGGCGCAGGCGCAGCGCAGGGCATGTGCAACGCGCCTGCGCCTGGTCTACGAAATTATAGACCTAAAAGTCTGGCCAGTACAAAGACCATGAATTACTTTAAGGTGCTTTATAAGGCTGTTTGGTCTCCCTTGTTCACCTCGGCAAAGAAAAAACCCTTCAGTGTTTGATCTCGCACCATTCTTGCTCTGCAACTCTGGGAGTTTCCTTCGTTGCCCCAACATCAACATTGTAAATGGTTGTTTGTAGAAACATGAAAAAGTTGGCCAAGGAAGAGCTGTATGAGGTACCAAAGACGTAATGGGCCTTAAAGAGTTCATCAAGGGCTCCTACTGAACCTGTTGCCTTACATGGAAAGTGCATACTTATCGATCACAATGAAGGGTGCTTCTTGCAGGCCCCTGAGCGAGGAGGTAGGGCTGGCTGCTTTGACTGATGTTATCCAGGTGCTGTTGTACACTGGTTCCAGCCTACAACCAAACATTTGACAAAAATATTTAGTGACCAACCTCTGACAATAGAACAATGGGCATGAAATTGAGGTGATGAAAATTATATTTTAAACAACTGTTCAGCATACTTTTATGAATCTGATGAGGTGTTCCACAGCCTGACATGCTGACATTTCCCTGGCCTCTTCCTTCCCTATGCGGATGGTGGCAGGAGATGGAGGAGCAGCAAGATGACAGACATGTCACTGTCCCAGCCTATATACCAACAAACATCAAGTTAGCATAAAGATAGGATGAGACAAGACTTATTTGTCACTAACACAATTATACATAAAACATTGCACAGTGAAATGTGTTATTGTGCCTGTTACAAGAAATAATAAAATAAAAAGACACAGTGTAAGATAAAAAATATATATAATATTGTTACGGCCTCCATAACACTTGGAAAGTACCTGGTTCAAGATTTACCAAAGGAGACCAGAAACATATTAAAAAGGATGCCACACAAAGGACAAAGTTGATTTTTCTTTATTGTAGTTAAAAGATTCAAATGAGAAACAAACTAAATGAAACAAAAGGGGCTGGAGTTGGCGGCAAAAATGAACAAAACAGGAGAAAATGATCAGGCCAACCCATAAGGGGCCGTCGCACCCAATCACTTCTCCATATGCTGCCTGACCAAAGCTAACTAAACCAAGGAATAATCAAAACCGTGAAAACAGGACCACCGACAATCTCCATCCCAAACTAAAACAACAAAACCCAGCAACCTAGTGCTGCTGAGGAACCAAAAGGGAAAAGGAGAAACAAAAGTACCTGTAAATGCAGAAAACAGAGGAGTACAAGGAAACCTCCTGCTCCTCAGGTCTGTGTGTGTGCCAACCATTGCGCCTCTCTCAGCTCCTCCAAATAGCCCTCCCCTCCCTGAGCGCAGATTGCTCTCAGGTGTGCAGCAGAGGAGAGGAAGGAGGAGAACCAGGGAGAGACAGAGAGAAACAGGAGCGAGAGAGGAGAGGCACCTGGGAGTGAGGGAGACAGAGAGGAGCGAGAAAAGAGAGGCACCAGGGAGAGAGAGGGAGAGGAGCAGGGCCGCACGTAACACCCCCACCCTAAGATGCTGAATGTGGCGCCAACGCAACACCTTCAGCACACGCCATGCAACAACGTGTCGGCCATAACATTATCAACAATTTTAATGTGCCTAACATCCAAGTTAATCGACTGGATGTAGAGGGCCCAGCGCATGATCCTCTGATTATTATTGCGCATCTGATTGATGACAACCAGAGGGTTGTGGTCGGTAAAACAGAGAACCAGGGCAAAGCTTTAGCCGACATACACCTCGAAATGTTTTAAAGCCAAAACAAACGCAAGGGCCTCTTTTTCTATAGTTGAATACATGCGCTGATGCCGATTAAATTTTTTTGAAAAGTAGGAGACAGGATGCTCCACTCCATCATCCCCATCTTGCAGGAGGACAGCACCTCCTGCAAGATGCACCAGCCCCTGCATCACTCGCATCAACGGCAAGTTTAAAGGGGCGATTAAACACAGGCGCAGCTAATATTGGGGCATTGGTGAGCAAGGCTTTCACACAGTCAAATGCACACTGACAGGAGTCAGACCACTGGAAACAGCTTTTGGGACCCAGCAAGTTGGTCAGTGGGGCCCCAACGGAGGAGAAGTTCTTACAGAAGCTCCTATAATATCCTGCCATCCCCAAAAATTGACGCAATTCACGCCGAGACGTAGGAGTGGGGAATAACAGTATAGCCTCAACTTTTGCGTGTAAAGGTCTAACTTGACCCCGACCCACAATTTTTCCCAAATATGTGCCAAATTCACATTTTGCCAAATTCACTGTGAGATTAGCGCCAGGCAGTCAACCAAACACCTCCTGGAGCTGTGTTATGTGATCGTCCCAAGTGTCTGAATACAGCACGATGTCATCACATCCTGCCACACCCAACAGGACAAGATTTACCAAGCGCTGAAAACATGCAGGTGTCTTACGAACTCCAAATGGGACAACAGTGTATTGCAAGAATGCGTCGGGGGTCACAATACCCCTTTAAGAGGTCGAGTTTTGACACAAAGTTAGCAGAGCCCACATGATCCACACAATCCTCAACACGGGGAAGAGGACAACAATCAGGTTTCGTGACACCATTCACCTTGTGGAAATCAGTGCAAAAACGATCGGAACCATCAGATTTAACAGTGAGAAGGCACGGTGAGCTCCATGTGCTCGAGCTTGGCTCTGCAATCCCGTTCTCCAACACGTAGTCGACTTGGTTTTTTAACCGATTACGCTTATCCGGATTCACCCTATAAGGATGCTGTTTGATGGGAGGGGAATCCCCCACATCAATGTCATGCTGAAGCACGTGAGTCCGAGTTGGCACATCGGAAAACAAAGAGACATGAGACCTCATTAAACCAACCACGTCCTCATACAGCATTTGAGTCAAATGGGGATAACACTCATCTAATTTGGACAACACTTCAGAATTTTGGTCGCACCTGAAAGTACCTCGGGGGTTTCAGCACTGGACAGCTCCGATTGGCCTGGGGCCCTGGCAGGAGTTTCAGCACTAGACAGCACCAACACAGCCTTACCCTCCGCACGGACAGGAGGCTGAGAGGTGGAGTCCCTATCCAGGTATGGCTTTAACATGTTAACATGACACAATCTATTTCAGCGTCTGTGTTCAGGAGTGGCCACAATGTAATCCCTTTCGCTTACTTTTTCCAGGATTATGTAAGGTCCATTGTAACGAGCCTGCAAAGCCGAACCTGGAACAGGTAACAACACCAATACTTTATCGCCTGGACTAAAGCTTCTGCTTCGAGCGTCTTTATCAAACCACAGTTTCATTTTATTTTGAGCGATAGCCATGTTTTGTTTAGCCAATTCACAGGCGCGATGCAGATTGGACTGGAAATTACTAACGTAATCGCACAAGTTTTGCGGTTTGTTATCATTAAGCCAGCTTTCCTGCAACAGTTTTAGAGGGCCTCAAACAGTGTGTGCAAACACCAACTCCGCCAGACTAAAACCCAAGGACTCTTGGATTACCTCCCGAGCAGCAAAGAGAAGGAGGGGAACACCCTCATCCCAGTCCTTGTTTGACTCTAAACAGTAAGTGCGGAGCATTGATTTAAGCGTCTGGTGGAAGCGTTCCAGTGCGCCTTGACTTTCAGGGTGATAAGGGCTTGAATAACAATGTGTGATATTTAACTTTTTCATAACTTGCGCAAAAACTTGCAACATGAAATTTGATCCCTGGTCACTTTGTAATATTTTAGGCAATCCAAACAGAGAGAAGAATTTCACCAAGGCTTTGACAACCGTAGAGACAGTTATTTTACGCATGGGAATAGCCTCAGGAAAACGGGTCGCCGAGCACATAATAGTCAAAAGAAACTTATTACCATTTTTAGTGCGTGGGAAAGGACCAACACAGTCCACAATAACCCGTTCAAACGGTTCCCAAATCACCGGAATCGGATACAAGGGATACTGCGGGATGGTCTGATTAGGTTTGCCTGAAACTTGGCATGAGTGGCAGGTCCTACAGTGATGTTTCACATCTTGTTTTAATCCAGGCCAGAAAAAACAGCGCAAAATCCGGTCATAAGTTTTATTTACACCGAGGTGGCCTGCCATAGGATTATCGTGCTCTAGTTTGAGAATTTCATGCCGATAAGGTTTTGGAACAACGATTTGGGTTATGGCATCCCAATCATCCTGCGCAGACACATGAGATGGTGCCCATTTACGCATGAGTACGCCGTCCCTCAGATAATAACGTGGATAATTTTTCTCCTTCGAATTCTGACACAACCGAGTCCAAAGCAGGTGACAGAGACGAGTCACGGCTTTGCTCAATAATAAGCTGTTCTTGAGACATAGAAACTTTGGAACCTAAGTGATCAGTAAGAGATGGATCAGCAGTCCTAACTGTCGGAGCGACTGATGGAGAGGGAGCAGATGCTGGTGCTACAGCTGATAAAGCCAAATTGTCACCTTCAGCCATGAAACTGTCTGCCAGATTGACCTCCTCGCTCCCACTCGGTAAATCGTCTCTCTGCTTGGCTGACATTGCCCGAGTAACAGCACAGACTGGAAACACCATGTGAAACTTCCGCTCCAACTCATCAGTATGTCCTGAAACAGGAACAGCAGTCACTTCGGGATTAAGAAGAACTTTGCCCCCTGCCAGATCATTACCCAGAATAAGAGAGACCCCGTCTATGGGAAACTGTGAACTTACCCCCACTACCACACGCCCCATTACCAGATCACTGTCAAGGTTTATGGCATGTAATGGAATCCCCACAAACTGCATCCCAAAACCTCGGACTAAAACTGTGGAATTAAGCGAGGATTTTTCTGATAGTGGTAACACCCCTTTTGAAAGGACTGACTGTGAGGCTGCGCTGTCCCTCAGTATGGTAACAGGGACTTTTGGATCATCCTCAGATAAGGACACAAAGCCCATCATAATAAAGGGAGCATACACGTCAAAGTCAGTTTTAATGGGAACAGCTGGAGTAGATGACGACTTAAAGGTAGGCAGAGACTCCGTTTTCATTAAGTTTACTGCTTTTGTATTTCTCTCTTTTCTCTGGAGCAAAGCATTGATTGATTGTGTGTCCAGGCTTTTTACAATAAAAACACAATGGTTTATTTTTAGCATTCCCTGGTTCTTTATCATTAGGCCTACCATCCCCAGGAGAATTTTGCTGGACTGGTAAAGTTGCCAGTTTTAACGTAGCTGCACTATGTTCTGGGGACGAGTGAAACCTTCCAAAACTATCCCTGTGCGTAAGGACGTATTCATCTGCAAGAACAGCAGCATCAGACACAGTTAGTACTTTTTGTTTGTTGATGTAAGTTGTAATTCTTTCAGGGAGACAGTTTTTAAATTCTTCTAAGAGAATCAAGTCCTTCAGTTTGTTAAAGTCATTAACATTTTTGGATTGGCACCAACGGTCAAAGAGTGTTTCTTTTTCATGCCCAAACTCACAGTAGATCTGACTACTTGTTTTCTTAAAACCCCGAAATATTGTCGATATGCCTCAGGCACTAATTCGTATGCTCTTAGCACGGCTGATTTAACTTCATTGTAATCAAAACAAGAATCAGGGGGCATCGACGCATATGCACTTTGGGCTTTACCAGTGAATACCAACTGTAACAGCAAAGGCCACACTTCCTTTGGCCAATTTAATGTAGTGGCCACACGTTCAAACATGACAAAATATTTATCCACGTCTCTATCGTTAAATGGCGGGACCAGGCGAATACATCTGTTCAGATCAAAATCACCGCTTCCAGATGATTTTGAGGCAGGTGAGGGAGAATGCTTAATTTCCAGCTCTCTGAGTCGCAACTGTCTGTCAACCTCCATTTTCCTAAACTCAAATTCATACTTTAGTTGTTTCTCTTTTAGTTCTTTCTCATTAATCAATTCTCTCTCTCTCTCAATTCCAAACGGCGCATTTCGACATCCAATTCCCTGAGGCGAAGCAGCTCCCCTGCATCATGCTGTGTAACAGGCGAACTGACAGTTGAATTTGCCGGGATATTTGACAAAACGCCCTTCTTGGACAAAGCAGACATTAGCTCAGATTTTAGAATTTGTTTTTTTAATTGTTTTGAAACTGAGATACCGTAGTGGTCAGCAATAAGATACAAATGCGTCTTAGTGCAATGGTTAAATGAGTCAAGACTCGGATTAGCTACAAACTCATCGATATTAAATTCCATAGCCATTTTCAATTAATGACCACCATACAAGAAAAAACTGCAAAGTCATAAATCCAATGAGGAGAAGAGAGAAAAAAAATTCAAAGACACTCTGGGATGGCACACACACACAAAAAAAAAATCCCAAAAATAGAGAAAAAAAATTATCAAGTTGTCAAGGCGTCCAAAAGAAAATGTTTAATATGTACAAGACACATTTATTTTAGGCAAATATTTCCAAAAATGAAACCTAAAGAAAATGTCAACAGTAACAACCCACTACTGCAACAAACAGTGCAATTACATGTGGGAGAAACAAAGTTACATTGACACAGGTTACCAAACAATTGTGCAAAGTAAAAAAAATTTCACACTGAAGAGCTGAGGCAACAGATTATCAAAAAGCCACAGCATCAAGCCACACTGCATTACAAAGCAAAAAGCCTACAAAAAAAAATACAGTTGTGGAAAAATAATTTTTTTGGACGAGCCCCCAAATATGTTACGGCCTACATAACACTTGGAAAGTACCTGGCTCAAGATTTACCAAAGAAGACCAGAAAAATATTAAAAAGGATGCCACACAAAGGACAAAGTTGATTTTTCTTTATTGAAGTTAAAAGATTCAAATGAGAAACAAACTAAATGAAACAAAAGGGGCTGGAGTTGGCGGCAAAAATGAACAAAACAGGAGAAAATGATCAGGCCAACCCATAAGGTGCCGTCGCACCCAATCACCTCTCCATATGCTGCCTGACCAAAGCTAACTAAACCAAGGGATAATCAAAACCATGACAACAGGACCACCGACAATCTCCATCCCAAACTAAAACAACAAAACCCAGCAACCTAGTGCTGCTGAGGAACCAAAAGGGAAAAGGAGAAACAAAAGTACCTGTAAATGCAGAAAACAGAGGAGTACAAAGAAATCTCCTGCTCCTCAGGTCTGTGTGTGTGCCAACCATTGCTCCTCTCTCAGCTCCTCCAAATAGCCCTCCCCTCCCTGAGCGCAGGTTGCTCTCAGGTGTGCAGCAGAGGAGAGGAAGGAGGAGTACCAGGGAGAGACAGAGAGAAACAGGAGCGAGAGAGGAGAGGCACCAGGGAGAGAGAGGGAGAGGAGCAGGGCCGCACATAACAAATATATGTAAAATATGAAATATTTATGTCACATGTACATTAAGCTGGCTCAATTACAAACAACAGAAATTAAAAATACCCCCTGTCATACCATTCTCAACCACAGCAGTTGACTTAGCATTGCGCATTAAATCCAGCAGCTCTGTGGTAGGTACCAGCCCTTGGTTTTCTGTTATCACTTTTGTCTTGAGATTGGTGGGCCACTCTGAAAGTACCACTCCAAGATTAATTTCCATGAACAGCTGGATAAGGTCCACAGCACCACAGCAGGCCTTGAACTCCTCCTTGCTGTCGATTAAGACTGTGCTCTGTCTTTAGCTTGCTTCCGTTAAACATTGGGTAGGCATTCAAAGGAGGGCAACTCTAGGAAACATGGCGTGGTACTGTGTGAACCTGTCCCCGTGCAGCAAAGTGGCACTAATGAGATGGCCACTGAAGGAGAATCGTTCCCTCAATATGGTGTTGGAGACCTACAGGAGAGCAATATAAAAACATCAAAAGTTAACATCAATGTTTACTGAAAAAAATCAATAAAACAGCCAAAGTTTAACCTGCTCCCAGAAAATAAAGCTGTAATTTATGTCATTTTCACTATTTTAAGAACATTTCTTGTGTCAACTGAACAGTGTCTTATTTTATATATGTTTTATGTCTCGTGGCTCAAGATTGTAAACACAAATAGAATCTTATGTACCACTAAACTGATGCTGTTAAACTAAAGATAAAACTATGTAATATAGTTTTTGGTATAGATTAACAATAAAAAGTACACACAAAACAAAAAAACAAATAGGAAAAACAACAAACAACAAATTTTAAAAAGTCAAAAAATAAACCTCACATTACAGGAGTCTGTTTCCATCTGCTGGAGCGTTTAGATACGACGTGTGCGGTATTTAGTCAGCAAGAAACACCAACAGAATGTCTAATTTTTGTATCCAAAAAGAACATTTTATTATAGCAACTAAACATATGATATACAATTATATAAAATAACAATATTGCATATATTTATTTTGATCTTTATTGTTTTATATCACATGTTTAGCTGCAATAATAAAACTACGACATTTGGAGGCAGTATGATGTATTTCGCAGGTCTGTTTTCATTGATTTTATACTGTGTACAATGGTAAAGCTGGAAAGGTACAAGGTAAGTGTCAAATCCAAAAGCTCCAGTAGATTAAAAAGTACTTCTGTAATGGACATACAGTTTATTTTCAGACAGATTTCACTGAAAGTGGAAAGTAACCTATTTGG
Source organism: Cetoscarus ocellatus (assembly GCA_037902135.1). Taxonomy (NCBI): domain Eukaryota; kingdom Metazoa; phylum Chordata; class Actinopteri; order Labriformes; family Labridae; genus Cetoscarus; species Cetoscarus ocellatus. Next base: position 382,922 of record JBAMNC010000765.1, read on the forward strand.
CACAGATAACATAATTGAAAGGGTTTATTTAAAATTAAAATTTGTAAGATGTAAGAATTTATTGGTGGGGTTACAAGCTCTGTGAAACACTTAAGAGGTAAATAATGTGTTGTTTACACTTTTGTGACAAAAAAAACATTATTTTAACCAGTAAATTGCAACACATAACTTGATAGCATTATCAGTTCTTCTTTTTGTAATTTTTTAAAGGCTTTCACACGATGTAACAGTAATATTTAACGAGCGCTGCAATAAACCTTTGCAATTTCTGCATGCACATGTATATTAAAATTACAGCTTGTCTTATCTTAAGTATATTTCTTTGTACTTAAGACTCTGTGTGTCTGTTCTTCCTCTTCATTAGTGTGCATTGTTTCTGCTGTGCCATGATTTTTAAAATATATTTTTTTAGGTCCCTTTTTTATTATATTTTTAACAAAATAATGTATCAATTTTGTCAGTTAAATTGAAAAGGAATTTCTAATGGGGGAAAAACAAACTTAGCCACCCATTAAAAGCACCAATTCCTCTTAAAATGATGTTGTTTTTGTAAAAATATGCAAGAATTAAAAAACTTTATAGATTTTTTAGAACTTAAATCTCCAAAAGGATAATGTTCTACTGAACAAAGAATTTATATCCTCTTGGCAAACTTGTTTTGTTTCTCTTAATCTATAGTTTAGTGCCATGTGTGATATAAAATGGGAAATTTTGCCCCTGAATTATGTTAAGTCTACTCGGTAAGACGCATCCTAATCTAATCTTCAGTGTAGCATAGCCTGTTAATGATTTTCTTCTCCAATGCAATCTCACCTCTTCTGTGATCCTCTGATGGTTCTCTGGACGACGCCCCTTTGGTGCATGGGAGCGTTGGTCTGACGCGTGAGATCGTTGCGCAGGAGTAAATCATATCTGCTGCTTTGACATACTGAGATTATTGACAGCGCTCGTTGTCCAGTCATATGAGGAAAAGAAAAACCAGAACAATACTGATTCGCTGCCAGTCAAAGTGGGAGTGTGCGGGGTGCACTTCTCTGCGCCCCGCAGGCAAAGTTGAAGCGGCCAATCACAAAGATGCCTCAGGTCACATGCTGAGCAAAAGTTTAAGGACTTACATTGACTCCCGTTAGTCTAGCACCCCTCTGTACGTAAACTATGTATTTACAACATAGTTCTTGTGTAAAATATTTTGAAACCCCTGTTATTGGATGGTGACAGGTGCTGCTGACAGACTATTACTGTGTGGTAAAAATAAATGTTTTATGCGTTATTTTTTAAAATTTAATGACAAATTATGTTGTGTTTCATTAGACTTTCTCTGTCAAATTTTGGACGTCCCCAATTGACAAACCGCCACTGGTGGTGATGCATTAGTTACTGTGTAATACAGGCAAAGTTAACATTATGATTTCGGTGGCTCAAATGTCTCTGTTTTATGTTGTCTCATGGCTTGAATAATGAAATGTGTGTGTTAACGGGCATCTGCAGCCGGTACCTGTAACACATGCTCTATAGTATATTTAAGTGATTCAACAAATAAAGATGCCTTACCAGTCCTGGTGTGTCTAGAAATCTTGGGAAGACTGAGAACACATCTGCTGTTCTCTTTTCATCGTTGACCATTGAATAACGATAACTAAATGTAGCTTTCATCTTCTAATGGACAGTGTCTTCATCACCAGAGTGTTTCAAAACAGCAATAGCTGCTTCCACCTCCTCATCAAATAGCACTTTGTCAGCAGTGAAGGGTCTAGGTTGACCATGGCCTGGCCCATCACCTTTAGACAAAACACAATTTTATTGACTCCTGCCTACACAATCCATCAATATCATATGTAACTGATAAGTAAACTTACTTTTGGGAGATTGGCTGACAGAGGGACCTCTTTCCTCTGCAGCTTTCATTTGAATGGTCTTCAACCGCCATGCAAGGTATCCTGAACCGCTCTCTGGGTCGTAGTAATGTTCCTACGTAATTAAATAAACACAGACTGACTATGCTATCAACATTTCTAAGGGCAATTATGTGTTGATGTTGTAATAACCCTTTTACTTACGTATCCATGTTGTGAATATGGGTCTTCCAGATATGGAAACAGAGCAACTATCCCCTGTGCGTACATCACTCTGACACTTTTAGGGGGGCATGTCCTTATGTATTAATTCAATGATGACAATCACTCAATTGGACACCCTCAGCCCGGTGGTTGAGGGTTCTGATGACACCCAACCCTCAACCACCGGGCTGAGAGTGTTCCTACAAGAAAGGAAGGAAAGGAAAAGGAACAGAAACACATTAGAGAAGCCCTGAAAACCTGTGGATACCCAAAGTGGACCTTTTTAAAGAACAAGAAAAGAAAGGACACGGAGCATGAAAGGGAAGAGAGACGCAAGAACATTGTGATTCCTTATGTTGCAAGTTTATCTGAAAAACTTAAGAGAATCTTTGGCAAACACCACATTCCTGTTCACTTCAAGCCTGGAAACACAGGCAGAAGTTGGTCCATCCCAAGGACAAAACACCAAGACATAAACAGAGCAATGTGGTGTATGCAGTCCAGTGCAGTGAGGAATGCTTAGACCTGTACATTGGGGAAACTAAACAACCGCTTCACAAGCGTATGGCTCAACACAGGAAAGCCACCTCCTCAGGTCAGGACTCGGCGGTCCACCTTCACTTAAAGGACACGGGACACTCTTTTGAGGACAGCAATGTACAGGTGTTGGCGAGAGAAGATAGATGGTTTGAAAGAGGAGTTAAAGAAGCCATCTTCACCAGTAGGGCTGTAATGTGTTAGTCGACTGGTCGACTCATTGGTCGATAAGTGCTGGGGTGACCAGAACTCTGATTGGTCGACCAATCGTACTTTTTTTTCTCTTCAATTTATTTTTTCCCGCGGTGATTTACAGTCATCAGTAGGAACTTACCAAGTGCTAATAGGGGTGTTTTCAGACCACCCCGGTTTCACAGGTAACTTGCCTGTCTCAGAACACCCCCTTGTTTTCACCCCTTTGGATTCGCCCACCATCTGGAGACCTGGCTGGAGACAGGAGGATTGAAGAGCGTCTACCTTAGCCTATTCAACGTCTGGTGGTTTTGTTTTATTTTGAGCATCCTCTTCTACCCCCCGCCAAGACGCGCTCCGCCGAACCAAGCTGAACCGTCCCCGCGCAGGAGAATTTCCCGTCAGAGTCGGAGCCCCCCCCCCCCACCCCGCCGAGACGCACTCCGCCGAGCCAAGCTGAACCATCCCCGCAGGAGGGTTTCCCGTCAGAGTCGGACACCCCCCCCCCCCATTAGTCGATTTTTGGTCGACAACTTCAGTTTTTCAGTCGACCAACAAATCCTTTGCTTGATTACAGCCCTATTCACCAGACTGGAGAAACCTTCTCTTAACAGAGGTGGTGGACTCAGACACTACCTCTCAGCCACATATAATGCAGTGCTAAGCTCTCTCCCCAGGAAGTTCTCCAAACATTCCCACCTGGGCACATGTGACCACAACACCTCACATGACAGGGGGAGTCAATGACCCATTCAGGGTAACGACTCTCAGGGGTTACATCACCCTGTGAGGAGTTTCTATGAGTCGTTCTCCAACTCCCCCCTTCCTTTGTTGTTGTTTTCTCCTCTAGCAAGATAAATATCTGCTTCCATCACCAGCCATTTGGAACTGAAGAAGCTTCTTGGATGAGAAGTGAAACGTCTTCCCAACAAACTCAACACAGTCCAGTTGCCTTGTTTTTGAATCTTCAAGATGACCATGACCTGGATGAATGAGAATCTACACAGACGTAACAATACAGGTAGTAACAATGTTTCTTCTTAGCCTACATATACACTGCCTGGCCAAAAAAAAAGTCGCCACCTGGATTTAAGTAAGCAAATAGGTACGAGCCTCCTATTGGATAATTACAGCATGGGTGATTGTCTTTCAGCTGGCAACAACTTATTAAACCCCAGCTGATGCAATGAGTAGCTTCTCATTTCTTCAACAACCATGTCGAAAGACATCCTGTGTTCATGGAAAAGATGTTAGTCTGTTCAAGGAGGGTCAAATCATTGGCATGCATCAAGAAGAGAAAACATCTAAGGAGATTGCAGAAACTACTAAATTGGATTAAGAACTGTCCTGGAGGAAGGTCATGTGGTCTAATGAGTCCAGATTTACCCTGTTCCAGAGTGATGGGCACATCAGGGTAAGAAGAGAGGTAGGTGAAGTTATTTACCCATCATGCCTTGTGCCTACTGTACTAGCCTGTGGGGGCAGTGCTATGATCTGGGGATGCTGCAGTTGGTCAGGTCTCGGTTCAGCAACATTATGTGCCCAAAGAATGAGGTCAGCTGACTACCTGAATGTACTGAATGACCAGGTTATTCCATCAATGGATTTTTCTTCCCTATTTCAAGATGTCAATGCCAGGATTCATCGGGCTCAAATTGTGAAAGAGTGGTTCAGGGAGCATGAGACATTTTCACACATGGATTGGCCACCACAGAGTCCAGAACTTAACCTCATAGAGAATCTTTGGGATGTGCTGGAGAAGGCTTTGCATAGTGGTCAGACTCTCCCATCATCAATACAAGCTCTTGATGAAAAAATTAATGCAACACTGGATGGAAATAAATCTTGTGACATTGCAGAATCTAGCTGAAACAATGCCACAACGAGTGTAATAAAAGCTAAAGTTGGTCCAACAAAATATTAGAGTGTGTGACCTTTTTTTGTGGTGGCAACTTTTTTTTTGGCCAGGCAGTGTATGATTCTTACCCATGTGTTTCTGTCATCTCAGCAGCAAGTATGTTTATCATCTGTTTTCTGGCGGTATCTCTTAGAGATTTAGCTTTTGCATACTCTTGCATGATGTGTTCACCACCAGGCTTTGTTGTAAGGATTTTGTCAATCAACTTAAATGGAAAAAAACATGTAGTCAGAAATTTTTAAATCATATGTACGACTGGAAAATGATAACATAGAAAGACCCCCCATTAAATGGAACAAAATCTAGATTAGACTTAACAACAATGTCCACTACCCACCGCTTTTGCCTCATTGTTTATGTGGCATGGCTTTTTAGGTTCACTTCCTTCAGCAGCACCTCCTTCTTCAGGAGGGTCACACATTGTGAAGTTCAGAATGATAGTATCGTCAGATGTTACTAAGCATGATGATGATGATGATAGAGAAGCATCTGTGAATTATGGAAAACGAACAAAATAGAAGCATATTAAATGTAACTGTTATTACTCCCATCCCAGCCCTTAAGTTTATGTAAATGGTCAGTGAAGATTACCAAGTTCTTTGTTGATCACCATGACTCAGAGGGTTCCAGGTGACTCCTTCACTATTTCTTCAAAGACCTCTCTGTCAACTTCTGTGTCAGATTGGTCCAGCACCTTCATATCTGGCTGCCTGCCTTCTGGTATGTTAAGTTTTAGGCACACTGAAGTAAAGGAAGGAAAAGGAAAAGGGTATTACAGTAATCGTAACAAAGCTTGAAAGACCATTTCCTTCTGATGAGAATCAAATGTCAACTAAGTAAAGTAAGCCTCATGTTTTCGCAAAATGCTGTGTTGAAAGTGAAGTCAATAGGTCATTCCCATCCATTTTAAGGCATAGCAGAAATAATTATCAACTCAGATAATTCAGAATGAATGGTGTTATGATGAATAAGGTGTATCAACCTCGTAAAAGTTGTGCTATTGTTTTATCCTAATGCACTCACTAACCTTCTTTAATTAAGGCATCGAATGTTAGGTCAGACAACCTAACACAATCCTCCAAACAAAACATGCAGTCGTATATTCTATTAAAACAAGAAAAAGTAAAAAATAACAACCAAGAAAAACAACTGAACAAAGAGTAACCTATTAATGTGCTTATATTGTTCCATAACCTGAGCCTACTTACCAACTGTCGGTCCACTCTGATTGCAATTCACTTGATTACTGTGAACAACAAGGCAATGTTTATACAGTTAAGTTGTGATTAACAAATCCATCATGCTATCAGTTAACTAAATATCAATTTGGAGGGACTATGGTGGGTGGTCTGTGGGCATCCTCCCCTAGCATAAAATGTGTACTTTAAGGTGGTGTTTACACAACTCCGTTTTCAGCCCAAAACAGAGAGTTTTCATTACATGTTCACCTCCTGTTTACATGAGAACTGTGCCTGGAGTGCCTGAATCCACAAACTTTTGAAACCAGGGTCCAGGGTGGAGAGTTTTGAAAACATATTGTGGCCCGGCTTCATGTAGATGGGATTCAGCATTTCACTCACCGCATGCACAGTATGCTTTCAAATGAAGGCTGCATGCGCAAACCAGAAACAACAACAGCTTTGGCCCATAGATATATATAGAAACACTAGATGGCTCACGCACGCTGTTGGCCAATGGCGACCGACGTCCTCACATGGCGGCCATCCTGGTTCAGTGTGCTTGCTCACTCACAACACTGACGTCTATGGAGCATGTACTGTCAAGTAAGTGGTTGACAAGTAAGCGTCGCATGCTCAATTGTGACTTCGTCAGAAACATCAGAGATGTAGTTTTAATACTGCAAACTTAACCCTTTAGGCGCCAAAGTCGCAAAATTGCGACAAGCAACATTGCTGGATGAAACAGGCCATAGCTGCATATATAGTGCTGAATAGTGTTACCACTTTTCACCAGGAGATAGTGGACATGTGTCACTTTAATCTGAGGAGCATTTGTGGGCGTGTTTCTATTCAAAGTTTTGGCGTAAACTTAGTTTGATCTTGCACACACATCGGGGAGACGCGCGAGTGGCTGTAAAGCGGAGCAGAGGGAGAGACACGCACAGAGAGAGAGAGAGCGAGATAGAGAGTGAGTTAGAGTACTCACAATGCCGAGAGTACTTCGTCAAGTACTGGCTGACTCTGATTCTGAGGATATTTAGCCTCTGAGATGAGGTTCAGTCGTCTAGTGAGGACGAAATTGGCGGCGCGTATGCGCGCAGCGGCACCGGCTCCGTGCGCCATGACAGTCCCCAAGCAGCACATACTGAGGCTGATGCTTTGCCTCTCAGTGGCCGGGGTGAAAGCAATCGGCGAGTGCCGAGGAGGGGACGTGGTCTGGGAAGCAGGGGAGCTCAAAACACCGCAAAAAATGATGGTGATAGCGGGAATGAGAAAAACCACGGAGCTGGCAGCCGAGGGAGAAGCCGGGAGATGAAACGCACTGTCAAAATAGCGGTGGGGCGCGTAAATTACAATGATGACAATGACAATGATGATGCCCTGGGTTTACTTAGGGATGAGGAAGAGTACCAAATGTAGATCAGACATTTTGATGAGCCTGTTGGGTATTGTGGAGACAGGGATCTGACAAATTTTGAGCCCAATGACTTCTTGTCTCTTTTTTTGGATGGTGAATTCTGGAGCCTAATCACAAATGAGACAAACAGATATGCCCACCAGTTCTTAGAGAGTAAAAACCCCAAACCAAACTCCAGATTTCATGACTGGTCAGATGTTACAGTCCCTGAGATGAAAGCTTTCATGTCACTTCATTTGCGCACATTTTCCAATATGGCCGCCACTTGGTGATGTCATAATATGCAAATTAGATGAGTATATTTACTTCCATTCCAAATTTTGGGTCATACTGAAGATTTTTCTCAATGACAGTCTGCCTTTCTCTCTAACCACTTTCAAACTACAACCTCTTGAAATTTTGACATCAAAATTGAATATTTTCCAATATGGCCACCATCTGATGACGTCATAATATGCAAATTAGATGAGTGAATTTACTTCCATCCCAAATTTTGGGTCATACTGAAGATTTTTCTCAGTGACAGTCTGCCTTTATCTCTAACCACTTTCAAACTACAGCCTTTTCAAATATTGATAGCAAAATTTTATATTTTCGTGAAAAACTCTGGCGCTTAAAGGGTTAAGATTATTAAAAAACTTAAATGTAATATTAATATATTGATGTAATAATTCTTATAACGTTTGTAATAAACCAAACCGTTTGTAAATCCATCATGATTTTAGCAAGTAAAGCATGAATATGTTTGAGCAGGCATCTTACTTTCCATTGAGTACTATACTGCAGAATAGTGCAGTCACCAGTGCATAGCTATTTTGAATTTCTTTTCTTTCAGGTCCTCTTGAAGACAGCCTGAATCCTGCTGGTGTAAGCTTCCATCCAGATGATGTGAGGACGTAGCCTGTTTGTGAAAGGCACTGAATTTAACACACACAACTACACACAAATAATAAGTGCACCATGCTTGACATTTTTATTTAATTAGCAGTTACCATGCAACTAAGTAAAGCTCACAGGCACTCTGGCTGGAAGCAGTACCCTGATTATCCCCTTAAGCTGCATTATGTGGCACAACAAAAACACACACACACACACACCTACACACACATCATTATCCTTCAACATGGTGATCAGAAATCAAAATCGGTGGATGATCAAACAGATGCAGCATGGAGCGCTTCAAAAGACATAGCCTAACGCCCTTAGAAGCTGACATCAGTGATAACTGACATGGCACATAAAGGACAGTCCCTTGAAAGTGTGCAGATCCTGTCTGATAACAACATTCCCAAGGGAAAATTAAAAGGGGGCCCTTTCAAGTATGTTTGGCCCTGCACCACCCCCATCCCCACTTCCCCCAACTCTCCTCCAACACATCCTTCCAATAAGAACATCAAGTACAGTAGTCACACTATTAGGCCAGTAGTAATACTATTAGCTACACCCCCCCCCCCCCATGTTGCCTCAACACACTCATCCAATAGTACATCATGCCTTGACACTATTCATTATCAGTGACATCGAGAGTAAGTTACCTCGTCTGTGCTGAGCGAAAGAATGTGGCGGCATTCACAGATAAACAAGTGGAGAAAGATGAGTTTAATGGCTGTGTGTGACAGACGCCTCATCCTGACCTGCACCTATTCCATAACATAAGCTCTGCACGAACATCAATACATAGCTACACACTGCAGCGTGCCACTCCATCATTGGTTATAGCTGTGATATAAGAGATGGATACTCGCATTGCTACAGAGAGATAGGCAAAAAAAAACTTGCTGCAGTCTTGGAGTTTTTTAAGCTCACAAAAATGTTTCACTTTAAAATAAATATAGTTGAAAACATCTTTCAGGAGCCATGTTTAAGCTTAGAAACATCAAAGTAACCTTTGCCATGTACAGCTACCATCCTTTTTTTTTTCTCATCAGATTTTTATTGCATTATATACTGAACAATTCCCCAAGCAGTCATAGTTCCTCTGCTTTTGAATCTATCCATAAATCTAATAGTTCAAACACACTGGATGCTTGCTGACTGCGGTGTGTGTAAACTACAGCCTGCAGCACCATGACATTTCAGTCATGAGGGATGCCTGCTGCAACATCTCCACATAGCCAGCCACCGTTTGACGCCCCTGTACGACCTGAAGCTCCATTGTTCCATTAAAGAAAAAACACCCCAGATCAAGATGGTGGCCCCTCCACCGTGCCGCATAAAGAACATCTCAAGTGGGATCTACTTGTCATGCCAGTAACATTGGAAGCCATCAGGACCATCAAGGTTACATTTTTTCTCATCAGAGAATAAAACTTTCTTCCACCTTTTCATTTTCCATGTTCAGTGCTCCCTTGCAAAGTCTAAACAGTCATTTTTGTGGTGTTGAAGGAGATGTGGACTTTGAAGATGCTGTTTTGTTTTTTAGGCCCTTGACTCGCAAATGTCATCTGATGGTTATTGGACTTAAGTTGGCACCAGTAACAACCTTATTTTGGGTCCAGGATCATCCCGTGTCAAGACACGGGATGGTCATCCCGGGTCAGTGCTGTAAAATTTTTTGGGTCTTCCACTTGACTTTTTTGCTCTGTAACCCTCAGGATCTCTTAAGAAGTCCAAATCACTGTCTAACTGCGTCCAACCTCAGCAGCAATGGTGTGTTTTGAGAGGCCTTGCTTATGCAGCTCAACTATCCGACCACATTCAAAGACAGAAAGATTTTCTGGCTTTGCCATCAGGAGGTCATGACAGTGTAAATACCTGACAGAAAATGGCCTGGATTAAAACAATTTAAGCAGATTTTTGCTTTTAAAGACTGTGGTCTTAAACTGTTGATAAGCTGACAAAAGCATGTTTGAGTATAAATGGAGTTTTCAATAAATTGCCCACTCAAATTGTTTTGTCTCTCATCCCATTTGAAGCTGTAATTAGAGCCTTCTTTAGATCCAACAGTACAAAATGCCAATTCTTGAAATTTTCCAACTGGTCTTCAGATATGAAGTCTCACTAAAAAATTTCTTTTCAAAATCATTTTTATGGACTTTTAGTTTTTTTTATGTTTGTTTGCTTTTCCATGAAAATGATTTTTTTAAGAGAATCTCCCAAAATTGCTTTTTTAGCCCAGGTGTTCAGGGCAGACCTTAAACATTTGTTAAAATATATGTCATTTGAATAATACTTATAAAAAGCATTAAAAAGTCTTGAAATTCATTAAAGATGAAAAAAAAAAAAAAAACAGTTAAAAGAGTTTTCAAAAGTTAAAAGATATCCCTGTGATTTTCCCAGTGAGTGAGCTAAACTAGCAAACCTGCATGGTAGCATTAACAATGTGTTACCTCTATAGTTGATTTTAGCTTGAATATGTTCAACAAAAAACAGTTGGGAGGAGCTTAAACCATGATTTTATTTAGAAAGGAGAATACATAACCGGTTCGGCATATTATTTTGTCGAGTTTAAAGTAGCCCAAGAGTGCATATATATAAAGGTAAGTTAACTAAGCTAGCTAGCAATAATTCATGATGTTAAATGATATAAACATGATACAAATGGTTGTAAATGTGTTTAAATTGAGCTCAACTGTTAGAAATAGACATCTTAAAACAAGTCCATAATTCCTTGTATGTATAATTGATGTTGTGAAGTGTACTGAATTTTGTAAAATGAATATGATTGCCAACTTTGCCAAGAAAAAAAGATTTATTGCTAAAAATGGACAATTTAAGTGACTTTCTGCATGTATTTTAAGTGCTGTTTTTTTGTTTTGGTGAGGAAATATACAGATCATTTGAGGTCGGAGTCCCAGCTCCACATCTGCATTGCAATCCGCGGTCATCATCAACTCTTCTCAGCTCCTCCCTTGTGCTTCATCTACCATCGTCAACAGACATCAGGATGGACAGTCATCAGAGTAATGGTTGGGTAACTCAAACAAAAATATAGACTGAGTCAAAAACAGGAATAAGGAACATTTTTGTTTGAATTTTATTTTTATTTCAAAGAAGATTTTCATATTACTTCATTAATTTTGATTTGTTTATCCTATTGAAAAGGGCTAAAAATTTATGTTATATTTAAAGAAAGGGTTTACTGTGGTGAATGTAAAAGGAGTGTTTTAATATTTTGAACAAAACTAAAACTAAAACTAAAGGGGAAAAACGAAGCAAGCATAAAAACAGAAAAACAGCACAAATCAATTTTGGTGTGAATTATTTCAAGGGAGGCTTAAGTTTAATTAATGCTTCACTACTTAACTGACCAATACTCTTCATAGAACTTAGAACATAGATCCACCCATTAAACCTCAGTCCAAGCGTCTGAGGTGGGTTACAGTTTGATTCACTTTTTTTCCTTACCTGGGCAGTATGTTTGGGCCTTCCATGGTTGACCTCTGAATAAAGACTTGGACAACTGTAACACAACAAGCACTGCAGTTGATTTGCAGCCTATGTGCATATGATTACAGAGCGTGCCAATAGTGCAACAGCACTGACATGCTGCTTGCACTAACAAGGTAACCAATCTTATTCACGTTTGGCAGTCTGTGCATCACAGAGCATTTTGAGCAAAACCAACATGTGGAGGGAAAAAAAGAAGAGAGAGGTAGTGTAAGGGTTTGCTGTCAGCAGTGTTGCAAATAAACAAAGAAAGAGATTATCCCAAAGACATTATTGAGATACACTGATTTCTTTGCTTTAAGGATCTGAATATATAGCTGTGTTTTCAGCAGGGAAATAAGAGCCGAATGAATCCACAACTGTTATTAAAGTGAAATAAAGTTAATCCAGCAATGCTGCAGAGAATTATCTTTCCGGAGAATCTGATTTAACATTTTGCTCTAATATGGTAGTTATATCAAATATCAGATGAAGCACTCTCAATTGAAATCTTCCTTATGTGGACGATAATGACTTTCCTGCTTGAATCCAATTTAAGAGCCTCTAATGGCCCCATAATGTTTCCCTGCACGGCAAATTAACAGCCATGCACAAGGCTGTGACAAAGAAAAGAGACACTTTTACTCACTTTTAAACTCAGTGATTTTCCCTTTTTCCCCTGCAGAGATAACACATGCAGGAGGAAAACGTGTATGAACAGGAGTGACACACAGAAGTAATAATACATAATCAGTATTAATATTCTCTCATGCACTGCTGGGTTTATTGCATATACACATTGTCTAAATACTGGCTTTCACATACAGTTTTGAACTGTTAAAGTGTATAAATGAAATGTAGGGAAGGATAGGTGCCTTCTTAAGTCATTTTTCCACAGTATGTAATTTACAGTCATAAGTGACTGTTCTGTGCAATGTTTCCATCTGTATGGCCGCTGAAATGACTGATGATATCTGCTCATATTGCTATCCATCATGGCCAATAACTATGTGGAACAGGAAGTCCAGTTGCAGTTTATCAGGCTTCATTTCCATGAGATGTATGGCTGTTTGGCTATAGGAGCACCAGAGAAAGATCAAAGGTTCCGTTCAAGCAGCATTACTTTGGCAGAGCTTTGCATTTAACCTTTACCCAGGGCCTTATCTGTGTCCACAGATTATGCAGTTCTGGAAATATATATTTCCATTATAATTCGCTGTTCAGTATCCCAAGAAACTGCATTCATACTGGGCAGATTTAGAGCATACAGTTTCACTTGTCTTCCGCTTTTCAGTGCCAGGATAGGGAGTACTGTGCCCCTCATGTAGATACCCAGATCCAGTTTGCCTGTGAGAAACGTGCATTTCCTGTCAAAATTGAAGAATAAATGTCAAAATATTTTTCTTGGAATACTGCTACTTCTAAAAGAATTTCTGAATGTATAATCCTCTTAACCCACACACCAATCTATTTGGCCAGACAATAAGACCACACACCTGATAAGGAGAGGTCAACGAGGGAGCCAGAGTATGACTTATAAGTTGACCATGTTTTATTGGAGAAAAAAAAAAATCAAAGTGCAATATGGTCCTGCAAATTTTATTTCTGTTTATTCAATGCAGTCAAATAATATTTAGTACTCTTTGACCCTGGCCACCAAGATATTTAATAACAATTTACACATCATCCAAGATAGGATACACACCAGACATTCCTTAGCCAGATCTTAGACCAATTTACCCCCCCCCCAAAAAAATGTTGGACTTTATACGCAAAAAAATCAACAAAAAAAAACAGTGTTATGTAATTTCAGAAATAGAGAGCTTAGGAAGAACTATATCAAATGTCCCTACATATGAATCTTTCCTTTACAAAACCAACCAAACCACCACAAACTCCAGTAATAAAAGTATTCTGGATGGAAGAGGCTCTGAAGCTCACTGAGACAAAACGATGTCAATGTTACTGAGACACATACTGTGACACATTGTACCAATGTGTGTTTTCTTTCTTTTTTTTTGTTTTGGCTATGATATGCATGGTAAAATTGGTAAAACACCAATTTTCTAGGTTGTTGGTATGTCATCTGTGACTCAGACACTATTTCAGAGCTGAAATGATATTATGCATGCCAAAATCAAAACAAGCTGCAGCCAAGATACAGCCAGCATGCATCCAGCTTGGAATGACCATGAGACTGTGCCCAACCACCCACCCAGAAGAAATTCATGACCGGTGGTTTTGTTTAAAGCGGGGTAAATGTTAAATGAGTGTCACTTTGTCATGCTGGCAGAAGACTTCTGATGGTCTGTTTTTCAAAGATGGTCTGTTTTTCAAAGAATTAACTGCATTCTTTTTTAAAACCTTGATCATTCTAGCCTTGTTTATAAATATGTGTTCGCATATTTTTGTACTTAATTGGCTAAAGATCAGAAACAGTTGAGCTGTTGACTGCAGCACCAAATTATTGCTTTTCAGGAATTTGACTAGTCTTTTTGTGAGGGGAATCCAAGCCTTATCTACTCAGCTTGTGTATACAGGTTAGAAAACCAAAACACTTTCCAAGATTATACAGCACCTCTGATGATGCAACATGACAACTCTGGCTGAAGCACTAATGGTTATATAGGGCTGATGGAGGCTAGCATATTGGTTACTACTAACAGCCCAATATAACATGATGAATTGGGTGAATTGAGAAGGCAAGCCAATTAGATGTTCATGCTCAACAAAATGGATGTGCTCCTTTGTAATGAGACAACAGACGTGTGTGTTGGTTTGTGTGTATGTGTGTGTGTAAACAACTGTTTAAGAGGTGGGGGAAAACTGGAGGGTTGAGAATGAGAGGGGGAGAAGAGGAGGAGGACAGGTTGTTGAAGGTGTTAGTGAGCTGTTAGCAGGCTGTTAATGGTGTGCACATGATGAATGAGTGAACATCTTATTTTTTCAGACATGCAGGACAAAGAGAAATAACTGAGTGAATGAAGCAAAGATGTGAAGAGCTGAAACGCTAAGCAGCAGTAAGAGGGGCAGCTTGAATAATGAATGAAGATAGAAACACAAGAGAGAACATATGAGAGTGAAATGACTGAGTCAGCTAGTCTCCTCTGCTGTCCCAGTGCAGTGCACCTGCTTTTAACATCTAGTAATGCCATCCCATTAATACCACTTACTGGGCTGACACAACACTAATTACCGGAAATAAGGTTGGAGGAAGAATAATGCTGGACCACAACAGTCTCTGAAAAGACCCATAGCTCTGAGCACATCTTCAGACATGGATAGAGCCATGGATTCTGTAAGTATATAAATGTGTTTGTTGCTTTTGTTTTCAGAACATTATCAGACCCTAAAGGAATTTCCAGGACATTTTTGTGATTTGTAATTGTTGCAGCAAAAGAAACCTGCTTTTGCAGAATCTTAAACAAGTTGTGGCAAAAGTTTCAATGTTTTAAACCTTTTTTTAACTTTCTTAAATGACATTACCACAAACACATACATTTACATCTACTTTTAATGTTCTGAGTATCGTAAATCAAATACTAGAAAGAAATGCACAGCGGCTTTTGCATAAAGTATGTTTAATTTCTGAAAGAAATTTTGATTCACCCTTACTTATTTGTTCATCAGAATGCTCTTGCAGGTTTTTTATAATTCTTTAGGTCAGCAGCAGGACACAGAAAGTTTTGCAGATGGACTGAGAGCTCAAAGTTAGACAGGAGTTTGACTCAGTTGACTCGTTCTTTCCTCATTAATCTATGATCAGATGAGACTAGTGCTGCATCGGTGGTGTAATCTGGTCGTGTACTTGGTCAGTGATTGGAGGGTTGCAGGTTTGAGGCCAGCTCCAGCTGTCACATGGCGATGTGTTCTTGGGTAAGACACTTTAACCAAAATTGCTCCTGTTGCATCAGTGGAGTGTAAATCGGTATGAGAATATATAAATTTGTTAGTTGAGACTGATGGACAACTGACAGATAAACTGCAACCATCAGTGAGTAAATGTGAGAGTGAATCGATGTGAATGAGTAGATGTGACATGTGGTGTGAAGCTGCTTTGAGTAGCCAATGACTAGAAAAGCAATATATAACCTCAAGTCCATTTACAATTTACTGCTGAGAGTGTCACCATTTGGTTTCAGGTGTAAACCAAACGCACACTTGAGCCACCTCATAATTCAACTCCAAGCCCTGAGTCAAATTCTGATCTCTGTACTTACTTGCAGGCTCACCCTTCCACACATAAATAATAGCTATCTGTTGGACATGTTTTACTGTACGAGCGAGCTTGTGAAGTGATGAATAATGCATCATGACTTCATGTATTGCAAATAGTGAATCCTTACTTGTATGCAAGACCTTAGGTAGCTGCTTTTCACAAACTTTTGCAGTGATTTTGTGTTTTTTTTCTGTCTGCCATTTTTTGGCATTCATCCTTTTAGGTGAGGACAAGGAAGTAAAACTAAAGTGAAATGTTAACAATAAATACAAGGTTTAAACCCCTTCAGTACAAATGGTTGATGAGAACATACTTCTCTCCAGAATTACTCCATCGTATTTGCCCTAATTCACCAGATACTTGTGTCAAGTGTGGCACATTAAGGAAGCTTGTTTCATTGTCTCTGGGAATGCACCCACATTCAAGAATTTTGGAAAAAGGTTATTACAATTATATCCATCTTTATTAAGAAACAACTTTCTAAATCCTAAACTTTGTATTTCTGGATGTTTCCCAGCAACCTGTACAATTAGCAACAGCAGTAAGAAGATGATCACATTTTGCCCTCTTGAAGCTAAACATAAAATTGCACTGTCATGGAAATCTGTCCACAGACCAAGCAAGAAAGTCTGGGTTGAAGGGCTACTACAGTGCCTTGCCCTAGAGAGACTTACATATGTTATCAAAGGGAAATATTACACTTATGCAGAGATTTGGGGCTCATTTATGGAATTTCTGGAGGGGAACAATTTGAGAACAGCCTCGTAGTCGACTGTTTTTATTCTTGTTTATGTTTTTAATTTAGAATATTCTTTTTTTCCTTATCATATTATGAAATATAGGCACATTCTGTCGTGGGATACAAGTTTGTGTCCATCTGTGCATGTACATGACTGTAACTCCTTATTGTTATTCTTTTCTTTTCCTTTTAAGCCATGATGAGAAACAGTCAGTTTCCAAATCATCAAATATACCACTTTTACCTACATATTTGAAATTTCTTTAAATGTCTTTTTGTACTTACTGATGTGTGCAGCATACAGCCGCATGCCGTAAAATAGTGGAGTTACGACAGTGAGTCGTCCCTACCGCAAAGTGTCTGTGGGACAGTAAATGTATGACTGACATGCTAATAAACACACAGTGAGCCCACAGTCAATGTCCGCATATTATCGGACATAACATTGTGCCTTGTTCTGTTTTATGTCTATGTATTGTAAGACAATAAAAACATTGGTCAAAAAAAGTGAAATGATGATGGAGGGGGTGGGAACTTTGATGATTGGACAAGATTTAATAAATGTTACTATGCAAAATTCCTTTTAACTGATGCTCTACTAAATGATTATTGTTATCAGACTTTATTATTAAGTTGAAATGCTGAGTCAGCATTTCAACTTATTGTCCTACTTTATATTCTGCTCCTACTTTATTATTCTGCTGTTTCTTCTTATTCTTCCATCAGATTTTGGCAGCTTTCACAGCCTTCAAATTTGCATAGATTTTCGCAGAAAAAAAATTGAGCAATGCAGCATGTTCATGAGAGGTGTGCTTGTATTTTTCACATGCTTAACTGTTATAGTTCTTACAGTAAAGAATGTTTTCTGCAGATTTTTTTTCCCATTGAAATGAATGAAAGCTTTCTGCAGTGCTGCTGAAAAGTGCTTCAAATTTCATGCTCTACACAGATTCGCCATACTTCCACCTACAGACTTTATTCTTGCTTTAACAGATTCACTGATCTCTAAACTATTTTTAAATGTGTTCAGCTTTTTACTATCTTCTACAGTTTTTAAGATATAACTGTGTAAGCTACACAAAGTTTTCAGGTTTGAGCCAAAAACTCTCTGCTCTCACAGCGAGTCACCTGACCTTTCAGAGAGGAGCTGCCGCTACTGACAGACAAGAAATCTAAACAATTTTCCTGCTATAGCATCGTCAAACTTTGTTCCACAGATAAGATTTGTGCATCAAAATAAAGTTACACTTCTCCTCTTTCACCTGAAATTTGTTTCAACCTCGACATTGACATCGTTTTGTCTCAGTGAGCTTCAGAGCCATGGGTATCACACAGACTCTTCCATCTGCTGCCATTATAACACTCCTCCCCAGAGAGCTGATCGCTTCACTTTGAAGGCCGTTTTTAAACTGCTCTCGTGTCAACATATTCTACAGTACAGACATGAAACTTACATCAATCGTTTCAGCTGGTTCTTGTGATGCTCACGATGCAGTCCTTTTTTGATAGCTATCATGGTTTTGGCACAGCGACAGCTCATTTACCCGGAAGTACCCAGCTTCACTTCCCCGTTCTGTACACTCATAACAGTGACATTAAATACTCTGCTCCACCTACTTATCTATGTCTGTCTCTTGAGGCTCAGTGGCACAGCTGCTGCCTTTTGTCCTGAGAATTGTGAGTTCGATCCTCTGTAAAGAAAATTATACTTTTGCCTCTGCACCGTCAGCGAAGGCGCTTCATTAATACAGCTGCTTGCTGCTGACCATTAGTCTCTCTTTCAGCAAAGGTCTAGTCCTCTTTTTTGAAAGCTATCATGGTTTTGACACAGTGACAGCTTCTTTAACCTGAAAACCCAGCTCCACGTCTGTGCTCCCTGCATACACATGATTAACATTAAGTACTCTGGTCCCGAAGTGCAGGCACGTCACTGCCTTTTTAGCTCAGCAGTAACGCTGTTGACTGTCCCTCCGGGTCAGGGTTCAAATCCTGGCCAAGGCATTTGTACATCTCAGCTGTGTGTCCAATACAGACAGCATCTGGCTGCTTCCCTCAGTCTGGACATCGCAGCTTTTCACTCATTCAACCTTTCACTTCCATACAACTTTTATTGTGCCTTTCTTTACAATGCACATTTTATAACATATTTCACACTTATGCTACTGATTACAATCTTTGCCATTTTAGCCCTCACAAATTTAACTCTTTAAATCATAGATTAAAACTTCTTCAGGGTGGGCAAACATCTATGCAGCTCTATGCAATGTTATTTCACATGTATTCATTTTAAGCTGTCTTTCACAACTTTAAACAGTTTTTATTAAGTTGAAATGCTGAGCATTTCAACTTATTGTTCTCCTAGGACTTTATTATTCTGCTTTTTCTTTTTATGTTGAAATGCTGAGTCAGCATTTCAACATATTGTTATCCGACTTTATTCTTCTTCTTCTTTTTCTTCTTCTTCTTATTCTTCCATCAACTATTTGGACCTTTTCACAGCTTTCAAATTTGCACAGATTTTCACAGAAAAAATTGAGCAGTGCAGCATGTTCAGGAGAGGTGTGCTTGTATTTTTCACATGTTGAACTGTTACAGTTTTTACAGTAAAAATGATTTTCTGCAGATTTTTTGCATTGAAGTCAATGGGAGATTATTGCAGGTCTGCTGAAAGGTGCTTCAACTTTCAGGCTGTACAGCTTCGGCATACTTCCACCTACAGACTTCATTCTTGCTTTGACAGATTCACTGATCTCTTAACTATTTTTACATGTGTTCAGCTTTTTGCTGACTTCTACAGTTTTTGAGATATTACTGTTTAGGCAACACTAAGTTTGGAGTACTTCTCTGTTCTCAGAGTGTGTCACGTGACCTGTTAGAGTGTGAGCTTCGCCTAAAGATTCCAAAATTTGTAGGCGAAAAACTGCAAGAAAAGCCTCAAACTTTACTCAAAAGATATGATTTATACATCAAAATGAAGCTACACCTCACGTCTTTCGGCTGAAATTTGTTTCAACCTTGACATTGACATCGTTTTGTCTCAGTGAGCTTCAGAGCCACGGGTATCCCGCAAAGTCCTTCGTCTGCTCCAATTGAAATTGTCTTCCCCAGAGAGCTGATCGCTTCACTTTGAAGCCGTTTTTAAACTGCTACAGTAAAGACATGAAACTTACATCAATCTTTTTAGGAGATTCTTGGGATGCTCACGGTGCAGCCCTTTTTTTGATAGCTATTACGGTTTTGGCATAGCATTAGCCCGTATACCCGGAAGTACCCAGCTTAACTTCACCGTTCTGTAGAAGCATACAGCATGATTACATAGGCTGCTACTCGGTGGGCGGGTGTGTCGCAGTGAATTATGTGAGTTGTTGGCTGAGCAGTTAACACAGTTGTCCTTTTATCCGGAGACTGGGGTTCGGTTCCTGACAAAGACTATTTTTATACTATCATGCATATTTCAGAAAATACGTAAACACGCATGCAACTCATTACAGTCTTTGCCATTTTAGCCCTCAAAAATTCACGCCTGCCAGCTGTCACGCATTGCTCGTGAGACCCACACATTTCATTGGCGTAACACCACCTTCGTCTCCTCATCTTCTCAGTGTACAGCGTCATGACAAAGACATGCGAAAAGGATTCTGGGAAATGTAGGCAGATGTACACCGACACCATACGACAGCACCGAGTCCGCTCCAAGCACTGCTGTCACACAAAACACTGCTCGCCATGTATTTTCACATCAACATTAAATGTGACACGAGCTCTGTCTCTTCATGTTAGTGCTGTGCAAAGTCAGCTGGCCATCGTCCTCACTGTACAGTGTAATAACACAGACATGCGCAAAGGATTGTGGGAAATGTAGGCTTATGTAGGCCGACAGCTTCACTTTCAAGCCCGTTTTTAAACTCCTCTCGTGTCAAAGTTTTTGGCAGTACAGACACGAAGCTTACATCAATCGTTTCAGCTGGTTCTTGTGATGCTCACGGTGCAGTCCTTTTTTTGATAGCTATCACGGTTTTGGCACAGCATTAGGTCGTATACCCGGAAGTCCCCAGCTTTATCATCGACCCACATTAAATGTCACACTGCCTCCGCCTCTTCATGTTAGTGCTTTGCAAAGTCAGCAGGCAGAGCAGCTCCTCTTCCTCAACCTCAGTCTACAGCGTCATGACAGAGAAATGGAAAACAATGCGCAAGGTTGGTGGGAAATGTAGGCTTTCACATTCATTTCACAAGAAAATACAACGCGGCAGTGAGCTCAACTATGACAGCTCTGACGCCCGCGGACATTCTGCGCGGAGTCTGCTCTACAGTCCGCCAGACTCTGGCTGCACAAGCAGCTATACGCCATATACCCACTAGAAAGCGCCCCGAAATACCATATAACCACTACAAAATGCGCAAGGATACGTATAGAAGCATGATTGTGTGACTTTCACTTTCTCTCAGCGTGTGTGTGTGTACGCTCCTCTGTCTGCCGGTGGACGTAAAGACGCAGATAGACGCACATCGCAGGGACAGTGAGGGATCATCAGTCACTCTGTGTGATTTTATCATTCACACGGTGTCTTGACAGCTCATGTGCCCGGTTTAAGTGAACACAAAGACTTCCAAAACTGACGAGTCAGCCTTTCATTAATCAAAACTCTACATTCTTCAGCAGTCCAGCTCTTGTTTTCACTCACTCACTGTTTTCTAAATAATAAATTCATCCTGAGGGATCCTCCATCACTTATTTTCCATGATATCAGAACAATCTTTAAAGAATCAAGCTTCAAATACAGTCCACTAGTGGAGCGCTTCCCAACCTGTAGGTGGAGGCCCATAACTGGTCTCAGAGCTGTTTTCAGTGGACGGTGTATTAATCTGGTCAAATTGTGGTAAAAATATCTTCAGTGTATGGAGGCCCTAAGAGAACAAACACCATCAGAGTATGTCAGAATATACCCACTAGAATAAACCAGACTACACACAAATATTACACTGTTTTACATTTCTCTACTCAGATATTCCTGTCCAGATTTACAAATTCATGTATGTAGATTATTATTTCTTTAAGTTTGATGTTCTAGTATAGATTTGTTGATTTAAAAATGAAGTAGCGACAACTTTGACTTAGATGTTAACTTGAGCAGATCCAGTTTCTAATGACATTCTGACCGTTAATGTCCACTCCTTATTGTCCTCCAATGAAAATCACCTCTGTTTACATTAATGTTCAAGTCAGATGCTTTTATACTGGATAGTTCATAGTGTTGTGGACTTGTAGCTTACAGATTGATGCCAAAACATTTTTCAGTTACGAAAGGAAAATGTAATCTAGGCTAATTATGCATATTCAATTGCACTTCATAATTTAACCCTTTAAAGCCTGAATGCACAAATAATAGCCAGAACATTCTTTTTTTCTTGGAGCTGAAATGTTTATTTCACTTCCTACTGAAATCCAACAAAATCACAACTTCCATAACATTTAACATATATATATTTTTAGCGGCAAAGTTGCTGACTCTCCCTCCGGTGGCCCGGGTTCAAATTATGGCGAAGGCAGTTGTACTTTTCAACTGTGTGTCCAATACAGACTGTTGATTACTACAGCTCCTTGCTGTATGCATCTGTCTGCTGTCCTCTCAGTCTGGATGTCACAGGTTGTCAGTCATTTAACCTTTCACTTCCATATAACTTTATTCTTTTCCTTTCTTTAGAATGCAAATTTGATAACATATTTCACACATCTGCTACTGATTACAATTTTTGTCATTTTAGCCTTAAAAATTTTACTCTTTTAATCATAGATTACAATTTCTTCATGGTGGCCAAACATTTATACAGCTTTCTGCAATTTCCTTTCATGTTTATTCATTTTCAGCTTTCTTTCACAACTGTAACCATTTTTATTACACATTTCCCACATTTGCAGCTGTGCTTTACTGCTTCCAACTATTTTATGTCACATTTTAACATTTTCACATTTTCAGCTTTGTTTGCATTGCTTTTAGCCATTTCATTTCACAGTTCCAGCATTCAGACTCAGCATTTCAACGCATTTGCTGCAAGGAAATGCAATTTTTCTAGTTATGTTGAAATGCTGGGTCAGCATTTCAACATATTGTTATCCGACTTTATTCTTCTTCTTCTTTTTCTTCTTCTTCTTCTTCTTCTTCTTCTTCTTCTTTTTCTTTTTCTCCTCTTCCCTCAACTATTTGGACCTTTTCACAGCCTTCAAATTTGCACAGATTTTCACAGAAAAAAATTGAGCAGTGCAGCATGTTCAGGAGATTTGCGCTTGTATTTTTCACATGTGTAACTGTTACAGTTTTTACAGTAAAAATGATTTTCTGCAGATATTTTGCATTGAAGTCAATGGGAGATTTTTGCAGGTCTGCTGAAAAGTGCTTCAACTTTCAGGCTGTACAGCTTTGGCATACTTCCACCTACAGACTTCATTCTTGCTTTGACAGATTCACTGATCTCTTAACTATTTTCACATGTGTTCGGCTTTTTGCTGTCTTCTACAGTTTTTGAGATATCACTGTTTAAGCAACACTAAGTTTGGAGGATTTCTCTGTTCTTAGAGCGTGTCACGTGACCTGTTAGAGCGTGAGCTTCGCCTAAAAATTCCAAAATTTCTAGCGGATAAACTGCAATAAAAGCCTCGAGCTTAAATTCACAGATATGATTTATATATCAAAATGAAGCTACACTTCTTCTCTTACAGCTGAAATTCGTTTCAACCTCGACATTGACATCATTTTGTCTCAGTGAGCTTCAGAGCCACGGGTATCTCGCAAACTCTTCCATAGGCGCCCATTGGTAGGCTTCATGTCCTGGCAGCTGATCGCTTCACTTTGAAGCCCGTTTTTAAACTGCTCTCGTGTCAACATTTTCTACAGTACAGACATGAAACTTACATCAATCTTTTCAGGACATTCTTGTGATGCTCACGGTGCAGTCCCTTTTTGGATAGCTATCGCGGTTTTGGCACAGCATTAGGTCGTATACCCGGAAGTACCCAGCTTAACTTCACCGCTCTGTACAAGCATACAGCATCATTGCATAGTCTGCTGCTGCATCGGCGGGTGTGTCACTGTGTAATATCTGAGCTGTCGGCTGAGTGGTTAGCAGGCCTGGTTATTTATGCAAAGACCGGGGTTCGATTCCTGGTATAGGTCGTTTTTTTACTATCATGCATATTTCAGAAAATACGTAAACAGGCATGCTACTCATTACAGTCTTTGCCATTTTACTCCTCAAAAATTCATGCATGCCAGCTGTCACGCATTGCTTGTGAGACACACACATTTCATTGGCGTAACACCACTTCCATCTCCTCATCTTTTCTGTGTACAGCGTCATGACACAGACATGCGAAAGGGATTCTGGGAAATGTAGGCTGATGTACGCCGACACCATACGACAGCGCCGAGTCCGCTCCAAGTACTGCTGTCACACAAAACACTGCTCGCCATGTATTTTCACATCGATAATAAATGTGACACAAGCTCTGTCTCTTCATGTTACTGCTTTGCAAAGTCAGCTGGCCTTCGTCCTCACTGTCCAGCCTAATGACACAGACATGCGCAAAGGATTGTGGGAAATGTAGGCTGATGTACGCCGACAGCTTCACTTTCAAGCCCGTTTTTAAACTCCTCTCGTGTCAACATTTTCTACAGTACAGACATGAAACTTACATCAATCTTTTCAGCTGATTCTTGTGATGCTCACGGTGCAGTCCTTTTTTTGATAGCTATCACGGTTTTGGCACAGCATTAGGTCGTATACCCGGAAGTCCCCAGCTTTATCATCGACCCACATTAAATGTCACACTGCCTCCGCCTCTTCATGTTAGTGCTTTGCAAAGTCAGCAGGCAGAGCAGCTCCTCTTCCTCGTCCTCAGTCTACAGCGTCTTGACAGAGAAATGGAAAACAATGCGCAAGGTTTGTGTTTCACATTCATTTCACAGGAAAATACTACGCGGCAGTGCGCTCGACTCTGACAGCTCTGACGCCCGCGGACATTCTGCGCGGACTCTGCTCTGCTTAAAGCCCGCCAGACTCTGAGTGCATACGCAGGTATACGCCATATACCCACTAGAAAACGCCCCGAAATACCATATAACCACAACAAAATGCGCAAGGATACGTATAGAAGCATGCTTGTGTGACTTTCACTTTCTCTCAGCGTGTGTTTGTGTGTGTGCGCTCCTCCGTCTGCCGGTGAGCGTAAAGACGCAGACAGACGCACATCACGGGGACAGTGAGGGATCATCAGTCACTCTGTGTGATGTTATCATTCACACGGTGTCTTGACAGCTCATGTGCCCGGTTTAAGTGAACGAAAGACTTCAAAAACTGACGAGTCAGCCTTTCACTAATCAAAACTCTACATTCTTCATCAGTCCAGCTCTTGTTTTCACTCACTCACTGTTTTCTAAATAAAAAAACAGTATAATAAATTCATCCTTAGGTATCCTCCATCACTTATTTTCCATGATATCAGAACAATCTTTGAAGGACCAAGCTTCAAATACAGTCTACTAGTGGAGCGGTTCCCAACCTGTAGGTGGAGGCCCATTGTGGGTCTCAGAGCTGTTTTCAGTGGACAGTGTATTAATCTGGTCAAATTGTGGTAAAAATGTTTTTCAGTGTATGGAGGCCCTAAGAGGACAAACATCCATCAGAGTATGTCAGATTATACCCACTAGAATAAACCAGACTACACACAAATATTACACTGTTTTACATTTCTCTACTCAGATGCTCCTGTCCAGATTTACAAATTCATGTATGTGGGCTATTATTACTTTGAGTTTGATGTTCGAGTATAGATTTGTTGATTTAAAAATGAAGTAGCGACAACTTTGACTTAGATGTTAACTTGAGCAGATGAAGTTTTTAATGACAATCGGACCGTTAATGTCCACTCCTTATTGTCCTCCAATGAAAATCACCTCTATTTACATTAATTTTCAAGTCAGATGCTTTTATACTGGATAGTTCATAGTGTTGTGGACTTGTAGCCCACAAATTGATGCCAAAACATTTTTCAGTTACTAAAAGAAAAATGTAATCTAGGCTAATTATGCATATTCAATTGCACTTCATAATTTAACCCTTTAAAGCCTGAATGCACAAATAATAGCCAGAACATTCTTTTTTTTTGGAGCTGAAATGTTTATTTCACTTCCTACTGAAATCCAACAAAATCACAACTTCCATAACATTTAACATATATATATTTTTAGCGGCAAAGTTGCTGACTCTCCCTCCGGTGGCCCGGGTTCAAATTATGGCGAAGGCAGTTGTACTTTTCAACTGTGTGTCCAATACAGACTGTTGATTACTACAGCTCCTTGCTGTATGCATCTGTCTGCTGTCCTCTCAGTCTGGATGTCACAGGTTGTCAGTCATTTAACCTTTCACTTCCATATAACTTTATTCTTTTCCTTTCTTTAGAATGCAAATTTGATAACATATTTCACACATCTGCTACTGATTACAATCTTTGTCATTTTAGCCCTATCAAATTTTACTCTTTTAATCATAGATTACAATTTCTTCATGGTGGCCAAACATTTATACAGCTTTCTGCAATTTCCTTTCATGTTTATTCATTTTCAGCTTTCTTTCACAACTGTAACCATTTTTATTACACATTTCCCACATTTGCAGCTGTGCTTTACTGCTTCCAACTATTTTATGTCACATTTTAACATTTTCACATTTTCAGCTTTGTTTGCATTGCTTTTAGCCATTTCATTTCAGAGTTCCAGCATTCAGACTCAGCATTTCAACGCATTTGCTGCAAGGAAATGCAATTTTTCTAGTTATGTTGAAATGCTGGGTCAGCATTTCAACATATTGTTATCCGACTTTATTCTTCTTCTTCTTTTTCTTCTTCTTCTTCTTCTTCTTCTTCTTCTTCTTGGAAGAGGAAATGCAATTTTTCTAGTTACGCATTTCATTTTCAGCTTTGCTGCACTGCTTCCAACTATTTTATGTCACATTTTCATAATTTTCAGCTTTGTTCGCTTTGCTTTTAGCTATTTCATTTCACATTTTCAGTATTCAGACTCAGCATTTCAACTCATTTGCCGAAAGGAAATGCAATTTTTTTTAGTTATTATTCTTCCTTCGTATTTTGGCAGCTTTCACAGCCTTCAAATTTGCACAGATTTTCACAGAAAAAAATTGAGCAGGGCAGCATGTTGAGCAGAAGTGTGCATTCTTTTTTTCACAGGCTTAACTGTTATAGTTTTTACAGTAAAAAGTATTTTCTGCAGATTTTTTTCCATTGAAATGAATGGAGAATGTCTGCAGTTCTGCTGAAGACTGCTTCAACTTTCATGCTCTACAGATTCAGCATACTTCCACCTACAGACTTCATTCTTGCTTTAACAGATTCACTGATCTCTCAACCATTTTACATGTGTTTGGCTTTTTGCTGTTTCTACAGTTTTTGAGATATCACTGTTTAAGCAACACTAAGTTTTCAGGTTTGAGCCAAAAACTCTCAGCTATCACAGCGAGTCACGTGACCTGTCAGAGCACCAGCTTCGCCTAAAGATTCCAAACTTTGTGGTAGAAAAACTGCAATGCTGAGTCAGCATTTCAACTTTTTTTTCTTCTACTTTATTATTGAGTTGAAATGCTGACTCAGCATTTTAACTGATTGATCTCCTACTTTATTATTAAATTGAAATGCTGAGTCAGCATTCTTCTTCTGCTTCAGCTTCTTTTGTGCAGTGTTGACGGGAGAGCTGTGAATCCTAGAGTGCAGAAGGAAGGGTACTAGGCACCCAACTAGATCACTGAACTTTTCACTTGACATCCAGAAGTATTGTAAATGTTTTTCATTGTCAGTATCACACATGTCCTTCATCGCACACCCCCTGCTCCCCATGTCCAGCGGCAGTTAATGGCCGTATACACCTCCATCTCTTAATTTTAGTGCTTTGCAAAGTCAGCAGAGAAATGTAAAACAATGTGCAAGAATTGTGGAAAATGTAGGGTTTCACAGTAATTTCAAAAGAAACTACTACGCAGCAGTGCGCTCGACTATGAAAGCTCTGACGTCTGCAGACAGTCCGCTCTGCTCACAGTACGCCGGAGTCTGGCTGCATTTGCAGGTATTCGCCATATACCCACTACAAAATGCCCCGAAATACCATATAACCACAACGAAATGGACAAGGATACGTATAGCATACTTGTGTCACTTTCACTTTCACTCAGCGTGTGTGTGTGCACTACGTCGTCTGCTGTTGAGCGTAATGATGCAGATACATGCGCATCGCAGGGACAGTGAGGGATCATCAGTCACTCTGTGTGATTTTATCATTCAAGCGGTGTCTTGATAGCTCATGTGTCCGTTTTAAGTGAACACAAAGACTTTAAAAATGATGAGTCAGCCTTTGATGAGTCAAAACTCGACATTCTTCAGTAGTCCAGCTCTTGTTTTCTCTCACTCACTGTTTTCAAAATAATAAATTCATCCTGAGGGATCCTCCATCACTTATTCTCCGTGATATAAGAACAATCTTTGAAGGATCAAGCTTCAAATACAACCTACTAGTGCAGCGGTTCTCAACCTGTGGGTGGAGGCCCATGAGTGGGTCTCAGAGCTGTATTCAGTGGACTGTGTAAAAATCAGGTTAAAATGTGGCAACAATGTCTTCAGTTTGTGGAGGCCCTAAGAGGACAAACATCCATCAGAGTATGTCACAGTATACCCACTAGAATAAACCAGACTACACACAAATATTACATTGTTTTAGATTTCTCTACTGAAATATTCCTGTCGAGACTTAAACATTCATTTATGTAGGCAATTATTACTTTGAGTTTGATGTTCTGTCATAGATTTATTGATTTAAAAATAAAGTAGTGATAACTTTGACTTAGATGTTAACTTGAGCAGATCCAGTTTCTAATGACATTCTGACTGTTAATTTCCACTCCTTATTGTCCTCCAATTAAAATCACCACTGTTTACATTAAGTTTCAAGTCAGATGCTTTTATACTGGATAGTTCATAGTGTTGTGGACTTGTAGCCTACATATTGATGCCAAAACATTTTTATGTACTAAAGAAAAACTGGATTGACTGAAATGGATTACATTTTTGCAAGGAGGATGAGGAGGGGATACCAGAAGACAGTATTTCACCTAAGGTTCTGCTATTTGGTGATGACAGACCAGGAATGCAGGTGGATCACAAACATATTGAATGGATTAGCCTGCTGCTGTGTTTAAATGTAATTGTCACTTAATTTTGTACTCATATTCATGACAACAGATTACATTCGTCCCAAGAGGTGGTCCACACGGTGACGCGCATCATGGCCTCTGATGCGCGGCCCAGTGGCCCCAGCGCTCTCCGAGTTGCTGTTAAAGTGATAGCGGCTCTGACCTTCTTCGCCACCGAGGTGAAATTGTCACTGCGCCTCGCCCACGGCGCATTTAAAGGCGAGGAGAGGCGTTCATTTGATTAGTGAAGATTACACTTGGCTGTGTTAAACTCACTCACGCCTTCCCCCATTCCTCTCTGCTACTTGCACCGGTGGGAAGGACGGAGGCGTGGATGCCCCTAGGTGCACCGGACTGCGCCGTGCACGAAACTTGTAAAATGCCCTGGACACACCCTGTTGGCGCGGCATAGGCGCGGCATAGTGCAGGTGCGCCGCGCCTGCGCCTGGTCTACAAAATTAGAGCCCTAGGTATCATTTTTCAAATCTACAATGTTGAGGCCTGGTGTGATAGCTGTGATACGTATTAATCTTAATTAGCTAAGTTGACCTTGATTGAAATATTTCTACTGCATTTCAATTTATTATTCAACCATTAATTGTGGACTTCAGCCCACAATCTCTTCTTAAGTTACTCCAGTACAAGTGAAAGTTGCTCAATCAAATCATCACTCCAGGTGTTTGTTTTTTAAATATAATAAATATTAAAATAAATACTCAAAAGCTATTCTGGTGTCATAGTTCACAAGTACAGTCAACAATACATCTTTTTGCATTCTTATAACAATTCAAGGCCGGCCCATGGCATAGGCAGTAAAGGCAAATGCTAAGAGTGCAGCCGATCCATTGAAGAGGATTACTATACCTAAATGTTTATCTATTAAATACAAGTTTTTGCTTTTAAAATAAGCCTAGAGGACATAATTACATCATCTTTCATAAAACAACCTATTTTCTTTCTTCCAATCATGAGTTATCAAAAGTGAGTGATGCTGACCATAAGAATTCATTTTAGATCCCTATTCTGTCAAAAACTTAAAAAGGGAAAAATAATAATACTTAAAGAGAAAATGCTAAACCAAAAACATTCTAAATTAATAGCTTTACTGCTGTACTTATCTTGGTTGCCTTATCAGCACAAATAACCACACTGGCAATTCTCCACCTTCATAGAAAGATCTGAAGATGTCATACTGTTGACAAGGGGGAACTAAAATCCATCCAAAGAGCAGAGAAATAGTTAATGAGAGATAGTATGGACAGTTCATGGAATCATGTTGCATAGCAGCATCTGATGCCTACATGCTATCAGTCTTGGTTCCCAACCTGGGGTCGCGGGTGGTGCAAGTCTTTGTCAGTTTTGAGGTGGTCAAAATTTGATAAATCTATTTTATATGAATATATATATATATATATATATATATATATATATATATATATATATATATATATATATGTGTGTGTGTGTGTGTAAAACTAGGCAGGGCTTTGTGTAAAAAATGTTGGGAACCACTGCTTTAAGGTATGCCATTGCAACTGCTGTTTTGCCAAAAAAAAAGGAAAAAAAAACATGTAACAAAGAAAACACATAACTCAGTAACTCCTGAGCAGGATTCACCTTTTTCATAAAGGTTTGGTAAATCTTCACTTGATAGTCAGTGATGACCAATTTATTAAATTTGAAAATTCATTCCTGGTCTCCCTGCAGCAGATATTGAACCTGTCTATCTAGCAGTGAGGGATGGGCAAAATTCCTAAAACAGTGGTGGTGTGTGTGTGCTGCATTTACTTCAGGCTAGCGATCCAGCCATCTGTTATCTATGCCATTTATCCTTTCGAGGTCGCGAGGGGGCTGGAGCCTATCCCAGCTAAAATTGGGCAAAATGAAGGGGTACACCCTGAACTGGTTGGCAGCCGATTGCAGGGCCACATAGAAAACCAGACAACTATTCACACCCACTCTCACACTTAAGGGCAATTTGGAATTAACAATCAACCTAATAAGCATGTATAATGGGAGGAAGTCGCAGTACCCAGAGAGCACCCACGCATGCATGGGGAGAACATGCAAACTCCGTACAAAAAGGCCCTGACTGACAGGGGGATCAGACTGGTCACCTACTTGCTGTGAGACACATGCACTACTTCAGGTTATGTGAATGGATAATCTTTTTCTTTGTCTTTAAAGGGTCTGAAACTGTCCTGTACCTTTTTGTTTAAATATTAATCCCAATCTAACTCTATCAGAATAAGAAGTACAGTACTATTGTTTGTTATAATTAAAAAAAAAAAAAAAAAGGTTTTAAGGGATTTACTTGCATGTTTTCCCAACAATTTCTTTTTCTGTCCTGAAAGTGAAGCCTTTAACAATTAGCCAAGGGCTTACAGGTACAGAAACTGCAGCAAGGCAAATAATTTGAAAAATCCTTTGTTTCTGGTCTGTTTATTTTTATTTTTATTTTATTTATTATTTTTTTTAACAATGAAAGATATAAAATAAATGCTCCATCTCCATTCAAACAACTACCAAAAGAAACTTTTTAATTCATCTGTAGACTGTAAATTATTGTTTTTAGTGCTTTTATTTGCTTCTCTTTGGTCCTGATCTGACAAAACTGCTACTGAAGCCATTAGCATCTATGCTAATCTCTATACAAGCATTCACTTCCTGCTGTCACTGTGCCGTTCGGGCCATGCAAAGGCATTGTATGTTGGAGAATGGCAAGATGGATCTGTCTGATTACAGACATTGAATCAGGTGGATCTAGCTGCACAGCAGGGTTAACTTTCACGGCCAGTTTGTGCGTTCTTTTTTGTAAATGCTCTCAAAAAAGTGATAGCTAACAGAAGTTCTTATACAGTATATGAATGATCAAACTGCACATTCTCTCATACAGCTTTGTATCTATGGTTTCTAAAAATATGACATGGACTTCAGATTGGAGTGAATTCTGTGTTTTGATTGAAAGTCAAGCTCGGATGGCATTTGCATCAACACATATGAAATCACCCTAAGATCTATTATCCACTGAACAAATGGAAGTAAGTTGAGGGCACCGTCAACGGGCTGCCACTGAGAATAATACAATATAGTGCAAAAAATCCGACTACAGCAGAGGGAGAAAAGCAGCGCAATAACCTTTACCTTCAGCTGTCACAAACAAAGCTCCGGTGGATTTCTGCTGAACGGCAATCACATTGCTTTTTCTCCCTCTCCTCATTCTACTCTCTTTCTCTTTCGTACACACACACACAAACACACACATAACCACTGCTCTCAAGGTAACATGAAAGGCCCAGGCAGATACAGAGACATTTTAGGGCCCTCATCTATCTCCCATGGCCAGGAGCTCCAGCGCTTAGCAAATGTCAACAGAAAATAATGCACACACAAAGGCAATCTTATTTGTTCAAGAATCGCTCTAGGTCACCGCAATTCAGCCGGGTAACACAGGGGGAGAGGAGCCACCAATACAGCACTACAAAGGCCTGCTGGTTTCCATTTGTTTTGTTTTTTTGACTCTCTTCTCTCTGTTCCCAGTAATTCCCCTTTATTTCTTTTTCTCTCTACCTCTGTTCCTGTTTATCCCAGCTGCTGTGAAGCAAATAAATATCCTCCTGGTGTTCTCTGGTCAGCACTTTTCTCCCCCCACTTCTTTGCTGAATCCCATCTTCTTCACATTTCCTTTCTTACAATCAGTTCCATTTTGATTGTTTTGATGAGTGTATTCCTCCGCATTATCTATTGCTATTGCGTGGCAGGTAGCTAATCAACTAAAACGTTCTCTCTATTATTGCCACTGCAGATGAGCTAGCAATAGAAAAAATGGTGAATTCAATAAAGCACACACCTCCGAGGGGCTTTCATTTGAATGATTGCTCTGCCTTGCTTCGTCTCCCTCTCTCATTGTGTTTATTTGTCCTCATCTGAACATCCAGAGCCATTCTCAATGCTCCCTTTGTGTTGTTGTCTTTCTTCCTCACTTGACAATCATGCAGGAAAATAAAAAAAAAAAACACTTTGATTTCTTATAATGATGTTCCACTAAATTTCAAAGTCTTAACCCAAAAAGCTTTGTGCTCAACAAACAGCTGTTGTGTGACATAATAGCCCTGCTCTTTGTTACAAAAGCGGTGCATTTCTGTGTTTTTGGCTTTTAAAGCTGTATATCACAGGTTCCATTTTTGGTTCAGCATTTAAAACTCCAAGAAAATAAAACAACTTTGTATCAACTTTGTGGTTTTCTAAATAAATTTGCAATACATTTAAGGTCCCTATGAGGTCCTGGTGAGTTTGACTGGGGGTTGGATTTAGCGTCATCACTGTAGACGATCAAATGCAGCTCTTTTTCCCTCCCCCTTGAAAATGCTTGGATCTGAGGGAGCATAGAGGATATGATAATGAGCTCTGTGCTGCTTGGTCACAAACCTTGGAGAAGACTTTCAAAACAGTCATGGTGTCCACATGTGACCGGCAGAAATCCCACATGTAGGTAGAAGCTGTAACTATTACTTAATAAACCCCATTAAAGAGGAGCATTGTCCTTGAGGAGGCACAGCACATTTCTCAGAGAACTGAGAGTTTAGTAAAAGGTGGCATGTTCTTCGGCTCTCTAAGCCCTTTTTAGCAACATTAAATGTAAAGAATATTGATTTAGGCGGGTGTAACAGCATATGTATTTGAACTAAATCTTTAAAGTACAGACCTTTTGGTTTGGTACAGATGTGTATAAAAAGAATATGTGCATACTCTATTTCAGTCCTCTGAGAATGGTGAGAGAAGGGACTAAAGTAATGTTCATATGTTTGACATATTCCTTACATTACATTTGGACTTGAACAGAAACTTTTCAGCCTTGTAGACACAGTTTCCTCTCAACAGGTAAGAAGAGCTGCCTTCAGCTGCCATTAGAATTATGCCAGCGTAACATGTTTGCAGCCATAAACTACACATCCTTTCATAAAATTCAAATCAATCTGAACAACAATTAAAGCTCATTTAGATACAACAAGCATGTATACCTTTATTAAGGATCCAATAAGGGCACTGTCCCTGAACTGAGCCCTAAGTGGTCAAAAAGTGGGTGGTCCTTGCAAGATTTTATAGAGGCTTAATTAGTTAATTGTTGTGTATTGTCATGATTTCAAGTTAGTTTTTTGTCCTTTTATTTGGGTAAAGGTTTATAAAAATACACTCACAAACATGGATGGTGACCAGTGGCACTATTTTATGAAAAAGTAAAAAATCATCAATATGAATTCAGTCCTCGACAGCAATGACATGTAATAAAAGAATGTTGAAAAGATGAGTTAACCTTCCCAACTCCACTGGATCCCCAGAACCTCCAAGCTGCAATGCTCAAGTTGTTTGCTAATGTCTGTAACCAGGGGTGTTGCTAGGCATAAAGCTCTACTGGGTCACAGGCCCCCTAGCGCATATCGCTTTCCTCCCACACACACACACACACACACACAGACACACACACAAAACCCCATCCCACTGCCACACTCTTGGATTAACCTGTCAAAAATAGTGATATTAAACAGTAACTGTAAATATGTCATTGTTTCTTATAAGTCCATATCCTACCTGTCTACAGGTTTGTTAATGCGCAACCAGCAACTCAAAGAGTGGTGTCAGGTGGCAGGTGTCAATTATACCATATTACTGCTTTCACACTAAAATCCACAGGTCAACAAGGGTTTTTTCAACGCAGGTTAACCCGCGAGTGACTCCTTTACCACTGCCAGCGGACCCGGGTCTAACCGGCAGCAGACAAGCTGCTTGGCTGTTTTTTTTTCCGCTGGCGCATCAAGCTGATGTAATCACGTTGATGACATCATCAGCGCGACGAAACACGACCACGTAAACAATGGAAAGAAGCATGGACGCCGTGGACACGGTTTTCTGTACTTTGTACTTCTGTCCCTCTTTAAAAATTTACAAACTCTGCGCTGATGATACAAAGGCAGATGGAATTTGTTGCAGAGATGGCAAAGAGTCACGTAACGCCGACGTCATCCGTAACTTAGCAGCTTGACATGGGTGTGATGTTCTCACTGAAGCCAATTGGAGATGAGCTGATAAAAACCCATGTCCCTTCAGGGTAAGTTGACCTGGGTCGAAATGCCGATTAGACCCTTTCAAACTGCAGACAGGAGCTGATTGTTGGCGGATTTACACGGATTTTTTGGCCAGTCTGAAAGGAGTATATGTCACCTAATCAGAATTTCTTTGCTCACCATAAACACTGATCTGATCACCACTACAGCAGCTTCCCAAGAATTGAAAGCTCGATGCGAGTTCTAAAATTAGAAGAAATACCTTATGAATAACCAAATACATCAAATTATTCTTCAGAAATAGATTTTATCAAACTGTCAACAAGCAGCAACAAAACAAAACCTGAATATGCTACAAAACTTAAAAAAAAAAAACCCTCAAAACTCTATACATTAATATAAAAGCATCTGACTTGAAAGTTAATGGAAAAAAGAAGTTATCTTAATTAGAGGAAAATGAGAAGTGGAAATTAACAGCCAGAATGTACTTAGAAACTGGATCTGTTCAAGTGAACACCTATGTCAAAGTTAGAACTACTCTCTCAGCAACTAGTAAACTACTTTAAACTATGTTCTTTCTCAGTGTTCATTAATGTGCACTGCCCTCTATTTAAATAAATAACAAACAAATAAACAAATAAATAAATCTAGAGTATAACATCAAGCTCATAGTAATAATAGCCTACATAAATGAATTTATATGTCTGGACAATAATATCCCACTAGAGAAAATCTAAAACAGTGTAATATTTCAGTCATAAATGAGAGGATGAGGATATCAGCATGCCACCTGTATGTCCTCTCTGACTGTCACAGCCTGTTGCTTTAGGCAGGGGGACAGGCTGTTTGTACAGTAGCAGTGAAAAACTCTGGACAATTCGCAGGTTCATAGTAAACCAAGAAGAACAACTGTGCTATTTACAGTGCAGTGCATTTCATTTTAGCTTAACAATTAACACCCTGTTTAGCTTAACCAGCGTGCTGTGTTTATTCAAAACATGCAGGCAGGCTTTGGACAAAGGAGTTGAAATGTTGCTTTTCATGTTCTGTGTGTGCTTGTCGGAGAAGTGTAGTGATAAATAACTAACTGTTCAGTGTTTTAATACACTTACTTAATTTCAATCCTCAGATCTCTATGTGTGTCTCTGAGTGTGTGTGCGGTAATATACTGGGGCACAGCTCCATTTATACTGGCATATGCACCAGTAAAGGGGGTCTGGTGACGCCCATGTCTGTAACCAATGCAAAGGTCTTTACAGGGATAATTGTGTTTGAGAGCTAACTCTTGTCAATCCAATAAGGACTTTGTGTCAAATACATCACTTATGAAAAGTTTCTAATCTTGTAATAAACAAAGATGTCTGCACTTTGACTGTGCTTGAAATGATTGAAGTTCTACAAGCATTATCACAAATAAAACAAATCCAGGTGGACTTAAAATAGCAGAAAATGTCTTACAGGTTGAGATACACAGGTTGAAATGAGACTGCTGTTTCCCCTCTCACTGTAGCATATCTGTGTATAAGTTACCACTGGTATAACATTAATAGGTATGGAAAGCTAGGAAAAAGCAATTTTGTCTCAGAAATATCACAGTTCAAAGACACAAACTCTGAGTTTGCCATCTGTCTTACATCTCTGCTGTCACCAAGCTGAGTCAACAGATTTTATGCATGCATTGTGTTACTAAATGTCTGGTAAGGCAAGCAGCAGCTCTGTACTACCAGGAAGTCCGATATGCAGAAAGTTAAGGCTATTAGGGTATTCCTTCACTGGGCTCAGACAGGATACAAAGAACCTCTGAAATTACCAAGTTATTTCATGCCCATTGACAAAGAATTGCAGAAATGGCCTCCCAGTTTTCCAGATAAATTTGCATGCTGGTGGAGATTAGTGTTAGGAAAAGTAGAAGACTGGAGATGAGGTGGGAGGAATCGGAGCAAGGACCAGAGAAGGAGCTGTTGCTGCAAACCATTTGGGGATACAAGGTACAGACCCTTTAAACACCCTCACCTGTCATCTTAATTGCTTTAACTGTCACAGTTACGGACCAATTAGACATGGCTTTTTATCGAGTCAGCTTGGGAGGAGACAGAGGGGGAAGCAGTGAATATTCTAATTTTTCATTCAAATATTTGAAATCAAACATTGTGACTCTGACATTAATTATCAGAAACAACGACTATCTGAAATGAAACAAGTGATTAGAGTAGTTAATTAGCAGAGTGGGAATTGGTGCATGAGGTTAAAATTGGTTTGCCATTTAAAAAAAAGCTCAGAAAAGGGAAGGTGAAAACTGTTCAGGCGGCACAATGGTCCATTTTTAATGTTTTAAGGAGATGTGTTAAAATTCAGCAACAGTCTCATGAGGTCCTATTTCAGATTGCATCTACTACAGAAGGAGACTCTAGTGAGAGACTTAGATTCAACTCACACGTCAGTCACAAAGAGGTGACCAAAGATTTGACCTGACTTTTTCTCAGAATCCTGAGATGAAAGTCAGAATTCTGCCTTTTTTTATTAAATAAAAAAAAACTTCATTTTCCTATTCTATTTCATATGAGAGAAACCCTATTGCATGATTTTTTTTTTTTAAATCACCCCTAAACAATGTGACCAACACATTTTGTCTATTTCTTTTTAAACATTTATCAACAGCTCAAAATAATACATTTCATTGTTTTTTTTTTTTAAACATTTTGTCTTCTTCTTGTCAAGAGAAGAATTTACCTGAAACAAGCTGGTGACACTCAGTACAACAGAAGTACATCCAGAGCTCTGGATGCAGAGAAAACTTAAATCCTAACTTTTAATTTCTTTTCATATTATCTTGTCTTACTTTTTTCTCTGACTGCATCAGTCATGTGTAAGCAAATTTCAAATTGCTCCCACATGTACCGATAATATCACTGCTAACTTACTGAAGACAAGAAATGTACAATGCGGGGTATGAAAAAAATTGGCTTTCTTACAAAAGGCACTCTTCTGTTGGATGATTATTCTTTTTGATCTGAATTGACATTTGGGTGCTTCTTAAGTACTGTAAAAGTTTCCATTGTACTTGTAGCGGTGTTCTTTCAGGATGTCGAAAAAACCACTTGAGTTGTAGACACGGTAACTTAACCACACGCGAATGACAGGAGATGTAATTCCATTCAAATTCAACGCTTAATGAAGAAAATATATAATTCACAAAACACTTCAGTCACACGGTAGGAAAACTGTGTGCTCCCGTGTCTGGCCGCAGCTCTCTGGCTCAGCTCTGACCCCCAGTGGCTTAAACACTATACATGACATGACTTCTCAAATTAAAGGGGTACAGTGATTCTCTGAGATGGGAGCAAAGCCTAGTCAATGAACTATGAATCAACTTTTTAACCTTTTTAAACATTATTTATCATTGTATATCATCAAATGACATGAAACATAACACCAAAAAGTCAACAATGAAATTTGCATTATATTTTAACTTAACTTAACTTAAATCAACTCAAGACATCGCTCTTACAGTACTAAAATTACAATTTGAGGCAATATGATGACAAAAACATTCCTGCTTACACCAGTAGTACAGCAGTAGAAACTATCAGTGAATAATTTCGTGAAAATTTTATTTTAAAGATGCAATGGGTTGTAATAACAAAAGCATCTAACTGATGTATTTTTTATATTAATGTTAAACAATCATTTTTTTGTGAGGAATCAGGTAAGTACGCCTCGGGATCCCGGGGAGGAGCTGGACGAGGTGGCCGGGGAGAGGGAAGTCTGGGCTTCCCTGCTTAGGCTGCTGCCCCCGCGACCCGATCACGGATAAGCAGAAGAAGATGGATGGCTGGATGGATGGATGGAATCAGGTAAGCACACTCAGAACTGATGTCTTATCTTATGCCTGTATCTTTGGACTGTTACATCAAAAAAAATTTAACTAAGGGTTGTCACACTATCTCTACTGTAGAATGTATTACTAATTTTTGAAAGTAAATTATACAAGCCCATTGGTATCATTTAAATCAGCTGGATGACATTTTATTCAATCTAAACTGGCCTCAAAATATAAGGGGCTGTCAGGGACATTATTCAGAATAACCATTCACACACACATGAAACTAAACACATTCACACAGTGCAGTAAAAACCTCACACACTTACAACTGAAACGCTCTCACACACACTACTGAAATGTTCTCATACACACTACTGAAATGTTGTGCTCTCATACACACTGCTGAAACACTCTTGCACACACTACTGAAACGCTTTCACATACACTACTGAAACGCTCTCATACACACTACTAAAATGCTCTCATACACACTACTGAAACGCTTTTATACACAATACTGAAACGCTTTCATACACACTACTGCAACGCTCTCACACACACTACTGAAACACTCTCACATACACTACTGAAACGCTCTCATACACACTACTAAAACGCTCTTATACACACTACTGAAAAGCTCTCATACACACTACTGAAACGCTTTTATACACAATACTGAAACGCTTTCATACACACTACTGCAAAGCTCTCATACACACTACTGAAACACTCTCACACACACTTCTGAAACACTCTCACACACACTACTAAGATTTCAGTGTAAATGGAAGGCATTTCAGTGTTACCGGAAAGCGGTCCGTAACAGGAAGTGGAGCATCTTTGGAGCGCAAATGTCGAGGCAGATGCTCTCGGGTGGGCTAACAGAATCTGCCGCGTTACTGAGCAACATTTTGGCATCGGTGGAGACAATTCTAACATTGTCTAATGCAACAACAGGTGGGCAACAGTCTCACTCTGCCTCAGGTGCCAACACAGTGGAGAGTCAGCTTACCACACTATTCCCATCTCACGGCCGCAGCGGCGCGCCACAGCCAGCTGTTGGCCCGATCTGGACCTCCGTGCCTCATTATCAAGCTCAGCAGAGCTTCAGCACATGGACAATGGGCACACGGAGAAGAAGGTGAGATGGATGTTTCCCCTTTTTGCCATTCTAACTATTGATGCATATTCTGTTTTTTTTCTGACCGATGGCGATGCTTGTTAACTGAGTTTTAACCGTTAACTTGCCAATTCAGCAACCATAGCCTAGTTAAAATATCTGAGACTTGATGGTGTGAATGATGCTCTGCTGCCATTGTCTCTAAATTGTATCAGCTGAGGTAGCGACCCTCACCGTGTTGACGTGCAGTCTGTTCTTTTGTTATTATTTCAGAGCCTGTGCACAGCAGCATGACCATTTAAACAAAGATGTAATACTACTCCCAAATCCATCATGGGGAATTGTCTGCAAACAAGGCACAAAAGTTTGGCTGCACAAACATGGACACATCCTCAGTGCCTTTGGGCTCTAATTTCGTAGATCAGGCGCAGGCGGGACGCACCTGCCCTGTGCCGCGCCTGCGCCGCGCCAACAGGGTGTGTCCAGGGCATTTTGCAAGTTTTGTGCACAGCGCAGTCTGACGCAGGCAGGCGCACCCAGGCCTCCGTCTCTCCTACCGGCGCACGTAGCAGAGAGGGAGGAGATAAGACTTGAGTGGGTTTAACACAGCCGAGTGTGATCTTCACCAATCAAATGAACACCTCTCCTCATCTTTAAATGCACCACGGGCGAGGCGCAGTGACAATTTCACCTTGGTGGCGAAGAAGGTCAGAGCCGCTGTCACTTTTACAGCAACTGGGAGAGCGCAGGGTCACCGGGCCACGCATCGGAGCCATGATGCGCGTCACCGTGTGGACCACCTCACGGGACAGATGTAATCTGTTCCTGTGTCATAATAGGAGTACAAAATTAAGTGACAATTACATTTAAACACAGCAGCAGGCTAATCCATTCATCAGGCTTGTGATCCACCTGCATTATTGGTCTGTCCTCGCCAAATAGCAGCGCCTTAGGTGAAATTATATCTCCTACTCATCCTCCTTGCAATAATGTACTCCATCTTTTTAGATCACGTTACGAATAAAGATTAAAACAGAGAAATATGGGCAATCGCAGGTAAATCCTTAAGACACCAAGTGACTTACATTTATTCAGCGAGCGTCTCTCTCTTTTTTCTTTTCTTTTGAATTTCATGAGATGAGAGAAGCCGGATACTCCGTATCGGATGATGTGGCTGTTTGTGGTTGGCTTGAGAGATGTGAACTCGTTAGTTATGACAAACGTCTCTGATCTGACATCAGATGTGACGAGACAATTAATATAGATACAAATGTATGTGCTGGTTCAGGCGGTTACATTAAATGGTGGTTGTTGTGATTGTTTATTGTATTGAAATGTGCCTGACACTCTGGACCACCAGACTGTAATACAACACATCAGGGATGGATTTGATGGGCGTATTCTGGAAGATGTCAGGTAAACAATTTCTCTCTTTGTATCAATAAAGAAAAAGAAAACACACTTAGAGTAGGGATGCACAATATTGGATTTTTGCCAATATCCGATATGCCGATATTTTTGAATTCATTATTGCCGATACCGATATTTCTGGTCAAGAGCACAAGCTCTGTGCTTACCAAAAATGGAGTTGTTTCTTTCTGTGTTACAGTACATTTTGTGAGGAACAGATGTAAAACAAGAAAAACAGCATTTAACTCTAAACCCTTGATTTTTAAATGTACCCATGCAGTGATGAGAAGGTGCATTAGTATTGTACATTTGTGTAATTTGCCGATATGTGTGGCCGATGTATCTGTTGTAAATATCTGCAAAAATTTCAGTATCTGCCGATACTGATACTTAACTTTTTAGGGTGATATCGGCCGATACTGAAATCAAAAAGATAATATCCTGCATCCCTAACTTAGAATATATTGTTAGTAGAATGATAGCCCTATATCCGGTTTTTGTCACTTCCTGGTGAGCGTATTCGTCATTTCCTGTTTTCATACTGTAGCGCTGTTTGTAGTGTATTCTTTCTCTGCTCTGTAAAAGCTAATTATAACTGCTAAATATTTCACATTTAAGCCTTGAACACACTTGTGTTTGATTAACATTTGATCAAACGTACTAAGGTTTAGCAAAAGCACTCTCACTTCTCTGAGGCGGTGTAATTCAGTTCGACTTACTTCTTTTTCTCCTAGCTTAGCTTAGCCTAGCCTAGCATTTAAGATAAGATAAGAGAAGATATCCTTT
Organism: Cetoscarus ocellatus; assembly: GCA_037902135.1. Lineage (NCBI taxonomy): Eukaryota > Metazoa > Chordata > Actinopteri > Labriformes > Labridae > Cetoscarus > Cetoscarus ocellatus. Next base: position 425,003 of record JBAMNC010000765.1, read on the forward strand.
ATTAGTCCCACAGGGGGAAATTCCAAAATATACAGCAGCTGCAGGATACAGGAGAAGTACTGAAAGATAAGGTAATTACAAATCAAATACAGTAATGAAAAAATAGAAATAATTTTTTTTTTAAAGTGTAAAAAAGTATATACTATGCAGTCAGTGGCATATTTACAGTCCTGATGTACATGTTTGTTGTTTGGCAGATGGTTATGTACATGTTGATATTTTACAGGATGAGATTTGAGATATTATAATATAAATATGGTGTCTATGTACATGTTTGGTATTTTGCAGTGAAACATTTTAGGTGTCACATATAAATATAAATGTGGTTTATTGCACACTGGAGAGGTTTTTGTTATAAAGTCTGACAGCTGCAGGAAGGAAGGACCTGCGATACCTCTCCCTCACACGCTTCGGGTGGAGCATCCTGTCACTCACAGAGCTCCTTAGTGCAGTGAGTGTGTGTTGGAGGGGGTGGGAGGCTGTAGTCCTTCTCTCCACCACCTCCTCCACCGGTTCCAGAGGGCATCCCAAGACTGAGCTGGCCTTCTTTATCAGTTTATCCAGTCTCTTCCTGTCAGCTGCTGTGATGCTGCTCCCCCAGCAGACCACTCCATAGAAGACTGCCGAGGCCACAACAGAGTCATAGAAGGTCTTCAGGAGTGCCCCCTGCACCTCAGCCTCCTCAGCAGATAGAGTCTGCTCCATCCTGTTTTATAAAGTGCGGTAGTATTATGAGTCCAGTCCAGTTTATTGTTTAGATGAACACCCAGGTACTTATAAGATGTCACCATCTCAATGTCCCTTCCCTGAATGTTCACTGGTGATGGGGGGGAGTGGGGGTGCCTGCGGAAGTCCACAACCAACTCCTTGGTCTTATCAGAGTTGATGTGCAGATGGTTCTGTTGGCACCAGCCCACAAAGTCCTGGATGAGTTCTCTATACGACTGGTCGTCCCCGTCTGTGATGAGGCCGACGATGGCAGAGTCGTCAGAGAACTTCTGGAGGTGACAGGTGGGTGACAGGTGGGAAAAGTCTGCAGTATAGAGGGTGAAGAGGAACGGCACCAGCACCGAGCAGGACCTGAGCAGTCTGGGACTGAGGCCATCTGGTCCTGCAGCCTTCCTGGTCTTCATCCTCCTGAGCTGATTCCTCACCTGGAGAGGTGTGAGGGACAGGGTGGAGCAGGGGGGCTGTGTGTCCTGGGCTGTGGATGTGGGGCTGGATACTGGAGGGGGGGTGGTGAGGGGGGACTGGGGGGGAGCTGGTGGTGGTGAGCTGGGTACTGTAGGGGGAGAGGTGAGGGGGGGCTGGGGGGGAGCTGGTGATGGTCTCCTGGGCACTGTAGGGGGGGAGGGGGAGGTGAGGGGGGGCTGGGGGGGAGCTGGTGGTGGTGAGCTGGGTACTGTAGCGGGGGGAGGTGAGGGGGGTGGGGGTAGGACTTGGGCAGAGTGCTGGGAGAGCGATGGACGGGGGCTGCTGCAGGGCTGTCACAGCTGGGGGAGGGGCAGACACTTCCTCAAACCTACAGAAGTAGGTGTTCGGTTCATCTGCCCACTTCTGGTCCCCGGCTGTCTGGGAGTTAGCCGTTAAGTATGGCTTCTCTCTCCTCTCCTGTTCTCTCCTGCCCTATGTGTCAGATGTTTAGCTACTCCTCGTCCTCCTTTAGCAATAGTGGTAATTGTCTGAAGTGTAGCATGTTTTTAGTTCTGGAGGCGAGGGTCACTGATCTGGAGAAGCGGCTCGGCACTGAACCTAAACCCTCTTATGTAGCCGTAGCTACTAGCCAGCAGGACGTAGCCAGTGCGGGTCGTGCTAGTGCTAGCTTAGCTTCTCCCCCGGCTTGTAATGACTGGGTCACTGTCCGTGGCAAGCATAGCCGTAAGTCGAAGACCCATTCGGTACCCCACCATGCAGTTCACGTTTCCAGCAGGTTTTCTCCCCTCGGTGACGGCGACGCGCCCGCCGGGGAACAAACTCTGATAATTGGTGACTCCATAGTCAGAAATGTGAAGATAGCGAAGTCAGCGGGCATAGTTAGGTGCATCCCAGGGGCCAGAGCAGGCGACATTGAGTCAAATTTGAAGCTGCTGGCAAGAAGTAAACGTAAGTTTGATAGGATAGTCCTCCATGTCGGCACGAATGACTCCTGACGTCACCAGTCAGAAGTGACCAAAGTCAACATCGAATCAGTGTGTGCATTTGCCAAAACAATGTTGGACTCTGTAATTTTCTCTGGCCCCTTACCAAATCTGACCAGTGATGACATGTATAGCCGCATGTCATCATTCAACCGCTGGCTATCGAGGTGGTGTCCAGCAAACGATGTGGGCTTCATTGATAATTGGACATCCTTCTGGGGAAAACCTGGTCTGATAGGAAGAGATGGCATCCATCCTACTTTGGCTGGTGCATCTCTCCTATCTAAAAACATGGCAGAGTCATACTTGTGACCTTTCATAGATGAGACCATGTTGCAGAGCTGCAGTCCTCCACGCTCCTTTGCGCTTACTTTAGAACAGTTTTCCACCCATTACTGTTATGACAGTTGTGTTCATCACTATGATAACTGCTATGACGGTGGTAATAGTGATGAATATTATTCTATAGAGACTGTGTCTGTCCCCCGACCCAAACGCCACATAGATGTTAGCACAAAAACAAATAAAAAAGGTGTCAATCATAGAAATCTGGTTAAAATCAAATCCTCAAATGTAGAAGCTTCAAAACATCAGATAATTAGATGTGGTCTCTAAAATATTAGATCACTGAGATCCAAATCTTTACTAGTGAATGAGCTTATATCAGAAAATCACATTGATTTACTCTGTCTAACAGAAACGTGGCTGTGCCAGGAGGAATATGTCAGTTTAAATGAATCCACTCCTCCCAGTCACTCAAATACTCATATACCCCGCGACACAGGCCGTGGTGGTGGTGTAGCAGCTATTTATCGTTCTTGTCTCCAAATCAATCCTAGACCAAAAGCTAATTACTCTTCTTTTGAAAGCCTTGTTCTAAATTTATCTCATACTGACTCAAAAACCTGCCAGCCTGTCCTATTTGTGATAATTTACCGTCCTCCAGGCCCTTATTCTGAATTCTAATCAGAATTTTCTGAGTTCATATTAAACTTGGTCCTTAGCTCTGATAAAATACTTATTGTAGGTGATTTTAATATCCATGTTGACAAAGAAAGTGATAGCCTTAGCTCAGCTTTTATGTCCTTAATAGACTCAGTTGGTCTTATTCAGGCTGTTCGCGAAGCTACTCATCATTTCAATCACACTCTTGATTTGATTCTAGCATATGGCCTTGATGTTAATAGACTAAAAGTTTTTTCCTGAAAATCCTTTATTATCCAATCACTTCTTAGTAACTTTTAACATCTTCTTAGAGGATTTTGTGTTTTGTAACAACATTGTGAAGAGTAAAAATCTGTCCAATGGTGCCGTGGCTAAATTTAAAGAAGCCATTGCTGCTGCCTTAAACTCAATAACTTGGCCAACTGATTCCTGTGATATTAGCTATAGCCCCTCTCAGCTGGATCAGCTTGTTGATGACTCTGCCAGTCTACTAAGATCCACTTTGGACTCAATTGCGCCAATGAGACAAAAAACTATTAAATATCAGAGGACGGCTCCTTGGTTTACTTCTGAAACTCGTGAACTTAAACAAGCATCTCGTAAATTAGAGAGAATATGGCGCTCCAATAAAAGGGAGGAGTCATGTATACTTTGGCGGGAAAGTCATAATAACTACATGACAGCCTTATGACATGTTCGAGCTGCCTACTACTCCTCACTAATTGAAGAAAATAAAAACAACCCTAGGTACCTTTTCAGCACTGTAGCCAGGCTGACACAGAGTCAGAGCTCTATTGAGCCTGTGATTCCTCTAGCTCTCAGCTGTGAGGACTTTATGAGCTTTTTAACGATAAAATTCTTAAAATTAGAGATAAAATTAGCAACTCCCTGCTTTCATCTGAACCTACCATACCATTAATTGTAGTCAGACCTGAGTTAGATCAATTTTCTATAATTAGCCTTCAGGAGCTAAATTCTCTTGTCTCCTCCTCCAAACCATCTACCTGCCTTTTAGACCCGATCCCAACTAAACTGTTCAAGGAGGTTTTTCCCCTAGTTTGTCCATCCCTGCTGGAGACAATAAATATATCTCTATCAACAGGCTACATGCCACAGTCTTTTGAAGTAGCTGTAATCAAACCTCTCCTTAAAAAACCTAACCTCGATTCAGGAACATTAGCTAACTACAGGCCTATATCAAACCTTCCATTTACTTCAAAGATCCTGGAGAAAGTAGTGGCTAATCAGCTATGTGACTTCTTTCAAGACAACAGCCTTTTTGAGGACTTTCAGTCAGGATTTAGAGCTCATCACAGCACAGAGACTGATCTAGTTAAAGTAACTAACGACCTACTCTCAGCTTCAGATGAGGGACTTCTCTCAGTACTTGTTTTGTTAGATCTTAGTGCAGCTTTTGACACCATTGATCATGATGTTCTTATACAGAGATTAGAGGTATTACTCAGGATTACAGGGACTGCCCTAAATTGGTTTAAGTCCTACTTATCTGATAGATACCAGTTTGTACACGTGAACAACAAGTCCTCTGTGTACACTAAAGTAAGTTACGGAGTTCCTCAAGGCTCCGTGCTAGGTCCAATTCTCCTCTCCATTTATATGCTTCCCCTCGGTGACATCATGAGGAAATACTCCATTAATTTTCATTGTTACGCTGATTATACTCAGCTGCATGTATCAATGAAGCCAGGTGAGACAAATCAGTTATCTAAACTTGACGCGTGTCTAAAGGACATTAGGACCTGGATGGCCAAAAATTTTCTTCTTCTTAACTCAGACAAGACAGAGATCATTGTGCTGGGCCCTCGACACCTTAGAGAAACCTTTTCTAATGATTTTACTGCCCTAGATGGCATTAGCCTGACGCCAAGCACAACTGTTAGAAATCTAGGGGTTCTATTTGATCAGGATCTATCCTTTAACTCTCACATAAAGCAAATTTCAAGAACAGCCTTTTTTCATCTTTGTAACATCGCTAAAATTAGGCCTATCCTGTCCCAGAGCGAAGCCGAGAAGCTCGTCCATGCTTTTGTTACCTCTAGACTGGATTATTGTAATTCTCTTCCTTCAGGCTGTCCCAGTAAGTCGCTTAAGACGCTTCAGCTGGTTCAAAATGCTGCAGCACGTGTACTGACTAGAACTAGGAGAAGAGACCACATTACTCCTGTATTAGCCTCTCTGCATTGGCTTCCCATTAAATATAGAATAGAATTCAAGATTCTTCTTCTCACCTATAAAGCTCTCAGTGGACAGGCACTAATTTATCTCAAAGAGCTTGTAGTGCCGTACAACCCTTCTAGAACATTACGCTCCCAAAATGCTGGCCTGCTCATGGTTCAATCAGTCTCTAGAAATAGTATGGGAGGTAGAGCCTTCAGTTATCAGGCTCCTCTTCTCTGGAACCATTTACCGACCACGATTCGGGGGGCAGACACCCTCTCTACTTTTAAAGTTAGACTTAAAACATTCCTCTTTGATAAAGCTTTCAGTTAGGGACCAGCTCATAGTCCATAGTTTAGACATATAGTTAAGATGCAATAGGCTTAGACTGCCGGGGGGATCTGGCACACTGGGCTCTATCCCTCTCTCTCTCACACTCTCTCTCCATATATGCCTCTGCCCCTTTCTGTTTGCTCCTGTATTTGTCTCTGGCTCTTGTCTTTTAGGTGGCCTGGGATCCTTGGTGGAGACTGCCTGCTGCTGTGGAGTCACAAAGCCTTAATATCTACAATTACAGACATAACACATATTTGGCCATCTCATTCCAGTTCATAATCATTATAGCTGTTAATGTAGATATTAACATGATCTCTCTATCCATGGTTGATACATCTATAGTAACTATCTCTAGCTCCACATGGACATGAGATCCCTCTTGAAAATGAGGTGTCACATCTCAAGAGGTCTACCATTAATACATTTATACTTAACGGAGACAAATATGGTAGGGATGCACTTGTGGTCTGGGCACCCATGAGTTCGTCACTACCATAAATTCTTATTTTCAGTAAGACTTTTATTGATTATACTTCTATAAAATTGTCACCACAACCACACAGACATGACGACCCTCCTCTAAAAAATTTGTTTCCAGCAGAAACAAATTTGACGACGACAGGTCTATGATTGGTCCTTTGATCTGTCACTAGCTTTAGTTCTTACTTTAGTCCACTTGTCTCCACTTACCTCCCTCCCTTTGCCCACACACCCAACACAGCATCATGTGGATTTGCTGTTCATCATGAGACTGGGGTCCACATTCAAGATTTCCTGCTGCTTAACAGAAGGTTTTTTCTTGCCGCCATGATGGAGGGATTCATGATTGGCTACATGGATTCATGTTGGGTGTTGGATGTATATATTTGTATATATATGTATATGTGTATTTTATATATGTATATATGTATCTATGCATATATGTGTATCCATAATATGAAGAGCTTTGTGTTCTATTGTAAAGTGTCTTGAGATAACACTTGTTATGAATTGGCGCTATACAAATAAAGATTGATTGATTGATTGATTGATATCCATTTAATAACATTGCCTACTCTCATTTTTGATTTTGTTTAATTTTTGGTCACATTTCTGTTCGGTTAAGTACATGGATACATGTCTGTGCACACAGACACAAAAACACTCACATTCTAACTCTAAGACGAGTTTAGTTATCTTTCTTATCGTATCTAATTCTTAACTTTTTACCCTATTTTAGTTATCCATTTTATGCTATTTTATCTCTCTTTTTATGTCTCCCTTTTCTTATATTTTTATGACTGTTTTATTTTGATGGTTTTTAGCTCCAGTGTTCCCTCATGGGGGCTCTCCACGCTAGGAGCTGCTCCTGGTCCACTCCTGGGCCCGCTGCCGGTGGATGGCTCCATCTGCGTGGCTGGAGGCCCCTGCACTGTGGTGTGGGGCCTCGTGTCTGCGCGGGGTGGGGAAGTCTCCGGCTACGCTCCTCGTGGGCCGGGAGCCCTCCTCAGCGTTGATGGCCCCCAAAGGTGGCTTATCCCTTACCTCAGACCTCGGTGCCCAGCCATGTCTCTCTTTTTCGATAGCTCGTGTGAATGTGTGTGTGTATGTGTGTATGCTGTTGTCTGCGAGTGTGTGCGATAGGTCTCTACATTTTTTTTTTTGGGGGGGTGGGATGGACGGGTTTGTTGTTTTTATGCTGTTTTTAGCCTCTGTGAGGCACTTTGTGTTGCTTTTAAGTATGAAAAGTGCCTTATAAATAAAGCTTGGTTGATTGATTGATTGAATGTATAACATGTTGTTTCGCTAGATTAAGACATTTTCTTTGTGCCCCATCTTTTTGTAGCCTCCAGTTTCTAATGGCTTGTGGCAACAAGCTGGTGTGCCCTAAGCTCCAAAAGGATCAGGAGCTGAATGGAATCCTTATCCATAAGGTGTATAAAACTAAGGCTCTTTATGTAAGACCATCAAGGGTGCTTTTGGTAAAAGTGCCTTTTTATTTGTTATTAGCATTTACAATTTAAACACACACACACATCTATACGTCATATGTAGGCCTTCTTTTCTGTTTCAGGATGACAAGAAGACGATAGCCAACTTTCATCCAACAGTTAATCATTCAACGTCAAAAATGACTGCAAGGGCTAGTGTTTTCATTAGCAATGATGGTGAAGATTGCTGTTGCACCAACCCCAACAGTGAGGAAAGAAATGACTGGAATCCTGACACAAGTGGCCCTGATGGAGGGGGGCTTGCAGGAAGTGATGGTATTCCTGACACCAGTGGTCCTGACCATGGTCCTGGGACAAGCAGCACAAGAGGAATAAGTGGTCCTGATGGAAAGTGCTCTGCAGGAAGTGATGGTGTTCCTGGCACCAGTGGTCCTGATGGTGGTCCTGGCACAACCAGTACAAGAGGCATAGGTGATCCAGATGAAGTCTGCCTTGCAAGCCATAATGGAACAAACTGT